>SJYQ01091793.1:101028-153235 GCA_006410935.1 Redunca redunca | reverse complement strand
ATAACTTTCCTTCCAAGGAGTAAGCGTCTTTTAATTTCATGGCTGCAGTCACCATCTGCTGTGATTTGGGAGCCCCCAAAATAAAGTCTGTCACTGTTTCCACTGTTTCCCCATCTATTTGCCATGAAGTGATGGGACCACATGCCATGATCTTAGTTTTCTGAATGTTGAGTTTTAAGCCAACTTGTTCACTCTCCTCTTTCACTTTCATCAATAGCCTCTTTAGTTCTTCACTTTCTGCCATAAGGGTGGTGTCATCTACATATCTGAGGTTATTGATATTTCTCCCAGCAATCTTGATTCCAGCTTGTGCTTCATCCAGCCCAGCATTTCTCATGATGTAGTCTGCATAGAAATTACATAATCAGGGTGACAATATACAGCCTTGACGTACTCCTTTTCCTGTTTGGAACCAGTCTGTTGGTCCATGTCTAGTTCTAACTGTTGCTTCCTGACCTGCCTACAGATTTCTTAAGAGGCAGGTCAGGTGGTATGGTATTCCCGTCTCTTTCAGAATTTTCCATAGTTTATTGTGATCCACACAGTCAGAGGCTTTGGCATAGTCAATAAAGCAGAAATTGATGATTTTCTGGAACTCTCTTACCTTTTCCATGATCCAGCAGATGTTGGCAATTTGATCTCTGGTTCTTCTGCCTTTTCTAAAATGAGCTTGAACATCTGGAAGTTCACGGTTCATGTATTGTTGAAGCCTGGCTTGGAGAATTTTGAGCATTACTTTGCTAGTGTGTGAGATGAGTGCAGTTGTACAGTAGTTTGAGCATTCTTTGCCATTGCCTTTCTTACGGACTGGAATGAAAACTGAAATTTTTCAGTCCCATGGCCACTGCTGAGTTTTCCAAATTTGCTGACATATTGAGTGCAGCACTTTCAGAGCATCATCTTTTAGGATTTGAAAGAGCTCAGCTGGGGTTCCATCACCTCCACTAGCTTTTTTCGTAGTGATGCTTCCTGGGGCCCACTTGACTTCACATTCCAGGAAGTCTGGTTCTAGGTGGGTGTGAATGATCACACCATCATGATTATCTGGGTTGTGAAGATCTTTTTTGTACAGTTCTTCTGTGCATTCTTGCCAACTCCTCTTAATATCTTCTGCTTCTGTTAGGTCCATACGATTTCTGTCCTTTATTGAGCCCATCATTGCATGAAATGTTCCCTTGGTATCTCTGATTTTCTTGAAGAGATCTCTAGTCTTTCCATTCTGTTGTTTTACTCTGTTTCTTTGCATTGCTCACTGAGGAAAGCTTTCTTATCTCTCCTTGCTTTTCTTTGGAACTCTGCGTTCAAATGGGTATATCTTTCCTTTTTTTCTTTGCCTTTTGCTTCTCTTCTTTTCACAGCTATTTGTGAGGCCTCCCCAGACAGCCATTTTGCTTTTTTGCATTTCTTTTTCTTGGGGATGGTCTTATCCCTGTCTCCTGTACAATGTCATGAACCTCCGTCCATAGCTTATCAGGCACTCTGTCTTATCAGATCTGGTCCCTTAAAAATCTATTTCTCACTTCCACTGTATAATTATAAGGGATTTGATTTAGGTCATACCCAAATGATCTAGTGGTTTTCCCTGCTTTCTTCAATTTAAGTCTGAATTTGGCAATAAGGAGTTCATGATCTGAGCCACAGTCAGCTCCTGGTCTTGTTTTTGCTGTCTGTATAGAGCTTCTCCATCTTTGTCTGCAAAGAATATAATCGATCTAATTTTGGTACTGACCATCTGGTGATGTCCATGTGTAGAGTCTTCTCTTGTATTATTATGGAAGCTGAAGTTGAACAGTTCTTTGAAGACCTACAAGACCATTTAGAACTAACACCCAAAAAAGATGTCCTTTTCATTATAAGGGACTGGAATGCAAAAGTAGAAAGTCAAGAAACACCTGGAGTAAGAGGCACATTTGGCCCTTGAGTACAGAATGAAGCAGGGCAAAGGCTAACAGTTTTGCCAAGAGAATACACTGGTCATAGCAAACACCCTCTTCCAACAACACAAGAGAAGACTACACATGTCAGCATTTAGGCAGTCATAAATTGTTTGGTACAATTTTGAACCATAGTGTTATGGCACATAATATAAGAACTGAAAGGAAAAGAAAACGGGGGCTGTCTCCAAACAGAAAATATGAGCTGAGCTGCAACTTGGAGGGAACCCATCATTCAATGTACTTGCTGTCACTCCCATCATCTTCTGTTTCTTCAGCCAATCACTGAAGAATAGAGAGCTGTTTGATGACAACACAGATCTCTTTTCCAAAAAGATTATCATCCAACCCATTTTCTACGTTTGTTCCCAAGATTATGCAACACTCTGTCACGAGCAGTGTTTTGAAGGCCAGGTGCAGTATTGTCCCCGTTCCACCCCTGCTGGTCCAGGCTTCTCTCTTAGTGGACAACATGAACTTTAACTCATTGGAATACCAGTTCTGCGGCTTATTAACTGTCTGACTTTTGGCAAATTACATGACTTTCTTAAGCCTTGATGGCCTCGTATTGCAAATTTGGATTTTAAAAAAATCTGACTTACAGGATTTGGAAAAGGATTACATGAGATATTATTTCTGTATTTTATATGTGCCTGGTATGAAATAGGCATCCAAGAAGTGTTCTTTTCCAGTGCCTGTCCAACGCATCCCGTATGTTGGATCAGTTATGATTCCGGCTTCGTGACCTCATCCTGGCTCCTGGTGCTCGTTCCTTCTTTGTCCAGACTTATACAGGGATGATGCTCTTCATAATCTATTCTGAAATGCTAAAGATGGGTGAAATTCACTTAGTCTCTTATTGTAAGAATTTATATTTTCCTTTGTGTGTTTGTTAGATCACAAGTCACCTCATCAGTTTTATTTTTAAGAGTTACGTAATTATTAACCCTCGGGTTGGAACCTCTGTTTTGCGTGGGCAGCATTTTTTCAGACTTGGAGAATAAAAAGCTATCAACTCTAATTCCACCATATTCCATACCAATCTTCAATTGTCCTTGATTTTTTTGTTCCATTGCTAATTTAATGACTGTATCATGGCAATATGCATGGGAAGTTCTGTCTTGCTGTGTCTCTAACTTCCTCCTCTTGTTTACATATTTGTATTTGTGGTAAGGCTTACCCAAATATGACAGCTTTAACTTTACTAGAATGAACACTCTTCGGTGACCTCTTGAAAATACCTTCTAATTTGGAGATAACCCATTTATTCTAGTTTAATACTCTAGCAAAACCATGACCTGTTGTTTCAAATTTAAAAACTAACCCTAAAATAGTTATTGAAAGTTTTATATCTGAAATATTTTATATCTATTATATTAAAACAACTTGAAACAGTAGTTTTATATTTAAGAAAGCAAGGTGTCCTGTATCAAACATTTCTCATTCAGTGGTTCAGTATTCTGTGTGTAATAGGGGCTTTCTTCTTGGAAGAACTGGATTCTGATAGTGGGAAGACTGTTGGTAATAATTGGAATAAACATGAAGGAACACTTATGCCCCCTAGAGGATTGGGGGAATGGATATGGTACAGTTGCAACATACTCCTTTTTTCTTTTTAATCAAAATCCAAAGGCTAAAAGGTTATCAAGTGAAAAAATTTTTGTACTTTAATGAGATTTCATCCAAGTGTGATGCTCACGGCCATAAACAGACAGAGATTTATTTTCTTCTTTGGTGGAATTCAGCAAAATTAAACAGATGCTCAGGAAAATGACTCTTAACACACATGTAGATTTCTCTGTATTTATTCCCAATAGTTCTAAGGATATAGTTTCTTATCTCCTTTTCTTTGTTTTACTCACCAACTTCTTAGGCCTAATTTTATTCCTTCCTGCTTCTTAAGTTTTTCCTTTCCATCTTCCCTCCTGACTTATATCTTCCAATCCATCTGGGAACCTTTTGTGACCTCAGAACAGATAAAGACTTGGCCACAATATTCTAAAATACCTCATCTCTTCTTCAATTTAAGGACATATTTCTTGAGTTAAATATTTTCGTTTAAGTTTTCTGAAGCCAGGGTCTAAAATATCTTTGCTGAGTATTCTGTTTAAATGGGGGACACATTGTCAGAAAGTCTTATTTCACTTGGGAGAATCTAGTGCAGCTAATCGGGAGTGATGAAGGGAAGTGGAAGGAAAAAGAGGTTTTGGTTCAGCATTTGCATTTTTTTCTTTTAGACATGCGTTAGTTCTCACTACAGCATGATAGAACGGCTGTTATCCCTTATTTTCTGTTTTTATGCTACATAAATTATCATCCACTTGGTATTATGTGACTGAGTCATTCCAAGTAACAACCATTGTTCATAGTATTAGGTGATGATGTTCTTGTTAATCCTCTGAGTTCGCTCTTTTACCTTTGATCTCTACTGTCGTAACGTCCATTGAGACATGAAAGTATATAAATTTTTTTTGCAAGCTCTTATGTTATAGTCTAGTCTTTGAGCTAGATTGCAAACATCAGAATTTAATAAACCAACAGATTCCCTTGTAAGAATGCTAGTATTTCCTTTCTGAATAACTATCTCTTTGTTCTCAAGAGATCAGAACTGAATCTCAGTAATTTATAAACGTTCAAGAATGAAAAACCCTACATGGCAAGCCACTCCAGTATTCTTGCCTGGAGAATCCCGTGCTCCTCTGCAGTCCGTGGGGTCTGAGCTGATCATTACTGAAGCAACTTGGAGCACAGCGCTAAGCCTGAACCTCCGCTGTGGGGAGCCCCGCCTCCCTCTCTCCATTTCTCTCAGCGCGTATCTTCATGTCTCTGTGGGGACAGAGGACAATCCTGCCCGTCAGGTATAATATCAACTGAGGAGAGTGCGAGAGAGGGAGAGTGTGTCTGACGCTTTCCTTTATCCTCCAGAATCTGCACGACCCAGGAGGCAAATAACATCGCTGCCATTTTGTAGATGAGGAAACTGAGGTTCAGAATGGTGACAGAATGAACTTTGCTCTGAAAATGTGATGCTAAGTAACTGGAGAAACTGTGGTGTCATAAAAGAAATTAGGAAAGTCAGAGGTGCTAGTTTGGGGTGTTTTTTTTTTAATCTCTTTTTGTTTTTTTAAATGGTTTGATGTTGGTTGAATTTGAGATAAAGTCAGCCATGGCTAAAGATACGGATTTGAGAATCTTACACATGGCAGTGAAAGCTGATGCCGTAGCATAAATGAGGTTTTAGAAGTGTATAGAGTCGAGCTGTCCAATGTAGTAGCCACAAGCCACTTGTGAATACTGAGTTCTTGAAAGGGGACTGATCTGAACTGAGTTGTACTGTGAGTGTAAAATATACACTGGATTTCAAAGATTTCGTCCCCCCCAAAGAATGTAAACTAGTTCATTAATGATTTTTATATTGATTACTTATTGAAATGGTAACTTCTGGATATAGTGAGTGCTCTACATATGAACCTTCAAGTTGCAAACTTCCAAGATGCGAACGTGTGCTCCCAGCATGTCTGGCACACACTTGCCTGTGCGCATCCTCTGCAAGTTGCGCTTTTGTGTACTTTATAGAGTACAATAGTATAGTATCTTTATTTCAAGCCCAGGATGTCAGAAGGAGGCATAAAAGCGATGGTGATGTAGTTGGTATTGCTAAGAAGCACCAGCTCTTTACTGTACTCCTATACTTTTCAAGGTACTGTACTGTAAGATTAGAAATGTTTTCTTTATTTTTTAAATGTATTATTTGTGTGAAAAGTACTATAAACCTATTACAATACATCCAATTTTATTTCGTTACAATATGGCCGATTGCATTAGTTGAGTACCTCGGCTAACTTTGTTGGATATATGAATGCGCTCTTGGAATGGAACCTGTTCATATGTAGGGGACTTACTGTATATCAGGTTAAATAAGTACATAATTAAAATGAATTTTCCCTGTTTCTTTTTTCTTTTTGATGTGGCTACTAGCAAACTTTAAGCTACATGCGAAGCTTATGTTATATTCCTATCAGAATACCCCTAACAGAGAAAGGGAAAATAAGGGGTCTAAAACAGAACCTTTGAGAATGTAATGTTTTTCAGAGTTTAAGTTAACATGTAATATATGCAAATAGATTTTTCAAATAAGTACAGAGGAGAGAATAA
This sequence comes from Redunca redunca, assembly GCA_006410935.1. Classification (NCBI taxonomy): domain Eukaryota; kingdom Metazoa; phylum Chordata; class Mammalia; order Artiodactyla; family Bovidae; genus Redunca; species Redunca redunca. The sequence continues at coordinate 147,146 of SJYQ01091793.1, read as the reverse complement.
AATGAAGAGAGTTTTTCCTGCCACCGTTAATACCACTCTGTATCACATAGACACTGTGCGGTTTCTTCGTTTCTCTTCCAGGAATGTATATGCGTGTAAACACATATTTAATACAGGTGGGGTACTGTTCCGTACCTTGCCTCTTCCAGTATCTGAAGGTTTTCGTTAAAGCACAGAGAGCTCTGCTTCGTTGGCATTTCCCAGCCTGGTGCCGGCGAGGACTGTGGTCCTTGCCTCCCTGTCGCCTCCCCGGCCCTTTCCCTGTGCTCGCTCACCTCGGATGAGCCTTCTCCTCCCTTGTCTGTGTCACCTGTATCACTGGGGTATTGTTCCACGTGGCTTCTGAGACGGCCTTGAATTCTCCCAAATCTACCAAAGTTAACCCTTGACACTAGGCACGTGCAAAAGGGCACAGTAGATACTGCAGCTGAGGTGTCGTTGAGGGCAGCTGCTGTTTCTAACTCTACCACACGGCACGCACTGGGCGCTGATCAGCGTTTGTGGAATTATAAATAAATGGGCAAATAAATAAAGCCCGTCTTTATAAGTCCTCTAGGAAACAAAGTATTAAAGTGAAGATTTAAGACAGGCATCTTACAACAAACAGGCATTGATACTCACACTATACTCAGAAAAGTAAGGTCTAAAATGCGTATGGTGTGTTTTATAGAAATCTAATGCTTTTATCCCATTTAAAAATACTACAAAGACTGGAACCATTTACTCATCATGAGTTACCCTACAATAAGGCTAGACTTTCCAAGTTAATATATTGAGTGAACATTTGTTGAGTACTTGTTAAGCACCAGGAAGTGTGCTTGGCTGTGAGTACATAGTGCTGGATGAAACAGACATGATTCCCACCTGTGTGGAGCACTAGTTCAATGGCAGATGCCTGGCCATTTAGATATTAATTATGATATTTAATAAAGACAGTGACTGCTTCCTTTTAAAGACTGCTCAATATGTACTGTACTCTAAATTCTTTACTTACTTTATTTTACTTTATACATATTCCAGAAGTAGCAGTGGAAGTGATTAAAGTCACTTTTTGACATTTATAATATTTAAGAATCTAAAACTTAAGGGAAAAAAATAATGTGTGCTATGGCAAGTACTATAGCAAGATGGACACAAAGCGAGTGACAAGCATGAGACGGTCTTCCCACTCCTAATCCAGTGGTCCCTTGCTCCACCAAACTGCCTCCTTACAGAGGAATTGTGACTCCGGTTAAGGGGATTCTAGAACATTTTTGGTGCTGATCCCTTAAAAAAATGATTGCATATAAATATCAGTAACAGATAATGGATGTGGAAAAGACCATTTTCAAGACAGATCATTGTGGCCCGTGAGTAGCCATGCGCCTGTTTGAACAGCCGGGTCAGCGTTTGCTGACACCCTCACCCGTCTTCACGCTCTGCAACGCTTTCACCTTCCTTTCCGCACTTGTTTCTGACAGACGAAAATCGGATCAGGAAAGTTGATGGGGCCCAAAGGAGTGTCTGTGGACCGCAACGGCCACATCATCGTGGTGGATAACAAAGCGTGCTGCGTCTTCATCTTCCAGCCGAACGGGAAAATAGTCACCAGGTTTGGTAGCCGAGGCAATGGGGACAGGCAGTTTGCAGGTACACTCGATGGTAATATGTAAACCCCCTTTTCTATGCTTCTTCTGCTCACAGTTGCATGATGTTGGAGCATGTTGAAGACGCCTCATCCCCAGTGTGTTTGCCGGCTTTGGGAAAGACACTGGGGATGGAATCTAAGCGAAAGCATGGTTAGATGCTTCTCAGTGACTTTACCCGCAGTAAGTGCTACTGCAGCCCATGTGTGGCTTTTACTGGTGGCAACTCAGAAGTCTAATCTTAAGATATTAACATGGAGTAAAATAGTTTTTAAATGAAAATGTTTGAGGAAGCATGGAGAGCCTCCTATTTCCAGCTCACTGTTGCTTTATTTAAAAGCTTCTGAATGAGACTGTTTTTCACCTAAGTGATTACATGAGGGCAGGAGTATAGAATATTTGCTCAACACAGGGAAGGCAGTTTCTTTTACTTTTCTCTTTGGTGTGCCACTTTGCAGTCACAGGCTTATTTCGGTTTTTTTAACATCTGCAAGAAGAGGCTGAAAACAGTTGATTACTTTCTTTTGAGAAGGATGCTTTCGGCATTTCACATTAATTTGCATAATCTTTCTTTATGCTTTGTCTCCAGTTCTGCCAAATCCTGAATGTCGCCCAAAATTATAAAGTGTGGGTTTCTGAGCTACTTGAAAAAAAATTATTACACGCTGGATATTTTTCCCTCGGTGCTCCCAAGAGTTACCATGTCTCTCTTCGGTGGGAGCTGAGGGCCCTGTGTGACTGTTGGGGAAGCTGGCAGAGGTGACTTTCAGATGGTGGTGTGGAGAGGGAATTCTGATGCTTCCTGCTCATTCCACTCCATGAGGGCTGCTGGAACAGTCAGCTTGATTTGGAAGAAAGCAGAGGAGACAGCCACAGGTGTAGAAGGCTGTCAGATCTGTGTTATCTGAAGCCAGAGGTCTGGCTGAATGACCTTTTAAGAACCGAGTCTATAGTTCTTTGTTTTTTCTTAAGTGACTAAGTTAATATATGAAGTTCTGTTACTGTGTTGTAATCATTTTCGTTGTTATGGTTATCACATGTTTTTTTCTTATTTTTATTTCAGGTCCCCATTTCGCAGCTGTAAATAGCAATAATGAGATTATTGTTACAGATTTCCATAATCATTCTGTCAAGGTACCATAAACACATCAATTGTTGTTAACTTTTAACTGCTTTAACACAGGAATCAGTCTGGGAAAAAAACATGAGACTCACGTGTACACACAGGACCTAGGGGATGTAACCTAAAAGAGCAGATCTTTGCTTCTCCTAAAAGATGCAATTTAATTTGGACACACAGACTTTGCAGAGTCAGAAAAGTGAACAAAATATTGTGGCAATAAAGTTTCTTAATTTGAAACTGGTGTAAATGGAGATGACTTGAAAATTAAATTTGAAAAAGCAATTGCTTGAACTTAGGCAGAACTTTCTGAAGCTTAATGTTTTGTGGCTATTTGATAAATTTAAGCAGATGACTTTTTTCAGTTTTCTGCACCTAGGACCTTACAAACAAAAGTAGATATTAGAACTCTGCCGCCACAACAGATTTGGGGAGGGAGTAGCCCTGGCATCCGCCCGTAGAGGGTCCTTCATACATCCTTTCACACACTTGGTGCTCCCCACCCCTCCTCCACACTCTGTAGTACATCTTTCTTACTAGGTAGAGTGGGGAGAAAGATTTGACCTCTATTATGAGCAAATCAGGAGAAAATAGAGTGGTTCAAAACCAGAGTCTCACTCACTCACTGCAATGAGAAAACGCTTGCTAGCATTCTAGACCAGGCCTCCCTGAATGTAATGTGTGGTCCCCTCGAAGACCATGTTGGGTGGCCTGGGCAGTGCCCTGGCAGACACTTTTCCTTTCAGAGTTCTTTATCTGTTTTTAGGGTTACCTTCTGTTTTCATCAAGTGATACAGGTTTGCACTGATCCTAGGAGTAATATTAAGTTCTCCTTGTAAGTAAGCTCCCTTAAATGTTTTAAAGTCGGGCATTGCAGATGTGAGGGAGGGTAAGAAGACGGCATAGGGGAGGCCAGTGAGTAAAGTTTGCTCTTAGAGACAACCATTGAGCACTCAAAGCTAAACGTCAGTCTGCCAGCGTGGATGACTGGAAGAGATAAATAGGGATAGCATTCTAACCCAAAGGAACGCTCTTCGCTGCTGCTTTTCCCCAGCTCCTTCTGGAAGAAGGTGTCTTGAAGCTGGGTAGATAAATGGAAAGGCCTCGTGCTTTGGAGGAGGGCGCCAAGTCCCCGTGCAGAGAGGGGAGCACAGTGGGCCGTGGTGCTGGGGCAGGCTGAGGGGAAGGATGCCCACCGTTGCTGCTTCCTTGAAAGGCCGCTTCCTGCCATGGGTCTCTCCCAGGGGCTGTCACAGTCCTGTGGACGAGCATAGCTCGAAAAGGACAACAGGGCCGTCAGGACACCCCCTACCCTCCACTCTCTATAGAGCGGCCCTCCATTTAACCGTTGTGCACGCAACAAGAAGGAAACCCATGTAGGTCTCAGTGGTGCCAGGGCCAGTGAGGCCGGGCCTGGGTGCCACCAGCCCCGGCAGAGGACGTGATGGTGGCCAGGCTGCCCTTTTCCACTGAGCACAGCTGGGGCTCAGAGCCTTTCCTTTCCCTTTGCTCGAGGCAACGGTGTGAGCCAGCTGGCCTGTGAGTGGGAGGATTCCTATTTACCAGTCCTAACTAACACTGTAGGAGGAAAGAAAACATATGTAAGTAGCCAAAATGCAAGGCAGAGAGCAACAAATGCCTTTTTTAAGAATGGGTACATATAGGGACTCCCCTGGTGGTCCAGTGGTTAAGACTCTGCTTCCAGTGCAGGGGGGCGTGAGTTCAATCCCTGGTCAGGACTGAACGGCCAAAAAATACAAAAAGAATAGGTACACATAAAGTTCTCTGAAAATCCAGAAAAAAGATTTCCATAATTAAGACTATCAGGGAAGACTTCCAAGTGGAGGTGGTATTGAGATGAACAGAATTTTGAAATCAGAAAAGGACTATCATCAAAATTATAAAAATTTACAGTAAAAATTTATCAAAAAAGAAAACTATAAAAATGATTTCAGCTCATACTTCTGCCTTTTAGTATGCTTTTATCTGAATAGGTTATAAATAAATGACATTTTAGGTGGGAAAAATAGAAAATATGAGAAATTGAAATTGTGAAAACATTTCAAGTTTTCAGGACTGTAGAGGCAGTTTAGTTACTTAAACTCAATTTTTCTCTCATTTAGAGGGAAAAAACACAGTCATTTTGATTTTTCTCTTTGACAATTGTTGTCATGTAGCTTTTATGGAATAGTTGGGCTTTTTTTCTTTATATAACATGGGCAGTTAACAAGAATTCTTGATTTGAGTCACTTCTCTGTTGGTAAACATAAGAACCTGAACTATAGGTCAGGGGTAACAAGTGGGCTAATTGGTTCTTTAGCTACCTTCATTATATACATTTTCCTCATTGCAAAACAAGATTAAATTAGCCTTCTTCATAATTTCAGAATGGAGCAGAAGTGTGTAAGCTGTTTGAGTTATGTCAAGGAAAACATACTGACTTAGAAAGATAAGCAAACAAAATGATTATTTGTATAGCTTTTTTTTTTTTTTTTTCATTTTTATTTTGTATTGGAGTATAGGACCCAATGGTAAAGAATCCCCCTGCCCAGCCAAAGACACAGGTTTGATCCCTGGGTTAGGAAGATCCCCTGAAAAAGGAAATCCCACTCCAATAATCTTGCCTGGGAAATCCCACGGACAGAGGAGCCTGGTGGGCTATAGTCCATGGGGTCACAAAGAGTCGGACATGACTTAGTGGCTAAACCACAACAACATTGTGATTTACAACATTGTATGAGCGTCAGGTATACAGCAAAGTTATTCAGTTATACATATACAGACATCTTTTACACATACACATCTTTTCTTTTTCAGATTCTTCCCATTTAGTTTATTACAGAATATTGAGTAGCATTCCCTGTGCTACATTAGATCCTTGTTGATGATCTATTTTGTATATAGTAGTATGTACATGTTAATCCCAAACTTATGTGAAGGAGATAAAAAGAATCAGAAAAGATTTAAAGACACGACATCTTAGTAAAAGGTGATTCTTGTCTCTGTCCTTTCAAAGAACCAAAGAGGTAGCTTATTTACCTGGCAAGCATGTAACTAATTCAGAAAGCGGTCACGACATTTTTATTTTACCTTAAAGAAAATTTAGGCCTCAGAGTTGGAAGCGTCTCACTTCCCCATCATAAGAAACTAAAAGAAAGAGCATCATTTTACTCTTTCATGATCACAGAGATGGCAGTAGGAGAATCTCTAAAAGGCTCTGAAAGCACCTTCAGATGAGACGTGTGCTCAGGCTTGGTGACCTCTCCCAGGTCCTCGTTTTAGAAACCTCACTCTCACGGGTGCCTTGCATATAACACTCTCTGATTTGTCAGTGAGTTTTTCTACATGTGTCGCATGATAAGGAAGGCATAAGAGAATATCCTGAACTGAACGTGTTTCAAAACCAGATCTTCAGGATAAAGTTATGCTTACTAGTCTTATCATTAAACACATATTAAAATGCTAATTCTCTCAATGTTAGTAATCTGCGTAATCTACAATGGGCACATATACTGTAACACTATTAATAAGAATATTTCAGTTCAGTTCAGTCGCTCAGTCATGTCCAACTCTTTGGGACCCCATGAATTGCAGCACGCCAGGCCTCCCTGTCCATCACCAGCTGCCGGAGTTCACTCAGACTCACATCCATCGAGTCAGTGATGCCATCCAGCCATCTCATCCTCTGTCGTCCCCTTCTCCTCCTGCCCCCATCCCTCCCAGCATCAGAGTCTTTTCCAGTGAGTCAGCTCTTCGCATGAGGTGGCCAGAATACTGGAGTTTCAGCTTTAGCATCATTCCCTCCAAAGAGATCCCAGGGGTGATCTCCTTCAGAATGGGCTGGTTGGATCTCCTTGCAGTCCAAGGGACTCTCAAGAGTCTTCTCCAACACCACAGTTCAAAAGCATCAATTCTTTGGTGCTCAGCCTTCTTCACAGTCCAACTCTCACATCCATACATGACTACTGGAAACACCAAGAATATTTAATTAACCACAATAGTCCAATGCTTGGCCGCATCAGATATTAGAGACTTTGAGGATTCTGCAGTTCTGTCAAGCTCCCTCTTCCATCCTCCTCCTCCTCTCATGGGCTGTATTCATCAAAGCTTATGGCTATCTATTCTAACTAAAATATTATGAGAAAATCTATTTTAAAAACCCATTTTCTTATTCCTCAGTTGCTGCCATCACACACACACATGTACACACATACTCACTTGGATTTTCCTTGCTATAAATGTGTGGCCCAGCCACATTTCTTGTTATGTTGACGTAGTAAAATGGTAGTGAATACTGAATATCTGGCCTGACAAAAAGCTCTTACTTTCTGATTCGACTTTGAGCAATTGTCCATCCTGTTAGAAATACAATTCCCATTCTTGAAGTTAGATATTTATTTAAATGCAAAAAGAATAATGTGTTTGGAAATTACGTTTCTGTTTACTCATACTGCCTTATATTTGTATATTTTTGATAATTTATAACAATAGTATTTTTCACATAGTAATACAACCAGGTATAAGCTAGAAAAAGAAGTGGTTTAACAAATAGTAAATCAGATTGAGATAGTAAATTTGGGAACCACAGGTGATATGTGGGGTCTAGTTTGTAAACTCCTCCTTTTTGAAGAATGTCTTAAATCACCTGCTCAGATATTTTTTAAAAACCAGAATGTTTGCTTAACTATTTTAGTTTAAAATAATTAAAAAATGTCTCATACAGGTATTTAATCAGGAAGGCGAATTTGTGTTGAAGTTTGGCTCAAATGGAGAAGGAAACGGGCAGTTTAATGCTCCCACGGGTGTAGCGGTGGATTCAAATGGAAACATCATCGTAGCCGACTGGGGGAACAGCAGGATCCAGGTAGATGGCTTCATTTGTTTAGAGTGATCGCTGTTTGTTGAAAGTGAAGTCCCCCAAACTGGAATGTTTTCCATTTGTTCATTGGTTAGGTAATTAGGCTGTCGATAGTCTAACCAGAAGTGCCAAACTAAGGAAGGTGGAATAGAAACAAGTCAACCCAGGGTGCTCTGGGCAAAGCAGGGAGCATCCCAAGTCGCTCTGGGAACAGCCGTGTTCAGCAGTGGAATCCGATGATGGATGTCCTCTTCTTAGGAAAGGGGTCAAGACTTTAATTGTAACACTGCATACTTTAATTTCTGTAGGGTTTTTATCTTGCTTAATTATCCCAGTGGACATCTACTTTTGAAAAAGTAGATGTTTCTGATGGGAAGCTAGAAGCAGACGGGGCTACAGTCAGGAGGCAGGCTGTATAGGGCCACAGATGCTCAGCTGTTTGCACCATGGCCCTCGTCACACCTGCCTTTTGAAACACCCTATAAGCCAAAGAGAACGGCCAGAAGAAAGCAGTCTGGGCCTGGGAAGGAAAAGAGTTCTTTTTATTTCGTCATAGCAGAAGCTTACTGACCAAAAAAGACCACTTTCTGTCCAAATGTACGTGTTGAACCACTGACTTGGTATAATTTACTCTTTTCTGAAAATGATGCACGTTGACTCAGGACAGTCTTCTGTGGTCTAGTTGCCAATTTTTCCCTCTTGTGCTTGGGAATAAAAGATAGTGAGGCTGGAAGGGGAGAAGTGAAAGCTCAGAGTGAGACAGAAGGGTGGTTTTTTTTTCAGGCCCCATCCAGAGCCGTTCCCCTCACATGGGACCTTTGTGAGCGTGTAAGCGAGGTCCTCTGGCCGGGGTGTGCGCTTTGTCCGTGCCCCTGGGGCACAGAGAGTGAGGGGGAAGCAGGTACGGTGAGCGGAGGGAGGGGCTGTGGGCGAGTGCAGCCTAAACAATCCTGGGGCCTGCACCCGTGCTTCCAGGTGAGAAACGTCAGCATCAGAGGTCTCCTAACCCCGGCTTCTTCCTGTTACTCTAACTTCTCCTGTCACACTCTTGACCATGTTTACAGGTTTTTGATGGAAGTGGGTCGTTCTTGTCCTACATCAACACGTCTGCTGATCCACTCTATGGCCCCCAAGGCCTGGCCCTAACTTCAGACGGCCACGTGGTGGTTGCAGACTCTGGAAACCACTGTTTCAAGGTCTACCGGTACTTACAGTAACAGTGGGCAACTGGACACCCCCTTACAAAGATCTTACACCGTAAACTGGAATGGATTTCCTGACGCAGGACCAGATGATACTAGACTTTTCTTGCTAGAAGGAATCATCGGTGAACTTTCCAAGGTTATTTCTGAATGTAACAATTTCCTTAAAAACTGCATATCTGATTTCCATAATCCATGTTTAGAGTTAAAAAAAAAAAATCTCTTCTTCTGAATCTATAAAAACTGCAAAGTTTTACACCCGTGAACTCTGGCACATAGGACAGGGATTTATGTAGTTTAATTTTGCAAATCAAACAAGCATTAAAAAAACTAGAATATTTAAAGGCATTTGTTAATCCTGTGAGTGATAGCTTTTGTGCAGAGCTTCCAAACACAAGATGAAAACAAAATCTGTTATAGTTATATACTTTATTTAACCTTGGTCACAAGACCCAGGGGATCTTCTAACCTCACTTTTACAGTAGATATTACTCTTGTGACATTTTTTGTTTATCAGTAACTACATATAACATTACTTTGGGAAAAAACGAAAGCTGTCTTACAAAATCTTCCCAGCTGGGATTAGCAAGCCTCTTGAGTTTAGCACTTAAAAAATCAATGCAAATCTCCCACCCTTTCTGAGTTTGATCAAAGATCTTCATGTGTTCTTTTCACCTCTCTCCTGCTCACCTTGTATCTAAAAACGAAGTTCATTTTCAGTTCAATTTCAGGGAAGCTTGAAATTCCTGATACTTTGAAAGGCATTTTACAACAGTAATGCTACCTTTTGGTAAACCAACGGCCCCATTAACTCCAGGTTAATGCACTGGAATGTAATCAAGGAAGTCAGTCACATTTTCTGTGCCGTGTTTTCACACGTGTCTCTCCTCTTCCACTTCACGAATGCGAAAGCTTTACCTCTTGCAAAATGTCAGCACATGTAGTAGGACACCAGTATCCTAGGACAGAGAGCCATAAACAGCCCTTTGGAGGACGGATGGTGTCAACCAAAGGCATGTGATTGATTGATCAGTGGTTTCCCCTTAGAAAGCAAGTGTTACCAAAGTCGTGTTATCGCGAAAGCATTACAGGTAAGGGCATGTTATGGTTATTTATCATTGTCTAATGACTAGTAGAGGCATTAAAGGACTATGTATACATGATTAGGGTAAGGTAGAATGTATCATATATATATATTTAGCTGAACCTTTGGTGTATTGAAATAGGCAGCACTCTGAAAGAAGCAGCTTCAGCACATTCCTCAAAACTGCACCATTTAAAGCCGTCCTCATAGAACAAGCCCTGAAGCAGATTTCATTTTTGCCATTTTCCAGGAACGCTGGTATCGGCTGACTGCTAGTCAGAAAAAGGCCTTCTGTGCTTTCAAAAACAAAACAAAAAACAGGTCGAAAGAAACAAAGTTGAGCTTGATTTACATTTTAAGTATAAATGCATTTTGAGAAATGGTAAGAATAATTTAGTCAAATCTGATTCTGTAAAATAAGATGTGGTGTATTTCCACTGTTTGATTTTCTACTCAGTTCTACCAAATAGGATGTTGTGTTTGGCATTTTCGATAATGACTTGGGGACCTTTTTCACTGAAAGCACCTTAAAACTGTACTATAAAAAAACATTTCCCACATGTATAACTATGTGAACGTGATGTTTCTTTTTTCCTAAAGTCAGTGGTGAAATGAGTCTTTGAATTTAAACCCAGATGTTTAATGAGCGCTTCCTGGGTGCCAGAGGCTATTCAAGGCACTGGGGAGAAAGTTATGGATAAAACAAAGAGAGCCCCCTGCCCCTCTGGAGCTTAAACTCTAGGGTGGGAATGTCATTTTAGCATTAACTAACCTTCTGCATAAAAGATAAGCTAGACTCAACAATTCCTGAAATGTTTAAAAGGAAAGGTTTTAAACTGGTTCAATTAATTTCAGTTTATTTTCACCAGTGAAAGTAGCTTCCTCTGTAGACTCTGTCATAGGCCATGGATCTTAAGGCTCGTTTACTTAAAGGGGTTTTTTGCACATTCAAATTATACTTGTGAATTTAGAAATTAACCAGCCATCATAACGTATTAGACTGGGTATCTTAATAGAAGGAACACAAAGCTGATTTTTTTACATGTCAATATTGGAACGAAACTGGAATAAAAGAAGAGATACTTTGATTCAGACCTGTTCCACTACCTGTTCCTAAAACATGCTACGGGCGCTCCAGGAAACACTATATTTCCCCAAAATATATACAATCGCATATGCTAAAGTATAGATAACATTTCAAATTTGGATACATATGTGCATTTACTGTATTTCTTGGTAAGCATATTTTAGGGGGAAAAGTGCTGCTGATGAGATGAATAGACAAGATTTAAATGGAGTTTTGTCACATTCTAAATGGTTTCTAGTAAACTGAGAAGGATATTAAAATAAGTGACTTTTTGTTTCTGTTCTACCATTATTGTTTGATTTCTGTTTGTCATGTGTACAGAACCTGTCATACATTCATGATAAGTAGCACTGAAAAACTACCCATTCAAATTTCCCCTGGGCACTTACGGCAAAATGTTGCCAGTTAGAATGTAATGGTCAGTGACAGTGCATTCCCTCCCCAGTTACAGATATTAGTAACTGTATCTCCAATACAGACCTCCCCTGCTGGACATGGGGAGGTGGGTGGAGTCACCTGACCACTTAGAAACACATGAATAAAAAGCCTTTATGACGCTTAGCCATTAAAAAAAAAAAAAAAGGTTCTTCATATCTTGACCAAACTTTAGTCCCCGGTAACTAAAGTCCCCAGGTTACCTTCTTTTAATTTATTCTTTGACTAGATTTGAGGCAAATAAATACTAACAGGTCCAAACAACTAGAATACACTTGCTTCTACTACTAAATATACAGGGTATGTACTAAGGGAATTAACTGGAATAGCAGTATGCTAGCAAGTGTCTATGGATCCTTAACACTAAAGGGTCACATAAATGCTTTGGTAATACCTAAGTTAATTGGAGGAAATAGCAAATAAACATCAGGTAATCTGCAGATTGCTTCTAATGGAAAAAATCTTTGTGTACATTTGAACTGTAGGGTATCCTCCTTATTCACCAGCTTCTGAAAAAGGGAGGAATATTTTTAGTTTAATAATTTAAAAGTAAGACATTTCCAGGTAAGATAAAAGTGAAGGTATTTGCTGCAAACATTGTTTAATTTTGCTTAAAATTGAAAGTCGTGATATTGTTGCATTCTGTAAATGTTACAGGGTTTTAAACTTACAATTATTTTAATATTTTTGATAACTAGGAATCTAGCATTGCCATAAAGGAAACTAAGTGCCCATTAAAGATTTGTTTGGTATAAATAAATAATTTTTTGTTTTGTTTTAAGTGACAGTAAGCTACAAATCATGATGTTAATCTTAAACTTTCTGAAGATGAATTGTGTGGCAGTGATTGTATAGTCTGTTTGTGGAGAATGTATGGAAGCTATTAATATTCTAAGATAGATGAATAAATTGGCTATGTTGTTCCAATGAATGTACAGCACTTCCAATAACTTTTGAAAGCAACACAGCCTTAAAATGTTTTTGCTTTATGACATGGGAATGTTCGGTCATCAAAAGAGTATATTCTTAGAATTCTTTAGATCATTTTCAGTTCTATAGCCTTTCAGTCCTATGTATGAGTATGAGGGATTTTTGTTTCCTTTTTTTTTCTTTTAAAATTTTGTACATTCCATCTTTATAGGTCTGTTTCATATATTTTGTGTATAGAACACTAAATCTTGCGCTCTTTGACATTGGTACTGATATATTCTCATCGATTGTTCTTTTATGAATCAAAATGCTGACTGCCTATTTAAAGAAGAGAATAAACGCTGTGCATCAAAGTGTTTGTATGTTCGTAGCTACATACGTACCACAGTATTTTGGATGCTTTAGTCTACAATAAATCTTTAAATTAATTCTGTCTTGAAACATAGGAGAAACAAGATTCATGTGTATATCTTTACCATGCACAAAATCTCACATCATTATAATAAAGCTTGTTTTCTCCATTTCTAGGTTGAACGTTCATTTATTTAACCTGTCATTCTCTCTCTCAATGAAGGAAAGTGAAGATACATTCTAGAACACGTGGAAGATATCAATACCTTAATCAAACTGTTCATACTAGTGAGGAAAGGTTTAGTTACTGGGATGGGTTTCTTAGGTTCTCTTTCTGATAGTCTGTTGTTGGTATCTAGAAATGCAGCAGATTTCTGTATGTTAGTTCTGTGCCCTGCCGCTTTACTGAATTAAGTTGGCAGTGCTGGTACTTTTGTGGTGGCATCTTGAAGATGGTCTGTGATGCCAGAACCACATGATGGTTCTGGCCTCATGTGGCCTGCAAACAGTGACGCTTTTAACTACCTCTTTCCAGTTTGGATTCCTTTTATTCCTTTTTCTGGTCTGACTGCTGTGGCTACCCAATACTATGTTGAATAATAGTGATCAGAGCAGTCATCCTTGGTTTTTTTCCTGATCTTTGAGGAAACGCTTTCAGCTTTCCACTGTTGAGCATATTAAGTATAATGTTAGCTGTGGGCTTACCACATATAGTCTTTGATATGTTGAGGTATAACCCCTCTATACCCATTTTGTTGAGAGTTTTTATTATAAATTGATACTGATTTTTGTCAAAAGCTGTCTGCACCTGTTGAGATCATTATATAATTTCTGTTCTTGATTTGTGGATGTTGAACCATCCTTGCAGCCTTGGGATAAATCCCACTTGATCATGGTGTATGGTTCTTTCAATGTATGGTTAAATTCAGCTTGCTAATACTTTGTTGAGGATTTTTGCACCTCTGTTCCTCAGTAATGCATACACATTAAGTTGCTTTAGTCATGTTCGACTCATCGCGACCCCATGAACTGTAGCCCACCAGGCTCCTCTGTCCATGGGATTCTCCAGGTGGGAATACTGGAGTGGGTAGTGGGATTGGCCTATAATTTTCTTCTTTTGTGAAATCTTTGTCTGGTTTTGGTTTCAGGATGCTGCTGGCCTTGTAGCGTGAGTTCAGAAAGCTTTTCTTCCTCTGCAATATTTTGGAATAATTTCAGAACATTCTCTAAATGTTTCGTAGAATTCACCTGTAAAGCCATCTGGTCCTGGACTTTTGGATGTTGGGAGGTTTGGGAGTTTTTTGGGTTTTGTTTTTTAACTGATTGATTTTGGTAATGGTAATTGGTCTGTGAGGGAGCTTGGTCCTGGGGTCTGGCTGCAGGACACACGGGTCCCAGAGCTGGTGTTATATAACTGGTAGGTGGGGCCAGTTCTTGCCACAGCTGACTGTGGGGTCTGGGGTATTCCAGAGTTTGTGTTGGCCTGCTGGTGGGCAAGACAGCCCCCCTCCCCCAGGCCCAGGTCTGGCGCTGACACGTTGACTCGGGCATGTCATGGCAGGCCACAGGACTGCCATTGTCCCAGGGCTGGTGTTCCCCCTGTGGTGGGTGAGGCTGGTCTGAGGCTGGAGCAGCTTACTAATGGGTGGACCCAGGGTCCAGCAGACTGTGAGACTGGCACCTGCCTGCTGGTGGGCAGAGCTTGGTCCTAGGATTCTCTGGCTGCAGGGCCCTGCAGGTTCCAGGTCTAATGTCCGTGTCCTGATATGTGATGCTGGGTCTTCAGCCTTCTGGTGGGCAAGGCCATGTCCAGGGCTGGCTGTGGGCTCAGGGCTTCTCAAGGCTGCCTCTCTGCTGTTGGATGGGGCTGTGTCCCTGCCCAGTTAGTCGCTTCACCTTACGTGCCCCAGCACTGGTGCCTCCAGGCTGGTCGGTGGTTGCGGAGTGGGTCTTGAGGATAACAGGCTGAAGAAGGACTCCAAAATGGCGCTTGCCAGCTCCAGTGTCTTTGTGGCAGACTGAGTTTCCCAAAAGGCTGCCGCCAGTGTCTGTGAGTCCAGAGTGAGCTCCAGCTGCCTCCTGCATCTCTAAAGAGACTCTCCAAGATTAGCAGGTGGGTCTAACCTTCTTCTGTGGGTCCTGAAGCATGTGAGATTTTGTGTGTACCCTTTAAGAGTGGAATCTCTCTTTCCCTCAGTCCTCTGGGTCCCCCCAAAGTAAGCCCTACTGGCCTTCAAGGCCAAATACTGAGGGGTTGTCTCCCCGATGCAGGACCCCTGGGCTGGGAAACTCAAGCTAGCGCTTGGACCTTTGAGAGAAGCTCTGCAACCATAATTCTCTTGTGCGGAGGTCACCCAGCCAGGGGTAGGAGTGTTGGCTGAATCGCAACTCTGCGCCTCCTACCTGCCTCACAGTTCCCTTAGTTCCTTCTTTATTTCTTCAGTTGTAGAGGATCTTTTCTGGTGGGTTTTGGTCTTTTCAGCAATAGTGCTTAGTGCTTACCGAGCTGTGATTTTGGTGCGCCCTTGAGAGGAGGTGAACCCGAGGTCTTTCTGCCCCATCTTGGGAACTCCATCCCATCTGACCTGTGGTGCCTCACAAGGCCTGAGAATAGGTAAGCTCTCTGTCTTGAGTGGAGAAGGCAATGGCACCCCACTCCAGGACTCTTGCCTGGGAAATCCCATGGACGGGGGAGCATGGTAGGCTGCAGTCCATGGGGTTGTGAACAGCTGGACATGACTGAGCGACTTCACTTTCACTTTTCACTTTCATGCATTGGAGAAGGAAATGGCAACCCACTCCAGTGTTCTTGCCTGGAGAATCCCAGGGATGGGAGAGCCTGGTGGGCTGCTGTCTATGAGGTCACACAGAGTCGGATACAACTGAAGCGACTTAGTAGCAGTCTTGAGTAGTATATGAACTTGATGCTTATTCATTTGTTCTCTTATGAAGGACTCTTGTCTTTCTTCATTGATTGTAAACAAGTCATTGGTTTAAACATATGCATACAGCATTTTTCCTGACTTATTTATAGGCTTTTCAGTTTTTAAGTCCATGATTTATATTTTGTGTGATGAGATAAACACTAAAAGTTGTTATGATCAGAGTAGCCTTTGTTAAAGATAGAGGAACACTACAAAAACTTCTTTGTTTTACTTCTTGGAGGGTTAAATTTCCATAATAGATGGAAAGTCTGAAAGAGGTGACCTGAGTTAGTCTGGGAAGGAGAGATGAAACAATAAAAATGAGAAAAAGACCAAACGTTACACTGCTGACTAGTAATTGTGAACATTAGTATTACTGACACCTAATTCTGTTTTTCACTTATTCTTTCCATTTAACCAAGTAGGAGGTTGTGGTTGTGGGCTCTTTGGAGGTGAGTGAGGCACTTGCCCAGGCTTTAATATATCTCAGATTATACCCATAATCATGGTTCATGTAAAGCCAAAGACGCCACTTTCCAGAACAGACAGAGGTTCAGTTAGAGGTTCAGTTTGTTATTGCGTAGGATAAAGTGAAAAGGGAAAGTGAAGTCACTCAGTCGTGTCCAACCTTTGCCACCCCATGGACTGTAGCCTACCGGGCTCCTCCGTCCATGGGGTTTTCCGGGCAGAGGTACTGGAGTGGGGTGCCATTGCCTTCTCCATGCGTAGGATAAGAGGACGGGCAGATGACAGTCTGTCCTCAGCCCGCCTCCTGCCTCTTTTTCGCTGCTGTGGTCTGAACAAATGCCCGTGCACCTGTGGATACCAGGCTTTGGGCTATGTGTAAGGGCTGCTAGGACAAATAATAAGACCTGTAGTCTCTAAGAGCTTACAGTGTAGGTGGTTGAACTAGACCAGGTAATTACAACATTATGAACTGCTTTTATATACCTTCATTAGCAAATACTGAGTCTAGGGTCCCATTCTAGCTACTAGGGTATAGCAGTAAACCAAGAAAAAAAAAGGTCCCAGTTCCCATGGAGCTTTATCCTACTGGAGTGAGACTTAAATGAGTATGTACAGAGCTGGCTACATAATTTATGATGCCGGGTACAAAATGAAAATGCAGGACCCCTCATTCAAAAGAATGGGAAGACTTTTCCCTTCTTTCTGTGGTGTCTGTTTCAGCCTGTGGTGGTGTTTATTTGCTACGTAATGTCACAGTCCCTGGGACAGAGGGTTATTCACCAGGTGCCTGAGGATGCTCACATACACCTGAAGCTCCCACCATGACTCAGACTTGCTCCACGTGCCCAGTCATCACCCCCCTGAGAACGGAGGATGATGGGCTGTTGAGAGGGGCCAAGGATGCTGCTGCTGCTGCAGCTAAGTCGCTTCAGTCATGTCCGACTCTGTGCAACCCCATAGATGGCAGCCCACCAGGCTCCACCATCCCTGGGATTCTCCAGGCAAGAACACTGGAGTGGGTTGCCATTTCCTTCTCCAATGCAGGAAAGTGAAAGTGAAGTCACTGAGTCGTGTCCAACTCTCAGCAACTGCATGGACTGCAGCCTACCAGGCTCCTTCGTCCATGGGCGTTTCCAGGCAAGAGTACCGGAGTGGGGTGCCATTGCCTTGTCCGGCGAAGGATGCTAGCAGCTGTTAACTCACCTGGGGGGAAAACAGAGAGGTGTTAGGGGGGACCGCCAACCCTGGCTTGCTAAAAGAGGGCAAGAGGGCAAGAGAGCAAGCTCTTCAGGGGACAAATAGTTCAGTATCGTGAGGCTAGACAGTGCTCGAGAAGAAACGATGAGAGACGAGGCAGGGTTAACAGAAAGCGTTAGTGTCCCTGTTTTCAAGGAGTTTATATCCCAGATGGAAAGATTCAAAGAGCATTAATACCTATAGTACAGAACAAATTAAGGTAGGTGCCATAAAAGAAATGTCAATAACCATGATGGAAAGTCCAAATTTTCACATGTTGGGTGGGGACAAGCTGTCTCCTCTGTGTTCACCTGAGACTTCCACAAACTTCCATTCTCTTGGGCAAAAAAAAAAAAGATGAGTTTGTAAAGATTTTTAAATGCCAGAAAAATGTCCATACCTTTAGTGGAAATATACACACCTTTCCTCCTCTCCTGTCTCATCTTCACTGCTTCCTCACTCCCAAATGAATCATAAAGTTACGAGAAATTTTTGGTTTTCCAGTGCTGAGAAAAGTTATGTTTATACTATACTGTAGCCTATTAAGTGTGAAATAGAATTATGTCTTAAAAAAACAATATACATACCATCATTTTAAAACACCACTAAAAAATACTTTAATAAATTTTTTAGAGAAAATGCTAGCCATCACCTGACCCTTCACCGAGTTGTAGTCTTGTTGCTGGTGGAAGATCCTGCCTACAGGGTGGTGGCTGCTGACTGATCACAGTGGTAGTCACTGAAGGTTGGGTGACAGTGGCAGTTGCTTGAAATAAGACAGTGAAGTCTGCTGCATTGACTCATGAATGATTTCTCTGTGGCATGTGGTGCTGTTTGATAGCATTTTACTCACAGAAAACTCCTCTCAAACTCTGCCACTGCTTGATCAACTAAGTTTAGGTAATGTTCTAAATCCTCTGTTGTCGTTTCAGCAGTCTTCACAGCATCTTCACCAGGAGTAGATGCCATCTCAAGAAACTACTTTTTTTACTCATCCATAAGAAGCAACTCCTCATTCCTTCAAATTTTATCATGAGATTGCAGCAGTCCCATCACATCTTCAGGCTCCACTTTGAATTCTAGCTCTCTTGCTGTTTCCAGTACATTTGCAGTTCCTTCCTCCACCGAAGGCTTAAACCCCTCAAAGTCATCCAAGAGAGTTGGAATCCACTTTTCTCAAACTCCTCTTATTGTTGATATTTTGAGCTCTTCCCATAAATCACACGTGCTCTTAGTGCCATCTAGAATGGTGAATCCTTTCCAGAAGGTTTTCAATTGACTTTGCCCAGATACACCACAGAAATCGCTGCCTATGGCAACTATGGCCTTACAAAATGTATTTCTTAATAATGCTTCCAAGTATTATAGAAACTACTCTTTGATCCATGGACTGCAGAATGGATGTTGTGTTAGCAGGCATAAAAACATTAATCACATTGTACATCTCCATCAGAATTCTTGGGTGACCAGGTACATTGTCAATGAGCTGTAATATCTTGAAATAATATTATTTCTGAGCAGTAGGTCTCAACAGTGAGTTTTAAACAGTGGGTTTAAAATATTCAGTTAAACCATGTTGCAAACAGATGTGCTGTTATCCAGGCTTTGTTCTTCCATTTATAGAGCAGAGGCAGAGCAGATCGAACATGATTCTTCAGGGCCCTAGAATTTTCAGAATGGTGGGTGAGCCCTGGCTTTGACTTAAAGTCACCAGCTACATTAGCCCCTAATAAGAGTGTCGGCCCGTCCTTTGAAGCCAGGCATTGACTTCTCTAGCTATGAAAGTCCTAGTGAAATCTTCTAATAGAAGGCTGTTTTCTATTTGTTTAGTGGAGCCCCCTTCATTAATTATCTTAGCTTGATCTTCTGGATAACTGGCTGAAGCTTCTGCATTAGCACTGGCCTCTTCACCTTGCACTGTGGTGTCAGGAGACAGCTTCTTTCCTTGAACCTCATGAACCAACCTCGGCCAGCTTCAGACTTTTCTTCTGCAGCTTCCTCACCTCTCTCAGCCTTCAGGGAATTGAGGAGGTTTACAGCCTTGCCATAGACTAGGCTTTGGCGTTAGGGAACATGGCTGCTTCGGTCGTCTCTCCGGATCCCTCAGACTTTCTCCACATCATCAAGAAGGCTGTTTCACTTCTCATCGTTCACATGTTCACTAGAGTAGCACTTTTCATTTCCTTCAAGAAATTTTTCTTTGCACCCACAACTTGGCTGTTTGGTGAAGGAGAGCTTAGTTTTAGCCTGTCCCTGCTCTCAACATGCCTTCCTCACTAAGCTTAATCACCTCTAGCTTTTGATTTAAAGTGAGAGACATGTGACTTTTCCTTTCCCTTGAACACTTGGAAGCCATTTTAAGGTTAGTAACTGGCCTAGCTTCAATATTGTTTTGTCTGAAGGAAGAGGGAGCTCTAAGGGGAGAGAGAAAGATGGGGAAATGGCCGGTTGGTCGGTGGAGCAGTCAGAACACACGCAACACATATCAATTAAGTCCTCTGTCTTATATGGGCATGGTTCATAGTGTCCTAAAACAATTAACAATAGTAGCATCGATGATTACAGGTCACCATAAGAGATATGATAATGATTAAAAAGTTTGAAATATTGGAAGAATTACCCAAATGTGCAATAGAGACACAAAATGACCAAATGCTGTTGGGAAAATAGTGCTAATAGACTTGCTTGACAGAGCTGACATAAACCTCCAATGTGTACAAAACACAGTGTCTGCTAAGTGCAATAAAGCGAAGCATAATAAAGAGGTGTGCCTGTTTCAGCACATCTCTGCTGCAGGCTCTGTTCTTCCAGGAACTCAAACCTAGACAGGCAAGGAATACTGAGTTCCCCAGATTCCTGTAGGGATTCCCTGGTAGCTCAGTCGGTAAAGAATCTGCCTGCAATGCAGGAGACCTGGGTTCGATACCTGGGTTGTGAAGATCCCCTGGAGAAGGAAATACCAACCCACTCCAGTATTCTTGCCTGGGAAATTCCACCGACAGAGGAGCCTGGTGGGCTGCAATCTGGGGGGTCACAAGAGTCGGACATGACTTAGTAACTAAACCACCATCAGATTCCTGGTCTAGAAGAAAGGCTGTGGGTAACAGATGGGCATGTCCCTTTGGACCTGCACTCTCCTTGGCCTTGGGGAGTGATGTGGCTGGAGTGGGGCCAACATGCCCCTCTACAGAGTACCGTCTAGGGCAAGTGGCAGTCACCCAGGTGGAAGGGCAGCACTGACTGGAACAGAAAGGCCACACTGGACGGAGCGGTTCATCCTCACATACTCTGCAGGCAGCAGATATTCAAATGTTTAAAAATGAAAGTAGTGTGTGCTTAAGGGTTTTGTAAAATGCCAGTAATAAACCAATGCCATTTGAGTACTATAACAAATGCTAGGTGGTGGATACTTGATCCAAATTCCTGATGCTACAAATATGTATTTGCTTTCATACTTCGCTTATGTACTACATCTGCCTGCCCCATAATATTGCAAAACTTGGAGCATCTCAAGACATCTTGATGGTCTATCAGATAGTTTTGGAACTCTATTGGTGAGAATAGTAAATGGGAAAGCACTACTCGATGCTAATATATAGATTTTTCCAAATAAAATATCATTTGTCTTTCCACTTGAAAACCATATCCCTAAGCCAATGACTAGGTGATGTTCTTGGAAACCTGGTAATTTATTTAATATACATTTATTGAGTGTCCATTGTGTCAGGCATTTTATGAAGCCTTGGTGATACCAAATGGTTGGCTCAGTTTTTGCCACAGAAAGGAGTTTGATATTAGAGGGAAGCTGTCCAAGTAAATAATTACAAAGTGAATCCAGGTGCTGTGATAAAACTGTACAGAGATCCTGTCTTGTGGGGAGGTGTGAGGAAGCAGAGAGAACAAGACTCGGAGGCCTACCTGAGCATTTAAAGGATGGAAGGATGGGAATGGCTTGCGGAATCTTACTTCCCTGACCAGGGATTGAACCCAGGCCATTGCAGTGAAAGCACTAAGTCCTAACCTTACTGGACCAAAGAGGAATTCCCAAGAAAGGCTGTTCTTGATGGGGCAGAAGGTATGGCAGTCTGAGAGCAGATAAGGTAAGTTCAGTTTAGTTCAGCCACTCAGTCGTATCAAACTCTTTGAGACCCCATGAACTGCAGCACGCCAGGCCTGCCTGTCCATCACCAACTCCCAGAGTTTACTCAAATTCATGTCCATTGAGTCAGTGATGCCATCCAACCATCTCATCCTCTTTCCCCTTCTCCCACCTTCAATCTTTCCCAGCATCAGGGTCTTTTCAAATGAGTCAGCTCTTCGCATCAGGTGGCCAAAGTATTGGAGTTTCAGCTTCAACACCAGTCCTTCCAATGCATATTCAGGACTGATCACCTTTAGGATGGACTGGCTGGATCTCCTTGCAGCCCAAGGGACTCTCAAGAGTCTTCTCCAACACCACAGTTCAAAAGCATCGATTCTTTGGCGCTCAACTTTCTTCATAGTCCAACTCTCACATCCATACATGACCACTGGAAAAACCATAGCCTTGACTAGACAGACCTCTGTTGGCAAAGTAATGTCTCTGCTTTTTAATATGGTAAATCTTCCCACAAATGCTACCTTTATTCTGACAACTTTATATAAACACCAGTATAATTGCTTAATATTTGTCTTAAATATCACTTTAATTTTTTACTGACATACTTATTTCCGCTGTATCTCGAGCAATGCATGAGAAATCTAGGGTCACTGTGCGTGCCTGTGTGCACAGTCGTGTCCAGCTCCTTGCACCCCATGGACTGTAGCCCACCAGGCTCCTCTGTCCATGGGATTTTCCAGGCAAGAATACTGGAGCGGGTTGCCATTTCCTCCTCCAGGGGATCTTTTCCACCCAGGGATCAAAACTGCATCTCTTCTGTCTCCTGCATTGGTGGGTGGATTCTTTATCATTGTACCACCTAAGAAGCCCCTTGAAAAATCTAGGGTATGGTGCATTAATTATACATTTTCTAGTACTAATATTAAAACACTAAATGGATAGCCTTTTATTAAAATCATCTTACGTACCATCAACAGAATTATACTGAACTCTAGGATAGGAAAAACCAAATTAATGGAACTCTAAGTAATTCAATATATCCTTATCCTGCTTCTATCAGAAGGAATAGGAGATGCTGTTACTGAGTCTAAGCTCATACTGCTCACTGCACAACATGCCAGTAATCAAGAGACGATGTGTGGGGGCGAGAAATTGGCTTTATTCAATAAAATGACTTTATTCAAAAAGCGAGCAAACTGAGAAGATGGTGGGCTTGTGCCCCAAAGACCAATCATGCCTGAGTTAGAATTCAGGTTCCTTTTCTACTAAAAGGAGAGGGAGTAAAGTCAAACACTTCCTGGTTTCCATCAGCCTCTGGAAAGTGTGAAAGTCTCTCAGTCATGCCTGACTCTTTGTGACCCCATGAACTGTATGTAGTTCACCGGGCTCCTCTGCCCATGGACTACTCCAGGCGGGAATCCTGGATGGGTTGCCATTCATTTCCTTCTCTAGGGGATCTGCCTGACCCAGGGATCCAACCTGGGTCTCCTGCTCTGCAAGCAGAGTCACCAGGGTTGTGTTAATTTCTTCCTTCTTGCAGTCATTCAGAGGTGGGTCTGGTCAGGAGGCTTCCAGTGAGCTTAACATTGGTATTCTAGCTTAATGCTCATTACCTGGNGGGCTCCCCGCCTCCGGCCTCCGGAAGGCGCCGCCCCCGCTGGAGAACCTTGGGGGGAAGCAGCATTGAGGGCGCGAGGGCTTCGCTTGACCCCTGACGATTAATGGTTTTGTGCGTTGTAGCCTGGAGAGCACATTTCAGAATTCCTCACAATTTCTAAAGTGACCTAAAGACTCTCCACTTTATGCCAGTTAGACGATTTCTGTGAAAATGCTCCTTTTTTACGGAAGGGCAGGACTCACTTCCAAAGTTGCTGTATTAGGGAAGCACCCGGGCTTCCCCGGTGGCTCAGACTGGGAAGAATCTGCCTACAATGCGGGAGACCCGGGTTGGACCCCTGGGTGGGAAAGACACCCCACCCCCAGAGAAGAGAATGGCAACCCACTCCAGTGTTCTTGCCTGGAGAATTCCACGGACAGGGGAGCCTGGCGGGCTGCATGCAGTCCACGGGGTGACAGAGCCCGACACGGCTGAGCACGCTCCCGAAACTGCACTGACTTGGTCAGACATGGCCTTCTTGTGTGGCCCAGTGAGTTCAGTCTTGGTTAGATTCCAAACCATCTCTTTGTTTTGCGAGTTTAATGTCTTTCTGCTCATCAAATCATTTTCATAAACCTTCAGAGTTTCTACTCCCGCTGCCCCCCACCTTCTGTTGGCAGAGAATCAACGTCTAATGAAATGGATCAAAGATTTTAATACCGTATTTAAGTTAAGTGGCCGTTATTTTGCCAAGCTAGTGGTGGATGGGGATCTAGGTTTTTCAGTGTTTATTTGAAGGTAGTTGTCCAGATGTAATCATAACTGATAACGGCTTCTTTGTGGTTAGACTAACGCCCAGCCACCTGGGCATAGATTGAGCCAAACAAGCACACACTTAAATCTGGTACCAGTGCGCTCTCATATATTTCTGTTTATACTACTAGACAGGTACAACTGACTACTGTGTTAACTTTTTGTTTTTGTCTTTTTACCGACTGACTCTACACCTGCATCGCCTGCTAATAGTAAGTGGTTTAATGTGCCTTTAACTCTTTTCTGATGTTTACCTCTGGTAATGGAGAAACACGGAGAAGGCAATGGCACCCCACTCCAGTACTCTTGCCTGGAAACTCCCATGGACAGAGGAGCCTGGTAGGCTGCAGTCCATGGAGTCGCTAAGAGTTGGACACGACTGAGTGACTTCACTTTCACTTTCCACTTTCATGCATTGGAGAAGGAAATGGCAACCCACTCCAGTGTTCTTGCTTGGAGAATCCCAGGGACAGGGAGCCTGGTGGGCTGCCGTCTATGGGGTCGCACAGAGTCGGACACGACTGAAGCGACTTAGCAGCAGCAACAGCAATGGAGAAACATGAAACAAAATTTTTTGTAAGAGACATGTTTCCCACTTTTCATGTATCATTAAGAAATAAATTTAAAAGATAACCTTCTCTTTCCTGATTGTTAATTAATAGCTGTTTGCTTCAGTTTGGTTACGATTGCTGGGTAGACAATTGTTTTAAGTCCAAGCATGTTTTTGGAATTGGAGATACGTGTGTGTGGTCTGCTGCTTCTGAGGGCAGCAGCTATCATCTACATTTAATTTTTCAAAATTTTACTAGTGGTCAATAGGGCTGACTTTAGGATTTTTTTTTTTTTTTTTGGACTGCACAGCATGTAGGATCTTAATTCCCTGACAAGGGATCGAAACTGTCTCCTGCCGTGGAAGCGCTGGGTCCCAAATCACTGGCCCTCCAGGGAATTCCTGACTTTAGGATTTTTTTAACTTATAATAAGAGAAGATTCCTTTCATTTTGTTAAAGTCAAGTGTTGAGTGAATTTCTAACTTACACTATCAGGAGATTTTCTTTAATCTTAAATTTTACGTGAGCCCTTGTTGATTTTTTTGGAGAAATTTCTAAATATGAAGTAATGTGGCATCCTTTTACATTAGTTATTTTAACTCTGGCCATGATACTCTCCTACCATGGTTAGTAATAAACATTCTTTGTTGTGATTAAGGAGAGTGATGAATAAATTAGCCTGAAACCAGTGTGAAGGGATGATAATGCGTGTGCGTGCTAAGTCGCTTCTGTTGTGTCCACCCCATGTGTCATAGCCTGCCAGGCTCCTCTGTCCGTGGGATTCACCAGGCAAGAATACTGGAGTGGGTCGCCAGGCCCTCCTCCGGGGATTTCCCGACCCAGGGAACAAAGCCAGGTGTCCTGTGTCTCCTGCGTTGGCAGGCAGGATCTTTTCCACTGGTGCCACCTGGGGAGCTCCTCCATGTTTCTTGAGTCACTTTCATAAGCTGCTGAGCTGAGTGACAAGTGCTTTCCTCAAACGATGCCCTCAGGATGCTAGGTTCTCCCCATTGCCTGCCTCTACGTGGCAAATTCTTGTGGAACCCAGGCTCTCAAGGAGCAGTTTATAACACCAACGTGTTAGGAGCCTTTTCTAAAGCATTGGATCCTTTTCCAGTGATGCAGCCACAGAGTGAAGCCCTAGGAGCCCCGCAGTGCCCCTAACTTAACCTCCAGATTCTAGGCTGAGAAAAACCGTTTGCTCAGTCCTGGGGCACGTATAATCCCATAACATCCCCCGTTTGCCCTTACCCCTGTATGCCCTTCCCTCCTCCTCCCCAGGGGCAGCTGCTAGTTTGTTCTCTTTGTCTGGGAGTCTGCTGCTTTTTTGTTTTGTTGACTACTTTGTTGTATTTTCTAGATTCCACATTTAACTGTTACCATATATTGTTTATCTTTCTCTGACTTATTTCACTTAGCCTTCCAAGTCGGCCCATGTTGCTGCTTTTTTATGATCGAGTCATAAGAATATGTGTGTGTGTGTGTGTGTGTGTGCACCACATCTTTATCCATTCATCCTTGATGAACACAGGTTACTTCCATGTCTTGGCAAATGTAAATAATGCTACAATGAACATTGAGGTGCGTGTATCTTTTGGAATTTGTGCTTCTTTGGGATATATACACACAGGAGTGGAACTGGTGGATTGTATTTTTAGTTTTTTGAGAAAGCTCCATACTGTTTTCCACAGTTTTTGCACCAGTATACATTCCCACCGAAGTATACAAGGGTTCCCTTTTCCCCACGTCCTCACCAGCATTTGTCATTCGCGGTCTTTTTGATAACGGCAGTTCTGACAGGTGTGATGAGCATCTCACTGTGGTTTTGATTTGCATGAGAGGAAAGTGCTTTAGGTAGAACAGCATTTTGTAAAAGGCACAGAGGGGATTCCCTGGTGGTCCAGTGGTGTACTTTCGCTGCAGAGGGCCCAGGTTCGATCCCAGGTCACACAAGCTGCGCCTTGTGGCACGGGACCAAAAAAAGGCACAGAAATGGGAAAGAGCATGCTGCAAGTGGAGAACTACAAGTAGTTTTTGTCTTACAGCTCAACTTGCTTAGCTCTTCATGTTCTGATAAGTTTGAGGTGGGGAGTGGACCTGTGAGAGCCTTGTCTGTCATTCGAGGGTAACGCGACACTCCTGGATGGTTGGGAGCTGCTGAAAAGTTTTAAGCGAGGGAGAGGCATCGTTGGGTTTGCTGTCTGACAGCCCGGAATGTGGCCTTGCAGGGACAGTGTGGTGAGCAGCCCGCAGATCTAGAGTGGGCCTGAGCTTAGGCGGAGGCATGAGGCATGGAGCAGACGGCATAGGGTGAGAACAGCTCAGCCGGAGCTTGGCCGGGCTTGGTGACCGGTTGGCTGTGAAATGGAGATAAAGGAGCCTCGGGTGACGCCAGGCCTCTGGCTTGGGTAACAGGTGGCATCTAACTGAACTCAAGACCCAGAAGAGCGGGTTTGGGAGGAGGTGTGGGAGAGGAAGAGGTCAGTTCAGACCTCCCAAGTTTGAGGCTGTTCAGCAGGCAAGTGATTAAAGGTGATTGGAGTTCAGGCCCCCATCTAGCCCAGGATGTAAAGATTTGAGGTCTTAGCATGAAGACAGGTAAGATCAAAGAAAGAATATGAGGGGATCAATAGAGAAAGAACCTGGGGAACTGCAGTATTTGAGAATGGACAGAGGAAAAAGAGAAAAATTAACTTTGAGGCTGCTTATTTTACCTATACAACATCAAGGAACACTGGGTAATTTGCTGTGAAAATGAGTGTGTGCGTTTCTAGGCCGTATATTCTGGAATGCATGCACAAGGACAACTCCAAATTCCTTTCCCTGTCTAGTGTTGGCTCTCCTTTCTGATACAGGTTTTGATTGGGTAGGTTTATTATTATTGATTTATTTATGTCTGCTTTTTAAGTGGTATATTGTAAAGTTCTTACTAGCAGTTTTTACACACCTATGCATGTGTGTGTGCATGCATGCTAAGTCGCTTCGGTCATATCTTGACTCTTTGCGACCCCATGGACTGTAGCCCCCCAGTCTCCTCTGTCCATGGGATTCTCCAGGCAAGAATGCTGCAGTGGGTTGCCATGCCCTCTTCCGGGGAATTTTCCCGACCCAGGGATCGAACCTGCATCTCTTGGCAGGTGGGTTCTTTACCACTAGCGCCACCTGGGAAGCCCATATTCCTTTATAATCCCATGCAATTTTAGAGGAAGATGCAGATTACTTCAGAAACATTGATGTGGAATCTTCCGTGAGAGCGCTAGGAATTATGGTTCTCACTCTCTTTGTTATTTTCTGTAAATACTTGCTTTGAGGAAATGGGGTTTTTTGAAAAATTAGACTTTAGCTTTAGGTATATACTCTCTATAAAATATAGAGTAAAATTTATTATTAGCAGTACATTTCAGTTACATCTTAATTATCTTAACTTCAGATTAGCTAAAGGGTAGGATAATAATCGCCTGAAGTAGGCTTTCATTTTCTACGTGCATATGTTTTCCTTCCTCCAGCCTACCCTCCACAATGCTATGTTACTCTGACTCCCTGCTTTAGAAATTGCCCTCTCCTCAGTTGCCTGGAGTAAAGTCTACTCTCTAACTGGACAGTTAGCCTGCTGTAATCTGGCCCCAGACAACCTCTCTCATCTCATCTGCCACTCCCTTACACCCTCATTCATTTAATAAGCATCCTTAAGTGTTTGTCTCTCTGGAGCATTCCATGAACTTCCATAAGCCTGTGCCTATATGTGGTCTGTCCAGGATACCCTCCTCACTGTTTCTCAACTTGCCAAAATCCCGCTCATCTCTTGCCTTCCTAGCCAACTCCTCTCTTTCCTGGGTAGAATTAATTCATTCTGTCTTGGGTAGCAATTTATGCATGTACCTGTTCATCAATGAGAAGCATTGTATGGCTGTTTATTTTCTTTGAGAGATTAACTCTTTTGAAGGTAAATACAGTGATTTATTGATCACTTGATACATACTGAATTTCTACAAAATGCCAGACTGTCTAAGCCACACTTGTTATTATTATAGTGGCAGCACCTACCACAAGGCCTGGCTATGAGATTTATTAACCCTCTTGTCTCAGACAAGACCGTGCATAATTTCTAATAATGTTTCGAACCAAGTTGTCTTAAAAAGCATTGGTTTTTGGTTTTTGGTTTTAAAGCAGTTTACTTTTTAACTTTTATGCCTAACTTTTGTACTTTAGTCGAAGAAAAAAGGACTAAGTGCAGAGGAAAAGAGAACCCGCATGATGGAGATATTTTATGAGACGGTAAGTTGTTTCCCTTAAGATTTTTAGTACTTTGTGCAATTTTATCTTTAAGTATATGTCATCCAGTGTTAACTGTACCTTTTTCACTAGAAATCAATATCGACCAATTTCCTGAAGAATGAGTAAAATCCAACCAACATTTGTGGTTCCTGTGGGCTGTGGAGCATGAAAGAAAGAACCCTGTCCCAGTGTCTGTAGAGTCTCTTCTATTCAGGGGCTTCCCTGATAGCTCAGTTGGTAAAGAATCTGCCTGCAATGCAGGAGACCCGGGTTCGATTCCTGGGTCGGGAAGACCCCCTGGAGAAGGAATAGGCTACCCACGCCAGTATTCCTGTATTTCCCTTGTGGCTTAGCTGGTAAAGAATCCGCCCGCAATGCGGGAGACCTGGGTTCAACCCCTGGGTTGGGAAGATCCCATGGAGAAGGGAACGGCTACCCACTCCAGTATTGTGGCCTGGAGAACCCCGTGGACCCTGCAGTCCGTGGACTCGCAAAGAGTCAGACACGACTGAGCGACTTTCACTTTTCTATCCAGACTGCGCTACCCTCTGGCACCATAATTTTTTTTAAAATCTTTATATTGGAGCATAGTTGACTAACAGTGTTGTGTTATTTCCAGGTACAGCAAAGTGATTTGTTTATACATACACAAGAATCTCCCTTGCAGTATAGAGGGTAGTTCCTTAAGTGGACTCCTGTGTCAAACACCACAGGAGCATGAGAAGGCCACCTTAGTCTCTGCAGATGGTGCAGGAAAGGCTTCACAGCACCTTTAAAACGGGCAGGGTGTTGTTTGCTAAGCAGATGATCAGAGAAGTTGTGGACAGAAGAAACCTGTGTTATTGCTTGGTCTCACATCTTGTTATTTTCACATTAATTATGCTGCTGTATATTGTTCACTTATATCTGGATATGAGATTTATTAATAGTAATAACAGCCCCAAAATATGTATTAAGGACTTAGAGCAAGGTTGGAAACTCTTCTAGAATCTGTAGACATAACAGTGAAGTAGATGGACAAAGGCCATGCCCTGATGGAGCTTAGATTCTAATTCAGGGAAGCGGAAGAATAATGCTAATGTTTTGATGTTGCTAAGACAGGGTAACAGTATAATAGAGTCTTAACGGGATGCAGGAGAGACACTGTTCTAAGTACTTCCCACATATGAGCTCATTTAGTCCTTACAATTACCTCATGAAGTAACAGATTGCATTATATTGTCCCTATTTTATAGATGTAGGATCCAGAGGTGTAGGAACTTTAGTTCATTTGCCTTAGAGCTGGTAGATGATGGAGCTAAGATTCTAACCTGGGTGTCTAGCTGCAGCATCATTAAACACTGTGGTGTACTACTGACCTGGGCAAGGATTTGTTGAGGGAATGGTTCCAAGGGTTAACTTTTGCCATATAATCCTAGATTTTAAAACACACAATTGATATTTTTTTCAAAATTTATGATGATCTTAATGTCTAATTACTGATAACTGCTTTCTAGATGTTTTTGTCATCAAATAATGTCAAAGTATGTTGTGCCTCAGTTGTCAAATATTGATGCAAAGAAAATTATAATGTGATTTGTAAATCTACAACTATAGTATAGAAATAACTGCCATGAATTGTTACCCCCTTTTGTTGATAACGATCTGTACAAATAGTTCAGTAATTTTAACATCATAGGTCTAGCCTATTTAAACTTGTAGATTGGTATTTTACAGAAACTAACTTAAGACTTGGAGTATGGGAGACAGGCGAAAAATATGCTACAGATAAACTTGTAACGAAGCTTCTGGCTGGGTTAACAAGTATGAAATAAATCCACAGTCCCTTTTCTACAGAAAAAGAGTCCAGTAAGCCCTGAAAACTAAAAAGTGCTTTAACAAGCTAGCCAAACCTAATCCTGACTAACACAAGACAGTCACATTTATTGTTTATCTGAATATTTGTCTATTTCGCTACAGAAATGTTCATATATGATATACTGGCAATGTTCTGCCATACACTGTATGTGTCCCGTATTACCCTTCTCAACTTCAGAAAGTTTCAGTCAGGAACACAGCTTTCTCCACAATTGTGGCACTAACTATAGACCTTTGAGTTTTACAGCTGTCACCCACATCTAAAAAATGGAGTATTCTTTGAAATGTCGAAGTAACCTAAGCTTTAAGTCTCTTGACTACATTCATATTTAAATGCTTTAAAGCATACATTATATAAATTAATGCCTATATTTTATTAACCCAGTTATGGGCAGCTCCATATAGCATGATGATAGTTCAGAGCTTATATATTATTTTTCCTCAGTGATTAAATGCAACTCATACTAGCAGACTGGATACTTTAAATGAGGAAGGAGCACGTCAGCCACTTTTTCTGTTTTCTCAGTTTTCCACAGAATGCACCACTGATTTAATTTTAATTCTGCTAACGTGCATTAGGCATGTACATCTTCCGTGTGATGCTGATGTAGCAAAGATAAATAAGGCAGCAAAGGCCTTCCCTTAAGGAGGACACTGATGCTTTTCTGTCTCTGAAAGACTTATCTTATTGTCCCCTTTCCATGGTCAGGTCTCAAAGTCAGAAACATGGATTAATTAATCCATTCAGCAAATAAGCATCTATTAATTTCCAGGCATGGTTCTAGATACATTATTGAACAAGATAGAAAAAAACATGCTGTTTTAATAATTTAACATTTCAGTGGCCCTGAGATTTCCACCTCAGTGCGGATAGCAGGGGCTTCCGAGGTGGCTCAGTGGTAAAGAAATCACCTGCTAATGCAGGAGTCCCAGGTTCGATCCCTGGGTCAGGAAGATCCCTGGAGGAGGAAATGGCAGCCCACTCTAGTATTCCGGCCTGGGAGACCCCATGGGCAGAGGAGCCTGGCGGGCTACAGTCCATGGGGTCAGAGAGAGCTGGGCGTGCGTGAGCACCCAGGCACACACGTGGACATCAAGTCCGGGCTGCTTCAGTATGGAGTGTGTCACCAGACTCCTTTATTCAGTTGTGTACTTCTCATTTCCAAGTCGGTTGGTGATCATTTATTTGTGTTACAGTTTCTCCACGTGTGTATAAGGATGTCTCCATACACATACATGTTAATCCGTATGCACACACCCTGCCTCACTTCGTAGCATTATGTTGGTAACGTAATTGAAAGACAGTATAATCTGCAAGTTTTCAAATACTGCTGGGTAGTATCCAGTATAGAATGTTACCTTGAGGCTCTGAAAGATTAAATATGATGCCATACTATTTCATTTTTCATGTTCTTGCCGGAAAACTTTAGTCTTTAATATCAGGCTCACCATAGTGATTTCTTCCTGGATTGTACCTGACTCAGATTTAGAGTTCTTGACCCTATCCCTGACTTGTTGTGGAAGCTTGCATAAGTTAATGTCACACATATAAATCAGTTAAATAATGGTAGGAACGATTATGGTAGATGCAAATAATGATAGCTATAATGTAGGATTTTTTAAAATGTGGTATGTTTTTCTATAGGAATAATATCAGAAAGGCCTACCATTTGTGGTAAATCCAGTGACATTCTTATTTCTGTTTACAAGGAGTTGTCAGTGCAGCACATCTCGTTATTTGCGTATATAGTGCTTTATTCCTATAATGGATAAAAGATAAAATAATTATAGTAGGTTTTTTTAAAGTAAATCTAAGGTTAGATTAATAAAAATTTCTCTTGTGGTTTTGGTAGTGTCTGTGTTTAGGTAAACATAAGTGTTTATGTATACATTTATGAACTTTATTGAAATTTTTTAGGTCTGGGGTAAATAATTCAACAATAGTTCTCAGACATTAATATATAAACATTCACCTCAAATGCACATAGCTGGTTAGCCATTTGTTTGTTTTTATTTTTTTATTATATGCTTGTGTAATGTTGGGGCTTCCCTATAGTCAGACAGTAAAGAATCTGCTTGCAGTGCAGAAGACCTGGGTTCAGTCCCTAGGTCAGGAAGATCCCCTGGAGAAGGAATTGACAATCTACTTCAGTGTTCTTGCCTGGAGAGCTCCATGGACAGAGGAGCCTGGCGGGCTACAGTCCACGGGGTCGCAAAGACCCAGACGTGACCGAGAGACTAACACTGCTGCTGCTGCTGCTGCTGCTCTACCATACACGTCTCTCTCCTTTTCAAATCCTTTTCCCATTTAGGTTATTGCAGAATATCGAGCAGAGTTCCTTATGCTGTACAGCGGCTCCTTGTTGGCCATCTCTTTTAAATATAGTAGTATGTTGGCACCCACTCCAGTACTTTGCGTGGAAAATCCCATGGATGGAGGAGCCTGGTGGGCTGCAGTCCATGGGGTCGCTAAGAGTCGGACACGACTGAGCGACTTCACTTTCACTTTTCACTTTCATGCACTAGAGAAGGAAATGGCACCCCACTCCAGTGTTCTTGCCTGGAGAATCCCAGGGACGGGGGAGCCTGGTGGCTGCCGTCTGTGGGTTCGCACAGAGTCGGACACGACTGAAGCGACTCAGCAGCAGCAGCAGTAGTGTGCACACGTCAGTCCCAAACTCCACTCTCTCCCTCCTCTCCGCCCTTCCCCCCAGTAACCATAAGTTTGCTTTGTAAGTCTGTGAGTCTGTTTCTGTTTTGTGAAGAAGTTCATTTGCATCCTTTTTTTTTTAGCTTCCCCCATAAGCAGTATCATATGACGCTTATGGCATTTGTCTTTCCTTGTCCGACTTGTTTAGTGTGACTGTCTCTGGGTCCACCCATGTTGCTGCACACGGCGTCGTTTCACTCTTTTTAGTGGCCGAGTAGTATCCCATCCTATATTTGCACTACGTCTTCTTTCTCCATTCGTCTGCCAGTGGACGTTCAGGTTGCTCCCATGTCTTCTTGCTATCATGCACAGTACTGTCATGAATATTGGGCTGCGTGCATCCTTTGGACCGTGTTTTTCTCTGGATGTATGCCCAGGAGTGGGATTGCTGGATCATATGGTGGTTCTATCTTAGTTTTTAAGGGACCTCCATGCTGTTCTCCATTGTGGCATAATTATCTTTCTGAAGCATATATTTAACTGTGTCCACTTTTGCCTGAAAAAAATAATGATAATGGTTCACATCTATTGAGCTCTTCTTGGGTGCACACCACTGTTTTAAGCACTTGGTGTATTTATCTGATTTTATCATTTTTAACCCTCTGAAATCACCACTATTGTTATCCTCATTCTACAGACCTGGACTTCTGAGATAACAGCGTAAAATACCAGCCCTGTGTCTCAAAAGAGGAAGACATCTCAAATAAAGAAGCGATAGGAATAAAACTAGGATAGGATAGGATAAAAACCCAGGGAGGGTCATCTGATTATAAAGACAGTGCTAACTACAGCCTCTACATTTGTTAGCCTGGCTGTGCTATAACCTAGGGGGTCCCCAGCCTCGGAGCTGGGCCACAGCAGGCAGTGAAGCAAGCGAAGCTTCTGAAGCCTTGTCTATCGCTCCCCGTTGCTCTCCATCGCTCGTGTTACCTCCTAAACCCCGACGGTGGAATGAATGTCTTCCATGAAGCTGGTCCCTGGTGTCAAAAGGCTGAGAGCCGCTGGTGTAACACGTGATGTGATGCTCCCTAGACCTCCTTCCTTTATTCCAGGTGTTCGTGCCTGCCACTAACAGGAAGTACATTTCAGATTTCTGCTCCAGTGTGGCAAAGCCAGGGTCCAAACCCTGTCTCCTGGCTCCAGAGACTTCTTTACCGTGTTGCTATATGACGGCTTCATTTTTAGGTTAAAATCCAAACTTTCGACCTATAAAAATATTAATTTCCTATGTTTTATGTCTTGGTAGGATCTTCAAAGTCTAGCTTGGCCCAATCTACTGGCTGTTTTCATTATTTACAAATACAAAGTAGGTGGGGAAATGGCAAAATAAGATGTGAAATTTAAAATAATGATAATATTTTCATTTTGGTAATGCAGACTCTCAATAAAACAAATGAAATATTGTGAGTTTTTTATAACTGTTTGCCCTCTGAGTGAAATCTTACTAATCTTCCGTACATATAATGACTTATTAAAAGTCATTGACAATCCAGAACAGAGCCTCATCTTAACAATGATGTAGGTGATGATCATGACTATTTATTCTGCTGAGTTGAAATATTTTTCCTATGGTCTCAGAGCCATAAAAATAGATTTAATTCCTACCAGGCAGTGGAAGGCTGGGGAGATTATTTTGTCCTTTATGATACTGTTAATTTTCTCAAATAACAAAATTGCTGTTTCTGATTAAACACTTTTCACCTCTGCTTTCTATAACATTAAGACACTGATGACTAAGATACTGTGACTGTAACAAGTATTAGCAGGTTAAAGAAGTTCAATAATTAGTTTTTATGTAAAGATAGAATTTATTATATTAATTGACTGATTACAATTCATATATTCCTATACATTTTTATTCATATGAATTGTTGCTGTTGTTGTTTAGTCACTAAATTGTGTCCCCATGAACGGCAGCAGGCTAGGCTTCCCTGTCCTTCACTGTCTCCCTGAGTTTGTTTGAACTTATGTCCATTGAGTCAGTGATGCCATTCCAACCCTCTCATCCTCTTTTGCCCCCTTCTGCACCTGCCCTCAGTCTTTCTCAGCATCACTGTCTTTTCCAGTGAGTCAGCTCTTTGCATCAGGTGGCCAAAGTATTGGAGCTTCGGCAAAAGTCCTTCCAGATTTAGGGTTGATTTCCTTTAGGAATGACTGGTTTGATCTCATTGTTCATATGAATACATACATTATATGTTCATATATTCCTATTCATTCATATGAATACATACATAGATTTATTTGAAGTTGCTAATGTAATAGCTATGCAGATGACACCACCCTTATGGCAGAAAGTGAAGAGGAACTAAAAAGCCTCTTGATGAAAGTCAAAGAGGAGAATGAAAAAGTGGCTTAAAGCTCAACATTCAGAAAACAAAGATTATGGCATCTGGTCCCATCACTTCAGGAGAAATAGGTAGGGAAACAGTGTCAGACTTTTATTTTGGGGGGCTCCAAAATCACTGCAGATGGTGACTGCAGCCATGAAATTAAAAGACGCTTACTCCTTGGAAGGAAAGTTATGACCAACGTAGATAGCATATTCCAAAGCAGAGACATTACTTTGCCGACTAAGGTCCGTCTAGTCAAGGCTATGGTTTTTCCTGTGGTCATGTATGGATGTGAGAGTTGGACTGTGAAGAAAGCTGAGCGCTGAAGAATTGATGCTTTTGAACTGTGGTGTTGGAGAAGACTCTTGAGAGTCCCTTGGACTGCAAGGAGATCCAGCCAGTCCATCCTAAAGGAGATCAGTCCTGGGTGTTCATTGGAAGGCCTGATGGTGAAGCTGAAACTCCAGTACTTTGGCCACCTCATGCAAAGAGTTGACTCATTGGAAAAGACTCTGATGCTGAGAGAGATTGGGGGCAGGAGGAGAAGGGGACGACAGAGGATGAGATGGCTAGATGGCATCACCGACTCGATGGTCGTGGGTTTGGGTGAACTCTGGGTGTTGGTGATGGACAGGGAGGCCTGGCATGCTGCAGTTCATGGGGTCGCAAAGGAGTCGGACACCACTGAGCAACTGAACTGAACTGAATGTAATAGAAAAAGAATTCTTTGCCTGCTACTCTTAGGAAGACGATGGCAACAGTACAGCTCAAAGTCAGAGAACTGGTACCTGAAGTCTGTTTTACCTAATAGCTTTGTGGGTTTTAACAAGTTATTTGACTGAAGAGGCAAAAGGTTAATAATAACTTGTAGCTGCTTCACAGAGTTGGTATAAGGATTAAATGAAATAATCTGTAAAATGTTACGATGCCTAGGTCATAAGTGCTTAATTATAAGTTAATTTAGTAGTATAACTGTGTGTCTTCAGTTTTTATTCATAGTTTTGATTTTGAAAGTTAGAACCATTGTGTTCTTTTCTTTATTATCTCTGTTTAATGTAGGGGAGAACCAATATTTACTTGGGACCATTTTCTTTGTTCTCTTAAATGACCACACTTCAGTTCTGAGGCTAGTTCTTTGCAAGCCTGTTTATTTACACAGCAACCCCAGTGGGGCAGTTGGTATGTCTGGGGCTGTTCCTTGATGACCACATGTAGGCAGATGTCTCAACGCATTCATGTTCTTTTTCCAGAGAATCTAAGGTATTTGCAAATAGGTTTGATTAATTGATTTTTTTATTGCATTAAAGGCCTAAAGTTAGTAAGTTATTGCATGTTCTCTAAGACTCTACAGAACTTTCTTTTAATAGATGATCCCAGGTGTGCAAAAGTTTGTTTCACAATCTATTAATAGGGCCAGTGACTTAGTATTTTCTTGAATTTACTAAATCTTACGTGTACTGAGATGAAGTTACTTTGCCCAACATTTTATAATTGAAGATGAAAGAATTTCACGGTGAATACCTGTATGCCCACTGTAGATTCCACCATTAACATTTTATACTCCACTTGCTTTATTTTATATATCCATCTGTCCATTCCTTCATCCATCTATCGGTTCATCTTTTTTGCGGGGGTTGTATTTCTGGGGTACTGTTCTTTTTATAATACACCTGCTTTATCATATATATTCCTCTGTCCATTCCTTCATCCGTGTGTCAGTTCATCTTTTTTGCGGGGGTGGTATTTCTGGGGTACCTTTTGTTCTTTTGTCAGGTGTGTTTTGTGAATATTTTCTTCTCATCTTTTCAGTTTCTTATAGGGCCCTTGAATGAGCATAAGTTTTAAATTTATGACGCCTAATTTCCATCCTATTGAGGTTACCGTTTCAAGTTTATATTGGGAGAAATAGATCCCAGACTTCCATAATAATAATCACAATAATTCTAATTACTGAATACTTCAGTCTTTTCAAATGTTTCACTTCTATTATCCAAGTTCTTTTGACCAGTTCAACCAAAGCTTATTATAGGAAGAAAGGAGTATTCTGCATAGATTTGTTTTTCCCGCCATAAGATTGAATATTCTATGTGTATATCTTCCCCACAGAGTTTTGCTTTGCATGTGGTGGACATGTAGCATGTATAGGTTAATGATTGATAGGCAGCCATGATTTGCATGATTTTCTTATTTAGGGATAGCTCTTCCATGAAACCTTAAATGTAAACAAACCTTGACAGCTGTCTGTCTTAGTGAGAGCTGCTAAATCTGTGATGTATGGTATATACTAAGCAAAGCACTATTTGTGTTTTCTGTAAATCAGAGTGTCAGAG
Source organism: Redunca redunca (assembly GCA_006410935.1). Taxonomy (NCBI): domain Eukaryota; kingdom Metazoa; phylum Chordata; class Mammalia; order Artiodactyla; family Bovidae; genus Redunca; species Redunca redunca. Next base: position 109,264 of record SJYQ01091793.1, on the reverse strand, counting down.
AAGCCAGTTATCTCATGTTAACAAATGATTCATCATAACTAGATTTTATACTTCATTGGGAAGATGTTCTTTATGTTCTGCCCTCCAGTTACTTTAAGGGATTGTATGTTCATGCAAAATCTCTCCATTTTAAGTTCTGTTGAAGGTATTGAACAAGATAATTATAATTTCTTCTAGCTCTATAATTCTTTATTCTATTACACTGTTCATTTCCAGGCATGGTTTTCTAATACAACATTTTATAAGCATAATTATGGTGAATATAAATATATAGTAGAAAATAATTACATGTTTTTTCATCATTTTTTTAACTCTTTTAAACAGAAAGATGTATTTCAACTAAAAGACATGGAGAAGATCGCTCCCAAAGAAAAAGGCATTAGTAAGTATCAAAGACGTGCCAGGATGTTTTGATGAATATCGGTCATCTTTCCTGCAAATCTTTCACTTCACGGAAGCATAAATTTCTAGAGATGAAGAATGTTTGTTAAAGTCCTTGTATAATGTTTCTGGGCCATGGCCATGATTCTTGTGTTCAGAGTATCTGCTCTAGGAAAACTAAGGTAGAATATACATGCATGCCTGTATGCACACACACACACGTATACATACACACAGTTATTCACAAGCCCATTTATGTGTATAATTTACTTCAAAAGAAGTAAAACTGTTCATGTGTGTTCTGGTATTTGGTAAAGGGATTTGCCTGGTGTGTTAGTGTTCCACAGCTGCTGTAACAAATTACTGTAACTTGGGGGCTTAGCACAGTGGAGCTTTTATTCTCTCATAGTCCTGGAGGCCAGAAATCTGAAGTAGAGGTGTCGGTGGGTTGGTTCCTTCTGGAGGCCCTGAGGGAGTTTCCGCTTCACGCTTCTCCTGGCTTCTGGTAGTTACCAGCAGTGCTTGGCTGATAGACGCATCATTCTAATCTCTGCCTCTGCCTTCACATGGCCTCCCCCTTTTTCCCTCCCTTCTGTGTCTTATAAGGACACATGTCATTTGGGACCCACCCTAAATCCAGGATGATTTTTATCATGAGATCCTTAATTACATCTGTATGGACCCTTTTCCAAATTAAGGTTGCATTCAGAGGTCCTGGGGTTTATCTTTTGAGGAGTCACTCTTAACCCATTATATATGATATATATGTTTTTTAAACCTTACTTTCTGATTGTGTAAGCTATACGTATTTAACAGATTTGGAAGTTATATGAAGAATATAATGAAAATAAAGTTGTTCACAATCCCTCTCCTGAGATCACCACTTTTGTAAGCTGTTCCTTCTGTGTTGGCGTATAGCCAGTTAGCAGTGTGGACAGCAGAGGGACTCAGCCATGCCTGCACACACGTGTCTGCTCTCCCTGCAGCCCCTGCCCCTCCAGGCTGCCGCACGACCCTGGGCAGAGCTCCGTGTGCTCTGCAGGGGTTCTTGTTGATCATCTGTTCTGAATGGAACAGTGTGCAGCGGCAGACGGCAGTCAGTTCTCTGCCTCTGTGTCTCCCTGTTTTGTAAGTTCATTTGTATCGGTTCTTTTTAGACTCCAGGTATAAGGGGCGTCCTATGATACTTCTCCTGTCTGACTCACTTCACTCAGTATAACAGTCTCTAGGTCCATCCATGTCGCTGCAATGGCATCATTTCATTTTTTTAATGGCTGGGTAAGATTCCATTGTATAAATGGTAACGGTATATTATGATGCTTATTCTTAGCTTCTGTTTATCTGTGTTTGTGTTATATGTCTGTCCATTTCTCTGAGAGGAAGCCATGCTGCAAATACCGTTTTGTGTTCATGTATTTTTTCATATAACATTGTATCATCTACCTATGTCATTTGCTTTAAAAAAATGTTTTAAGCATCTGTATTTCCTAATATTTTTTCTGTGACCACGCACTGTGCCATAATTTGCTTAGCCCATTAGCTATTGTTGACCATCTAGATGTGTTCCCAAATTTTCTTGCTAAAGTTAAGATAATTAGCATGCCATTCTTAAATTTTTTTCTAAATGACTATTTCTTTAGAGTATTTTTAGGTTCACAGCAAAACTGAGAGGAAGGTACAGTGTTTCTCATGTACTTCCTGTCTCCCACACATAGGTAGCTTCCCCTGTTATCAACACCACTCACCATCATGCATTTGTTACAATTGATGAACCTGCATAGGCACGTCATAACCACACTGAATCCATAAATTACATTAGCAGTCACTTAGGGTTCTGCACTTCTGTGGGTTTGTACACACGGATCCACCATTGTGATATCACATAGAGTATTTTCCCTTCCCTAAACATCCTCTGTGCTCTTCCACCTATTCATCCCTTCCTTTCCCTTTGCCGAAAACTTTTTCCCACATATTACTTCATTAGGAAATGTATAAAAAGAGACTTGTATAGTTTTAGGCTTTTTAGATGGATTCTTAAATTGCCTTCAGGAAAGGCTATTATACTCAAATTCATTTCTCAGAACTGTTATCATTTTTAGAATTCTTTGACATTTCAGTTTGTACTTTTTTTATAAATGCGCTTGAATGTTTTGCGTTTGGTGGAGATTTTATTTTTTTATTAAATCTTTTACGTTTTTAATGGATTTTATTAAATTTGAGGGTCTGCTCTAGGAAAAATTAAAATGGACTCTATGGATAATTTCTTGGTATAGTTCTATTAATAAAAAGTAAGAATGGGGACTTCCTTGGTGGTTCAGTGCCTTGCAATGCAGGGGACTAGGGTTCCATCCCTGGTTGGGGAAGTAAGGTCCTACATGCCTAGGGGCACCCACATGACCAGCCCAATGAATGCAGCCAAATAAACACTTTAAAAAAAAAATAAAAAGTAAGAATGGTCTATGAATTTCAAGCATTTGTGAAATATGACTTTGTATTTTTACATGGTATTTTTAAAACTCTTTTCTGATTTTCCTGGCGTGCTGCGATTCATGGGGTCGCAAAGAGTCGGACGCGACCGAGCGACTGAACTAAACTGATAACATCCAGTTTATTTCTTTATGTATTGCTTAATTTTTTATAGTAGTTTTAGTTTCCTTAGCAAATAAGTAATGCATGTTTATTATTGGAAAAAAAATAAGAAAAATGAGCAAAAAGAAGGAAGTAAAAATTTCCCTCTTAACCTTACATTCTGCATCACTACTATCACATTACTGAATACTGTCTTCTAACCTAGTTTTCTATACAGTACGTTGGGATGTACATATATCCAAGCCATTAAATATTTTATAAAGTAAATTTAATGAATGCATAGTTTATTTATCCAGAATGTTCTTTCAAGAGCCGAATCATTGTACTAATTTCCAGGGTTTTGCTATGAAAAACAGTGATTTAACGAGCATCCCTAAGCATTATTTCCTTTAGCTAAATTTGTGAAAGTGGAATTTCTATGTAAGAGTTATGCATAAATCTGTTCTTGCTACATTTTTCTACCATGTTGAGGAGTACTTACATCTCTGAATCCTTTATTATAATTTTTAGTGTTTTAAGTAGTCAAAAATCCTGTCTCATGCTTTATTTTACATTTCTTCAATTATTAGCCGGTTTGACCCCTTTTCTTGTATATTGCCCATGCATGTTTTATAGATGCCTATTGATGTATTTTGTTTTTCTCTTGGACTGTTTGCCTTTTTTGTAATTATTTTTAAAAGCTCCTTATTTATTAACTTATTAACTCAATCTATAATATTTATTGCAAGTGTTTCCCCAGTTCTTAGACTTTAATTTGATATATGATGTGTCTTAATATGAAGTCTTTAAAAATTATCTTTCTTAGCTGCTATGTCAGTGAAAGAAGTCCTTCAAAGCTTGGTTGATGATGGTATGGTTGACTGTGAGAGAATCGGAACATCTAATTATTATTGGGCTTTTCCAAGTAAAGCTCTTCACGCCAGGAAGCGTAAGTTGGAGGTTCTGGATTCTCAGGTAGGCCACCACAATTTAAAATAATAGATTTGTTTTTTAAGAAAGAAATTTGTTTTATTTAATCCTCTTCCTATTTAGTGGTTTCTGTTAAATTTTTAACGTGCATTATTTGACTCACAGTCTAAAGATAATCAAAGTCTCATTTTTTCCAAGGGGAGCAAAGACCTTAGAATGTTCTAACTCTCATCTCACATGCCATGATATTGTTTTCTAGTATTTTAGTTCTTTTTAGGTTTAGGTTAGAAAAATTTATGGGCGGGTACAGAGAGTTCCCAAATACACCCATGCCCCCTGCAACCAAATACACAGTTTCCCTTAATTATTCACATCTAGTATTAGTGTGATACAGTTGTCACAGTTGACGAGCCAATGTTGATACCTTATTATTCACTAAAGTCCATAGTTTACATTAGAGGTTCATTCTTTGTGTTGTACATCCTGAGTTTTGACAAATCTACAAACGTCATGTGTCCAACATTATAGCATCATGCAGCGTAGTTCACTGCCCTAAAAATCTCCTTTGCTTTACTTATTCCTCCATCCTTTTCTCTCGTCTAGCTCCTAGCAACAACTGATATTTTTAAGGTCTCTAAAGTTTTGCTTTTTCCAGAATGTCATCTGGTTGGAATCATTTTAGTCTGCAGGCTTTTCAGAAGAAAGAAGACTGGCTTTTTTCAATTAGTAGTGTGCATTTTAAGTTTCCTCCGTGTCTTTTGTTGGCTTGGTAGCTCATTTCTTTTAACTGATGAATAATATCCCATCCCATTGTATGTACCACACTTTGTTTACTCATTCAGCTATTAAAGGAGCTCTTGGTTGTTTCCAAGAGTGTAGTTCAAGATTCCATCACATTTTGATGAGCTATTTTGTATCCTTTACAAGACTGATGGCATGAATTATCATGTAGAACTTAAGATGCAGTGGTCCCCCCCTTATCTGAGGAAATACATGCAAAGACCCCCCAGTGGATGCCTGAAACCATGGAAAGTCCTGAATCCTATATATGCTATGTTTTTTCCTACGTATACATACCTGTGATGCAGTTTAACTTAGAAATTAGGCACAGTAAGATATGAACAACAACTAGTCATGAAATAGAACAGCTATACCAGTAACAATGTAAATGTGGTCTCTCTTTCCAAACATCTTATTGTGCAAATGTAGTGCCCTTTCTGTCTTAATGAAGCCCTTGTCATGCCCTGGGACTGTACCTTTTGCAGTTTGAGGTGCAACAGCAGAACTAGCCCAGAGTTTTTTTGCCTTCTTCACAGTTTCATGGAGAGAGGTCTTTGCAAGCTCAGCATACGATTTTTTTCTTTCCTTATTAAGAGCTTTCACCTTTTCACTTAAAAGAAGCTCTTTGCAGCTTCTCTTTAGCATATCTGAGTTGCATGCATCAGCACTCTTGGGCTTCGGAGCCATTATCAAGTAGAATAACGGTCACGTGAGCACAGGCACGGCGATACCATGACAGTAACCCCACAGCCAGCATGACTGCTAAGTGAGTAACAGGCAGGATGCGCTGCACGGAGGAGTGACTCATGTCCCGTGTGGGATGGAGCGGGACGGGGCAAGGTTTCATCACGCTGCCCAGAATAGCACACAATTTAAAACCTCTGAACTGTTTATTTCTGGAATTTTCCATCTGATATTTTCTCACTATACTTGACCACAGGTAACTGAAACCATGGGAACTGAAACCACAGATAAACGGGGACTCTACTATATAGGCAAAGGGTGAAATTTTAGGGAAAGTACTGTGGACTTTTTGGGAAGGGAGGAAGAGTCCTGATTTTCTGGAAGGTAACACTAACAGGAAAAGTTAATTAACAATAGTAAATTAATTTCTCTCTGGAGGTTGTGTGAGATTGTGTTTATTCACAGGAAAATCCTCCTGATACACCACTTTTTAAAATGATGCTCCTGTGTTCAACTTTATGGGGAACCATAGAGTCAGTGTACAAGCAACACAAACTAGCTCTGGTTGACATTAGCAGAAAAGAAATTTATTAAAAGATGTAAGATGGACTTGCAGAAACACTGGGAAGGATGGACACAGTTCTAAAAGTAGGCAGGAACTGAGGGAAGGTACACAGCCAAACTCCTACCAGGACATACCATGAAGCCTTTCTGGTGAGGATACTGCTGCTTCAAACATTGCACCCAACTTGGCATTGCTGACCTCAGAAGATAACCTCAGGTTTATATGTGTGTGTGTGTGTGTTTATTCTTTCTCAGATTCTTTTCCCTTACAGTTTATTACACAGTAGGACCTTGTTGTTTATGATGCTGCATTTTTTCCTTGCTAGGAAATAACATACATATTCATCACTCAGCAGTTTTTTTAACTTATGCAATTAAAAACTTTACATAAGGTGATTTCTTTTTAGGCCTTATTACATTTTCCTGTCTTCATGGTTTTTTCTTCTTGTTATCCCCTTTGAAAACTCCCTTGTCTTTCCTTTCTACTTAGTTCTACATGTCTCTTCTCAGAAGCTTTCTCAAGCTCCCTTAGCTTACTGTGTTCTTGCCCTTCTCTAAACTCCTGTAGTATTTTTGGTCTTACCATAAATAAAATGTACAGCTTTGGCAAATATTTCTGGTTGCCCAATAAACATTGTCCCCTTTTTCATTACTAAGAAAACATTAATCTTCCTAGATTCCCTTGCATCTGTGAATGGCAGTGGGAGAAAGATTTGATGAATGAGATGTAAGTGAAGAGAGGCTTTGCAGCTTCTGGGAAAATGTTCACTTTTCATGATAAAGGCAGAACCCTTTGTTCCTCTTTTCCACGATATGGCCCTGAGATCATACTGTACCGATGTTCCTAGGAATGGCCGGGCCTGAGTTGAAAGGGCTCGGGCCCCCGGTGGCGTTTTGACACGCTGCCTGAGCCTTGGACTGCCTCACCTCTGGACTTCACGTTACATAAGAAAATTAAGCTGCTTCATCTAGTTTTAGTCAAATACTCTCTTTGTGTTCTAAAAGGATGTATTCTAAGTGGATAAATTTGCTTTAAAATTTTTTTAAATTTAAATGTGACTTAGCTCTTGTATTACCTGTTGCTGTGGAACAGAACCGCATGCCCCAAAACTTTATGACTTAAAGAAACAAACATTAGTGTCTCACCATTTCTGTAGGTCAGGGATCCAGGCGTGGTTTAGTTAGACTCAAAGCTCATGTGAGGGGACTTCCCTGGTGGTCCGGTGGTTAAGAATCTGTCTTCCAGTGCAGGGGACGCAGGTTCAGTCCCTGGTCTGGGAAGATCCCACACGCTGTGGAGCAACTAAGCCTGTACCACAACAAGAGAGTCAGTGCACTGCCAGAAAGATCCGAGTGATGCAACAGAGGTCATGTGTGCCACACCTGAGGCCTGACAAAGCCAAGTAAACACATACTAAAAAAAAACAGTCTCGCATGAGGCTGTGATCAAACTTGGCCAGGGCTCTGTTCTCATCAGAAGGCATGTCTGGGAGATTTACTTCCGAACTCAGTCTTGGCAGTTATTGGATTTAGTTCCTTGCTGGCTGTTGGGCTGAGATCTTCAGTTCCTGGAAGTCTGTTGGGCTGCTGGCCTGGATTCCTTGGTAGCGCTTAGTACCTCCCTCCCTCCCTCCTCGAATCATGGTTTCTCCATAGGACAGCTCACGGTGCGGCAGCAGCCTTCCCTCACAGCAGATGTGCATGGAGAGTCCAAGACAGAAGCCACAGGGTTGCTGTAACTTAATCTTGGAAGTGACTCACCTCTGCCTCATTCTGTTCCCTAGAAACAGATCACTAAATTCAGTTCGCACTGAGGGAGAAATCATACATGGACATAAATACCAAGAGACAAGGATCACTGGGACCATCTTAAAGGATACAGACCACAAATTTTTCATTGTCCTAACTTCTCAAATGTATAAATCTTTTTATTTTTTTTTTTTAAATAGCTTTCAGTTCAGTCACTCAGTCATGTCCGACTCTTTGCGACCCCATGAATCACAGCACGCCAGGCCTCCCTGTCCATCACCATCTCCCGGAGTTCACTCAGACTCACGTCCATCGAGTCCGTGATGCCATCCAGCAATCTCATATCCTTGGTCGTTCCCTTCTCCACCTGCCCCCAATCCCTCCCAGCATCAGAATCTTTTCCAATGAGTCAACTCTTCGCATGAGGTGGCCAAAGTACTGGAGTTTCAGCTTTAACATCATTCCTTCCAAAGAAATCCCAGGGTTGATCTTCAGAATGGACTGGTTGGATCTCCTTGCAGTCCAAGGGACTCTCAAGAGTCTTCTCCAACACCACAGTTCAAAAGCATCAATTCTTCGG
>SJYQ01091793.1:46979-100682 GCA_006410935.1 Redunca redunca | reverse complement strand
TCTGCCTTTTCTAAAACCAGCTTGAACATCAGGGAGTTCACGGTTCACGTATTGCTGAAGCCTGGCTTGAAGAATTTTGAGCATTACTTTGCTAGTAGGTGAGATGAGTGCAATTGTGCAGTAGTTTGAGCATTCTTTGGCATTGCCTTTCTTTGGAATTGGAATGAAAACTAACCTTTTCCAGTCCTGTGGCCACTGCTGAGTTTTCCAAATTTGCTGGCATATTGAGTGCAGCACTTTCACAGCATCATTGTTCAGGATTTGAAACAGCTCAACTGGAATTCCATCACCTCCACTAGCTTTGTTCGTAGTGATGCTTTCTAAGGCCCACTTGACTTCACTTTCCAAGATGTCTGGCTCTAGATTAGTGATCATATCATCATGATTATATGGGTCGTGAAGATCTTTTTTGTACAGTTCTTCCATGTTTTCTTGCCACCTCTTCTTAATATCTTCTGCTTCAGTTAGCTCCATACCATTTCTGTCCTTTATCGAGCCCATTGAATTGACATACCAAAACCATATTTAAAGTTTATAAATTGTTAAGTTTTGACATAAGTGTACATCCATGGAACCATCACCATAATCAAGCTAAAGAGCATACCCATCACCCCTAGAATTTGTTCATTCCCATTCTCTCCTGCCTAGCCCCAGTCCCTTACATACACTGCTTCCCCTGCCCCGTTTCTCAGGCAACTGCTGATTTACTTTCTGTCATTATACATTAGTTTATATTTCCTAGCTTCCCTGGTGGCTCAGATGGTAAAGCGTCTGCCTGCAATGTGGGAGACCTGGGTTGGATCCCTGGGTTGCGAAGATCTCCTGGAGAAGGAAATGGCAACCCATTCCAGTACTCTTGCTTGGAGAATCCCACAGATGGAGGAACCTGGTAGACTACAGTCCATGGGGTCTCAAAGAGTTGGACATGACTGAGCGACTTCACTTTCACCTTCACCTTATATTTCCTAGAATTTTATATCAGTGAATCATGCGGTACATACTCTTCCTGCCTTCTTTTACTCAGCATAACTAAGATGTATCCATGTTGCTGTATATATCACTCATACATTTTTATTGTTCAGTGGTATTTCGTTGTGTAGATGTACAGCAGTTGTTTACCTGTTGATGGACATTAGGGGTTTTGTTTGTTTTAGTTTCAGGTTATTAGAAATAAAGCTTCTATGAGTATGTATATATGTCTTTGTATGGACGTATGTTTTCATTTATATTGGGTAAATACCTAGGAACAGAATGCCTGGATCATATGGTAGGAATATGATTAGCTTTGTAAGAGGTTGCCAGGTGGTGTTCCAAAGTGTCTTCGTTCCTACCAGCAGTGTGTGTGTTCTGGTCTCTCCATATGCTTGTTGATACTTGGGATGACACCTCTTCTAGTAAGTGTGTAGTGATACCTTGTAATTTCCATTTCTCCAGGTTAATTCTTCGCACATTCTAGATACAAATCCTTTATCAGATAAATGCTTTCCAAATGTTTTCTCCCAGTCTTTGGTTGTCTTTTCATTTACTTAACTGTGTTTAGAAAAGCCGATATTTTTAGTTTGGGGGAAAGTCCAGTTTATCTATCAACTTGTTTCTTTATGGTTAGTGTTTCTGGTGGTGTTATCTTACCTTCTTCCAGACAGTTACTCATGCCTGAAATTGGGCTTAACAACTGCTGATTAAGCATTTCTTTTTTGACTTTGTAAACCAGAGATCATCTGGAGCAATGTATGCTTTTTATTTGTTTGTCTCTGGATTTAGCATAATTCTGTTTAGCAAGTGAAGGAGTTTTGCAAAAAAAGTAAGCAAGAGATTCATGCTAGTATAATGAATCTATTTTTAATAAGTGAACTTAATATCATTGTTTATTCTCAATAAGGGATAGGATGTTCTAATTAGTTTCTGTCAATATTTTCCTCTCCCTACTGGTTTGAAAGTTGGGATCCATTGTTTTTTGTGACATACTCCTGTTCCCGATGCCCCATTTACAAGCTGGAGATCAAAGCTTAATCTCACACACTTCTCCAGCAGTCACAGTTCAAGTCAGAGGCCACCACATAAGTCGTAGGTCCTATACCTTCTGTTCTCAGTTCTGCAGAGTGAGATTTTGATATGTCATTCATAAGAGATTGATAGCGTTTGGCATTTGCAGTAAATAACTTTTTAAAAAAAAAAACAAAAACTCAGTACCGTTTCACCGACCTAAACCTACTTTATTTTTTCACTGAAATTTGAGAAGGAATGCCAGTATCATACTATGCCCCTCAACTATGGTTCTGAAGAGAGCTTATCATTTTAGAGAAAAAGTAAAGCTTAATGGGAAGAGAAGTAGTTAGAAATGAAGATGGATTGAAATCACAGTTTTAACTTTTTGCTAGTTGTAAGGATCTTGGAAAAGTTTCTTAAGCTTTTAAAGCCTTAAAATTTCCCAAATTTGTAAAAAAAAAAAAAGAGAGAGAGAGAGAGAGAGCTCGAGATTATACTTACTTCAAAGGGTTGTGTGGATTAAGTAGTATATGTAAAGTGCCAGTGTGCATAGGCACTGTGTATGGTGGCTGGAGGTTTGACTAAATTAGTGCTCATCCAGGAGTATATACTCTAAGTTTATTTGCTCAATCAGAAAAAATATTTGAGGGTCTACTATGTGCAAAACATTTTACCAGACACTGGAGGTAATTCAAAAAAGTAGAAATCAGTATCTTTACATGCTTTACTCAGAAAGAACCTGTAACCTGTGCTGAAGGTAAGATACATACACATGAAAGAGGGAAACGGAGAGTGAAAAGTGTGAAGTGCTGACTGCCGCCAAATGAGCAGTAGAGATTAAGAGTGTTGCAAGAGGTCGTGGGCTTTATATATAGAAGTCACTGTTAATGTTGAATTGAAGCAGATTCCAAATTCAAGGTTGCACTGAAAGATCAGTTTGTTCAACATATTACCAAAGTAAAATGTTAACTTCTTTTGAGTTCCTTGTTAATTACTTCCAGATTAGAGAGCGGGAGCTCTTAGTTCCCCCCACCACCCCCATCATTCTGTTCTGCTTTGGTTCTGCCAGTGATTCCAGTTAAGTACAGGAATGTACTTGTCTCTTGAGAATGGGCTTTTTTTTTTTTTTTGCAAGTCTGAAAATTAAATCAGGAACCATTTTTCTCTCTTGCCTTTAGGTTTATGTGTTGATTGATCACTATTAAAGACAGTCTAAAAAAGCCTCATGGTTATAATTTATGTTTCTCTTTAGCATTTTCTAAGATAGCAAAGAAGCTATCAACTGCGTGTGGATTGCATTAACTGCTTCTACAGAAACAGTGTGTGCCTCTGTATATGTGCAGTACTAAGTTCTTTGAGCAATATAAAAAATGATAAAATGTATGTTTCGTGTTGAGATAATTTATATTTACTTGGTAAGGCAAGATAAATACTTTATGCAGTTAATTAACTTTTAATGATAAGACATTGTTAATTAACTTTTATGAAAAAGAAGTCTATATAGTTAAGGGAGACTTCCTAGAAATGATTTTTTGAGCTGAAAGTTGCCTCAGTGTAGCTGGATGGAGGAGATTACTGAGGGGGACAGAGGGAGCCACTGATGCTCTTGATGATGATAGCCAGGCTTTACTGAGCAGTCAGCCAGGGAGTTTTAGGAGTTTGTCTTAGTCCATTCAGGCTGCTGTAACAAAATGCCACAGATGTGGTAGCTTATAAACAACAGAAATTTGCTTCTCATGGTTCTGGAGGCTGGGAGTGAATGAAAGTCCGCAGAATCAGAGGTGTGAGGTTCGTCTGAGGGAGAGCAGCCCACTGGCTCAGCCTCACCGGTGCTGCTGCAGTTGTGTGGCGGTTTTTAACTGGCGTCTCCTTGTTTAAAGGGTCAGAGCTATGGAAATCATGCTCTTTCTCTTGTTCTCTTGCTCTGCTGAGACCTTCCTTAGTTCTTCGTCCAAGTTCTGATTTGCCACCCATTTATTACTAGTGGAAGGTAGTTTGGGGGTCAGGTTTTTGATTTATGACCAGCATTTCATTTTTAAATCCACACTAAATTGGATTTCAGACCCAGGGTATGGGTTTGGGGAGACACTAAGAGATTCTCAGGATAATTTTTTTTTAATTTCACCAATTTTTAGAAATGAGTACAGATCTTCCTCTACTTCTGACAGTGGGGTTATGCTGTCAGCCCCATGGGAAGTTAAAACTGTTTTAAGTCAAAAAAATGCATTTAATACACCTAACCCACCAAGCATCATAGTTTAGCCCAGCCTGTCTTATAAGGGCTCAGAACATTTAAACATTAGCCTACAGTTGGGCAAAATCGTCTGTCACAAAGACTTTTATAATAAAGTGTTGAATATCTTATATAATTTATTGAATGCTGAAAGTGAAAAACGAAAGTGCCGTCTGCGTACAGAGTGGCTGTCAGCGTGTTGGTTGTGTACCTTGGTGGGGACGCGGCTGAACGGGAGCTGTGGCTCACTGCCTGTGTCCAGCGTGCAGCGTCACGGGGACTGCGTACTGCCTGTCACTAGGACAAGAACCGAAATCCAAGTTCCAAATACGGTTTCTACTGAATGTGGACTGCTTTTGCACCATCATAAAGTTGTAAAATCGTTCAATCAAAACATCATAAGTTGGGAACCATCAGTACATAAAATCATTTATTGCTAAAACTGAATGGGTAAAGAATAGGTCCACTCGAGCTGTGCGGACAACTTGAAATATTTTTGAATAAAAATAGGCGTTAGCTCTATTAAAATTCATTCGGTTCAATAAATGTATAGTGAATGCTTGCTGTGGCAGGCGTTGTGACTGAGAGGGCTAATGGTGAATGAGGTCGCTCCGGTCCCCCAGGACCTCACCGCCTGGTGAGGAGAGGCCCCGGTCGACAGACCCCTGCCACACGGTGGGGTGGTGCACAGCATGGGGGAGGATGGTAGAGGGTGACGTTCTGCTGAGGAAGGGCTTTACAGTTAAGCGGGGAGACGTTTAGGTTTGTTCTGGAAAGATGTGTGAGTCCAGAAGGGAGTTGAGGCTGAGGGACATGCTGGGCACAGAGACCCGTATGTTAAAATAGTGGAGCACAGTGGCTTACAAGAGTGGACTCTAGACTCAAATCCTACTTCTTCCATTTACTAGAAACATCTTGTGTCTCTGTTTTCTCTGTTAAGTGGGCCTAATATTTCCTACTTCACAGGTTGCTTGTGACAATGAAATGTGTTGTGTATAACTGCCTACAACAATGACTAATCCGTAGTAAGTGCTTTAGCTTGTTGTTACATGCCGAGGCTGGGTAGATATGTATAGAACTGCATAATATATGAGAAACTCTTGAGTTGTTTTGTACTGCTCAGTTGAATGTGAGGGGTGAATGTTGTTATTGTTCAGTCGCTAAGTCGTGTCCAACTCTTATGACCCCATGGACTTAAGCTCGTTGGGATCCACTGTCCTTGTGATTTCCCAAGCAAGAATACTGGAGTGGGTTGGCCATTTCCTTTTCCAGGGGATCTTCCTGACCTAGGGATCAAATTTGTACCTCCTACATTGGCAGACAGATTCTTTACCACCGACTCATCAGGGAAGCCTGATAATGAAGGGGTCTGGGTATGAAGCTGAAGGATTTTGAGTAGGGAAGTGAAATGATCAGAGCCTTATTCAAGAAAGATGCACCTGTTGGCAGTTTGGAGGCCACGTAGGGGTGTGCACTGTGAAATCACCCAGCTAGTGGCTGTCCCAGGCCCACTCTGCTCCAGATAAAAGGGCTTCTCTGCACCTCCTGTGCCGTGGCGGTATGGATGGTGCCTGTGGGGCTGCTGCTTCCCGGGGCTCTAGATCGAAAGCGGTAGACTTCTCTGTCCCTGTGCCCTCCGGGCCTTGCGGGGGCTCTGTAGCTGCACTCCTCTTTCCGTAGCTGTGGCTCATCTTACAGCGCCAAGGAGGGTAGGTCAGGGCCCTTCTCAGAAACCCTCAGCAGTGTCCAGTGCTCTTCCTTTCCTCCTAGACGCTCCTGCGTCTTCTGTCTTCAATTTGTCGTTTGAAGAGAACAGAACAGGACTGGTTCTGGCTGGTCTGATATTTTTCTGGCATAAACCTAGACTTTGACTTTTGAAAGAACAAAAAGAAAAAAAATCTCACGGTTCCGCTGTGTGCTGCTCTGAAGTTTGTTCAGGCTCGGCTAGAGCATTTATTACTCTTGTCATATTTATAGACCTCTCTCTTGTATTAGGTATGTGTCTCAAACATAAGATAAAAGCCATGTCTTTAGTTTTCTCTCCCCCAAACCTAATACTAATCCTAAGTAGGCATTTAATCATGTAAACTTAAATGAATGAATGAACACATCAGACAACCAGCTTCTAAACCATCTTATCAGCCTGTAAGTTGATGTATCATAAAAATGTTTGATAAAGAATGCTTTTGTCTAGAAGTAAATGGAATATGTGACTAACAGTGGCTTAAATAAATGAAAGTTTATCTTTCTCACATTAAGTCAAAAGGTAGGTGTCTGTTAATGTTGATCAGTGTCTCAGTGGTGTCTGTCAGCATCTTTGGGGTCCATTATGGTTATGAGATGGCTAGCATAGCTACTTCCGTCATAGCTGAAGAATGGTATGGCAGAGGGGAGAGGGAAGTTAGAGGAATGTTGTCTCTTAACAGAAATACGAAAGAAAACTTTCTCACACCTCTCCAACAGACTTTGGCTTAAATCTGTAGACTGAAACAGTGTCTCTCTAAACACTGTAGTTTCCTCTCTGTAGAGGAAACTAGGAGTGGAAGTGGATAAGGAAGGAAGGAGGCTGGAAATGGCTTAGATGAGTCAGTCAGCCAGAAAGACTGTGGGCATAGTGTTATGAATAGGATGCCATTCTATGAGAGCGTATAGTTCTGTAAGTGCAGCACAGTTGATCATATGGTAGTGTTTAATGGTAATACAGTCTGTTCTCAGTGAATATGTGAGTTGTACAGAAGACATTTTGCTTTATCATTGACTTTTGTCCCTTTGGTTGCAGGGGTGATGCAGGGCATCAACAAAATAATATTTGTATTTTGGCATTTCCATTCAATAGAGAAATATTTGGCCAATTTCTTACTTGTATAGATAATCCTTTTTTTTTTTTTTTTGCTATTTTTGATGTGAAAGTGAAAGTCGCTCAGTCATGTCCTGACTCTTTGCAACCCGATGTACTGGGGCCTGCCAGGCTCCTCTGTCCGTGGAATTCTCCTGGCAAGAATACTGGAGTGGATAGCTGTTCCTTCTCCAGGGGATCTTCCCAACCCAGGGATCGAACCCAGCTCTTCCACATTGCAGGCAGATTCTTTACCATCTGAACCACCAGGGAAGCTGTGCAAATACATTTTTGTTGATATGTCTTCATTTTTGTTGATATGTCATTCATTTTTCTTTTAAAAAAAGTATCAGACTCTTATTTGTTTTAGAAATTTTAGTTTCTTCATTGAAAAGTTTTTCTTTATCAAAAATACCATTTATTCACATCCTTTGTTTCATAGCATTAATGTTAAGTTACGATGCTATATAGCTCAAAATGTAGTTTTTTATAAAGACATTTTTTAAATCTATTTTGGCTGTGCTGGGTCTTTGTTGTTGCAGGCAGGCTTGCTCTAGTTGTGGTGAGCAGGGACTAATCTATAAAAATATATTTATAATATATAAATATAAAGGACTATAAAGAAACCTGAGTGCTGAAGAATTGGTGCTTTTGAACTGTAATGTTGGAGAAGACTCTTGAGAGTCCCTTGGACTGCATGGAGATCCAACCAGTTCATCCTAAAGGAGATCAGTCCTGGGTGTTCATTGGAAGAACTGATGCTGAAGCTGAAACTCTAGTACTTTGGCCACCTGATGCAAAGAGCTGACTCATTGGAAAAGACCCTGGTGCTGGGAAAGATTGAAGTCGTGAGGAGAAGGGGCCGACAGCGGATGAGGTGGTTGGATGGTATCACTGACTCTACAGACTTGAGTTTGAGCAAGCTCCGGGAGTTGGTGATGGACAAGGAGGCCTAGCGTGCTGCAGTCCATGGGGTTGCAAAGAGTCGGGCACGACTGAGCAGTTGAGCTGGGGCTGCTCTCTATTTGCGGTGCACAGCTTCTCGCGGTGGCGGCTTCTCACCGCGGAGGCTTCCCCTGTGAGCGCAGGCTCTGGAGCGTGCGGGCTTCTCGCGGTGGCGGCTTCTCACCACAGAGGCTTCCCCTCTGAGCGCAGGCTCTGGAGCGTGCGGGCTTCTCACCGCGGAGGCTTCCCCTGTGAGCGCAGGCTCTGGAGCGTGCGGGCTTCTCACCGCAGAGGCTTCCCCTGTGAGCGCAGGCTCTGGAGCGTGCGGGCTTCTGTGGCCGCGGTGCACAGGCTCGATAGTTAGGCCGCAGGGGCCTCGTTGCTCCGCGGCATGTGGATTCTTGCCAGAGCAGGGAGAGAGCTTACGTTCCCTGCATTGGCAGGTGCATTGTTAACCACTGCACCACCAGGGAAGTCCAGCATATACTTTTTTTTTTTTTTTCCTTAAAGTTGCCTTACTTGAAATTGTTCTGGACGTTGTGTATTAGAATGTTGACAAATTTAATATGTTAGTATGGTGCCCAGAGGGACAGGATTCTCAGTGAAAAACCTAGCCTTTGATATCCAGATGACCTGGATTAAACTAGCAGCCTTGCCATTTACTACCTGGTCAAGTTACCGAGTCTCTCTGGGCCTCAGTTTCTTAATCTGTAAAATGGCAGTATTAAAACTTCCAGTGAGGTCATGTATGTGCTGCATCCTCTACAGGCCTAGTTCTCTGGAGGCATCCGTGCTAGCTTTACAACAGGTGAGATCTCCCGACAGTGGAGAGTAGCAGAAGGTCTAGTTCTCTGGAGGCATCCGTGCTAGCTTTACAGCAGGTGAGTGACTCCTGACAGTTGAGAGTATGCAGAGAAGGTATGGCTTGCTGCATTTGTAGTTTGTTGCTCATCACTGGTTTTATTTACTTGAAGGAAGGGAAGAGAAAATGAAGAATGTGACAAAACTTCTTTGAAGTGAAATTACTTGCTTCTTTAGTTAGGATTATCAAGTTATATTCAGTTTATTAAAGTGTTTATTTTGTAAAAGATAGTTCAACTTTCTCTGTCTTAAAAAAAAAGTTTTATATTTATCTCTCGCTTACTGGCCCCATATACCTCTGTTAATGGGAGAATTCCACTGTTTTGCAATGGTAAGCCAGAGAGTCATCACCTAATGGCATAATCACATTATAAATTTCCTAACTATACTTAACCAGCATTCCAAAATGGACTTTTCTTAGCCAATAAAACTAGAAGTAATATATCAAATTCATGCCAGCTTTTCTCAGTGGAAGTTCTATTTTGATTGTATTGGGCTATAACCTTTGAAAGTAATTTTTAATGAAGATTAAAAGTCACCACTAGACATTCTAATGATTCCATTCTTGATTTATAATTTTTGCTATCTCTTTCAAAAAATAAGAAAGAACTTTTTATTTTTGTGGCATTTGATATCTTTTAAGTTCACAAATCAAAAAAGTTGGCAACATTTCATTTCCCCTCTCTAATAAGCTAAATTACAAAGCTACTTACTATTTGTAGTTCTTAAGTAAAATTACCAGTTCTTTTAGGAATTTTGATATTGCCGCCTTCTTGATGGAAAAGATTAAGAGCATTAGGTCTTAGCTTTTCAAACTTTTCATATGGATATTTTTAAACCTACTGTCTTTCTTCACCAAGACCACCTGTGCTTGATCATAACCTTATGGCAAGTCTGTGTGTTTTCCATCTATGAGCACTTATGTTGCTCCCATATCTTGGCTATTGTGACTATTGCTGCAATGAACATAGGGGTACATGTATCTTTTTGATTCGTAATTTGGTTTCTTTGGAAAAATACCCAGAAGTGGAATTGCTAAGTTGTATGGTAGTTCTAGTTTTAATTTTTTGAGGAAGAAACTCTATACCACTTTTCAATAGTGGCAATGCCAGTTTACATTTCCACCAACAGTGCACTAGGGTTCTCTTTTCTCCATGTCCTCAGTTCAGTTCAGTTGCTCAGTCGTGTCCAACTCTTTGCGACCCCATGGACTGCAGCACATCAAGCCTCCCTGTCCATTACCAACTCCCAGAGCCTACTCAAACTCATGTCCATTGAGTCAGTGATGCCATCCAACCATCTCATCCTCTGTCGGTCCCTTCTCCTCCCACCTTCAATCTTTCCCAGCATCAGGGTCTTTTCAAATGAGCCAGTTCTTCGCATCAGGTGGCCAGGGTATTGGGTTTCCGCTTCAGCCCTTCCAATGAATATTCAGGACTGATCTCCTTTAGGATGGACTGGTTGGATCTCCTTGCAGTCCAAGGGACTCTCAAGAGTCTTCTCCAACACCACAGTTCAAAAGCATCAATTCTTTGGTGCTCAGCTATCTTTATAGTCCAACTCTCACATCCATACATGAGTACTGGTAAAACCATAGCTTTGACTAGATGGACCTTTGTTGGCAAAGTAATGTCTCTGCCTTTTAATAAGCTGTCTAGGTTGGTCATAACTTTCCTTCCAAAGAGCAAATGTCTTTTAATTTCATGGCTGCAATCACCATCTGCAGTGATTTTGGAGCCCCCCAAAATAAAGTCTGCCACTGTTTCCACTGTTTCTTCATCTATTTGCCATGAAGTGATGGAACTGGATGCCATGCTCTTAGTTTTCTGAATGTTGAGTTTTAAGCCAGCTTTTTCATTTTCCTCTTTCACTTTCATCAAAAGGCTCTTTAGTTCTTCACTTTCTGCCTTAAAGATGGTGTCATCTGCATACCTGAGGTTATTGATATTTTTCCCAGCAGTCTTGATTCCAACTTGTGCTTCATCAATTCCAGCATTTCTCATCATCCTCACCAACACTTCTTTCTTGTATTTCCGATGATACTACTGTGACAGGTGTGAGGTGATATTGTCTCTTGTTTTTCAGTGGCTGCTCTGGGTCTTTGTTGCTGCATGTGGGCCTTCTCCAGTTGTGTCGAGCAGGGGTACTCTCTAGTTGGGAGGCACAGGCTCAGTAGTTGTGGTGCAGGGGCTCAGTTGCTCCACAGCATGTGGGATCTTCTTGGACCAGGGATTGAACCCGTGACCTTGGGTTGGCATGCAGACTCTTTACCACTGAGCCACCAGGGAAGTCCTCACTGTGGTTTTGATTTGCATTTCTTTATTGATTAGTGATTTTGAGCATCTTTTCATTTGTATATCTTCTTTGGAAAATTATCTATTCAGATACTCTGCTCATTGAGTTGTTTGTTTTTTAATATTGGGTTATACGAATTCTTAGGATCTTCCCTGTAGCTCAGACAGTGAAGAATCTGCCTGCAATGCAGGAGACCCAGGTTTGATCTCTGGGTCAGGAAGATCCTCTGGAAAAGGAAATGGCAGTTCACTCTAGTATTCTTGCCTGGAGAATCCCATGGACAGAGGAGCCTGGTGGGCTACAGGCCATGGGGTCGCAAAGAGTTGGACATGACTGAGTGACTGACACTACCATGTGAGTTCTTGGTATATGTTGGGTAGTAACCCTTTGTTGAATATATCCATAGCTCAATTGGTAAAGGATCTGCCTGCATTTCAGGAGACCCAGGTTCGATTCCTGGGTCAGGAAGATCCTCTGTAGAGGGAAATGGCAACCCACTGCAGTATTGCCACCTAGAGAATCCCACGGACAGAGGAGCCTCGCAGGCTACAGTCCGTGGGGTTGCGTGAATTGGACACGACTTAGCGACTAAACCACCACCGTTGGATGTATCATTTGCAAATATCTTGTCGCATTTAGTAGGTACCCTTTTCGTTTTGTTGCTAGTGTCCTGCACTGTGCAAAAGCTTTTTAGTTTGATGTAGTCCCATTTGTTTATTTTTGCTTTTGTTTCCCTTGCCTGAGAAGACCTATCCTCCCCAAAAATCTTTCTAAGATTGATTTTGCAGAGCATATTGCTCATGTTTTCTTCTAATAGTTGTATGGGTTCATGCTTTACATCTAAGTCTTTCTGTTTATATGGTATGAGACAGTTTTAGTTTGATTCTTGTATATGTAGCTATCCAGTTTTATGAGCACCACTTAGCAAAGAGATTTGTCTTTTCCACATTGTGTATTGCCTCCTTTGTCGTAGATTGCTGCTACTGCTAAGTTGCTTCAGTCATATCCGATTCTGTGCAACCCCATAGACAGCAGCCCACCACACTTCTCCGTCCCTGGGATTCTCCAGGCAAGAACACTGGAGGGGGTTGCCATCTCCTTCTCCAATGCATGCAAGTGAAAAGTGAAAGTGAAGTTGCTCAGTCGTATCCAACTCTTAGTGACCCCATGGACTGCAGCCCACCAGGCTCCTCGGTCCATGGGGTTTTCCAGGCAAGAGTAATGGAGTGGGTTGCCATTGCCTTCTCCATGTCATAGATTAACTGACCGTAATTGCATGGGTTCATTTCTGGTCTGTCTGTTCTGGTCCATTTGGAGGAGGAAATGGCAACCCACTCCAGTGTTCTTGCCTGGAAAATTGCATGGACAGAGGAACCTGGTGGGCCACAGTCCACGGAGTCACAAAAAGCTGGACACAACTGAGCACACACAAAACGCATTCTGTTCGATTGATCTGTGAGTGTTTTTTGTGGCATACTGTTTTGATTACTGTAGCTTTGTAGTGTAGTTTGAAGTCAGGGAGCATGGTACCTCTACTTTTATTCTTCTTTCTTAAGATTGTTTTGACTATTTGGGCCTTTCATGTTTTGTTGTTGTTGGTTTTACAGATTTTGGAATTATTTGTTCTAGTTCTGAAAATTGCCAATGGTATTTTGATATTCATTGCATTGAATCTGTAGATTGCCTCGGGGAGAATGGTCAGTTTAACATTCTTCCAGCCCATGAGCATGGTATGTATTTTGTCCAGTTTCTTTCATCTGTGTCTTACAGTTTTCATAGTACAAGTCTTTACTTCCTTAATTAGACTTATTCCTAGTTGATTTACATTTTTTCATGCAACTATAAGTAGTAATGTTTTCTTAATTTCTCTTTCTGATAGTTTATTGTTAGTGTATAGAAAAAAATGGGCTTCCCCAGTGGCTCAGTGGTAAGGAATTCATCGACAGTGCAGGAGATGCATATTCAGTCCCTAGGTCAGTAAGATTCCCTGGGGAAGGAAATGGCAACCCGCTCAAGTATTCTTGCCAGGGACATGCTATGGACAGAGGAGCCTGGGGGGCTACAGTCCATGGGGTTGCCAAAGAGTCAGACACAACTCAGTGACTAAACAATACCAGCAACAGAGAAACACAGTAGAATCTTTATGTTGGTTTTGTATCCTGCGGCTTTAATGAGTTGTTTCATTCTAACAATTTTTGGTAGGGTTTTTGAGATTTGTTATATTGTGTCATGTCTACTGCAGCAACAGTATTACTTCTTNTTGTTGTTGTTGGTTTTACAGATTTTGGAATTATTTGTTCTAGTTCTGAAAATTGCCAATGGTATTTTGATATTCATTGCATTGAATCTGTAGATTGCCTCGGGGAGAATGGTCAGTTTAACATTCTTCCAGCCCATGAGCATGGTATGTATTTTGTCCAGTTTCTTTCATCTGTGTCTTACAGTTTTCATAGTACAAGTCTTTACTTCCTTAATTAGACTTATTCCTAGTTGATTTACATTTTTTCGTGCAACTATAAGTAGTAATGTTTTCTTAATTTCTCTTTCTGATAGTTTATTGTTAGTGTATAGAAAAAAATGGGCTTCCCCAGTGGCTCAGTGGTAAGGAATTCATCGGCAGTGCAGGAGATGCATATTCAGTCCCTAGGTCAGTAAGATTCCCTGGGGAAGGAAATGGCAACCCGCTCAAGTATTCTTGCCAGGGACATGCTATGGACAGAGGAGCCTGCGGGGCTACAGTCCATGGGGTTGCCAAAGAGTCAGACACAACTCAGTGACTAAACAATACCAGCAACAGAGAAACACAGTAGAATCTTTATGTTGGTTTTGTATCCTGCGGCTTTAATGAGTTGTTTCATTCTAACAATTTTTGGTAGGGTTTTTGAGATTTGTTATATTGTGTCATGTCTACTGCAGCGACAGTGTTACTTCTTTCCAATTTGGATTCTTCTTGACGGGCTGCTGTGACTAGTACTTGCAATATTATGTTGAGTAAAAGTTGTGAGAGTGGACATCGTTGTCTTGTTCCTGATCTTTGAAGGAAGTGCTTTCAACTTATCCCCATTAAGTGTGATGTTATCTGTAGGTTTGTCATTAATGGCCTGTGTTATGTTGAGATATGTTTCCTCTATATCCACTTTGTTGAGAGTTTTTATAATCGTAAGTGAATGTCGAATTTTGTCAAAAGCTTTTTTTGTGCATGCTGAGGTAATCATATGATTTTTACTCTTCAGGTTGTTAAGACTGTCTGTCACACTGACTGAGTTGTGTATATCGAACCATCCTTGCATTCCTGGAATAACTCCTACTTGATCATGGTATATGATCCTATTAATGTATTGTCAAATGCAAATTCAATTTGCTAATATTTTTATGAGGATTTTTGCATCTATGTTCATCAGTGATATTGTCCTGTAATTTTGTCTGTGTATGTGGTCTTTGGTTTTGGTATAAGGGTATTGCTAACTTCACAGAATGAGTTCAGAAGTGTTCCTTCCTCGTTAGCATAGTTTGAGAGATTTAGGCATTAATTCTTCTCTACTTGGTTGAATTCCCCAATGAAGCCTGAACTTTTGCTTGTTGGAAATTTTCCTTTTCTTTTAAACTGATTTAATTTTATTACTGGTAAATGATCTCTCTATATTTTCTATTTTTCCCTGATTCAGTCTTGGGAGATTTTATGTTTCTAGGTTGCCCATATTACTGGCATATAATTATTCATAGTAATCTCTTAAGATCCTTTGTATTTCTGTGGTTTCAGTTGTAACTTCTTTTTCATTTCTGAATTTGAGTCATCTCTTCTTGATGAGTCTGGCTAAAGGTTTATCAGTTTTGTTTATCTCTTCAGTGCACCAGCTCTTAGTTTTATTGATTTATTTCTGGTTTTTGTCTCTGTTTTATTTATTTCTGCTCCTCATTGCATTTTGAATTATTTTTCCCCATTATTTTAACTAGAGATATATATGACACCAGTAAGTGAAGTTGCTCAGTCGTGTCCAGCTCTTTGTGACCCCATGGACTGTAGCCTACCAGGCAAGAGTACTGGAGTGGGTTGCCACTTCCTGCTCCAGAGGGTCTTCCTGACCCAGGGATTGAACTCAGGTCTCCCGCACTGCAGGCAGACACTTTACCATCTGAGCCAGGGAGGCCCCTATGACGCCAGTAAGAGCTTTTCAAAATTGATGTGAAGTAACCAGTACTAGCTTACTTTAGTCGATATAAATCCAGGTTTTAGGAATAATACTCTAATCTCCCTGATTAAAACAAAGGATTAGTTTATTTTTTCCATTAGAGTCTCATTTTTTAAGAATTACCGTCTAGAAGTACATTCATGAGATTTTAGCTAGCTTTTGTAGCCACATCTTAAGTAAGTACATGTTTTCTGTAAAATTTTTTGAAATGAGGGGAAAACCCTCAAATCCAGGTAACCACTGTTGACACACTAAGGACCCCAGACTGGACCCTAGCGTTTCATCCTCAGTTCCAGTCCCTCGCTCTGCACACGCTTCTGGGAGGCCTCCTCTACTCTTGTGGCTTCCGTTGCCTCCTGTATACTTTTGAGTCCCTGGTTTTTATATCCTGCCTGGGCCTCTGCGCTGAACTCCACACCTTGTATGTGTTTGGCTACTTACTAGACATCTCTACTTGAATGGCTGATAGGCGGCCCACATTCAGTACGTTCAAGACTCAGTTTTTTAGCCAAACCTGTTCCTCTGTGTCTTGTAGATTCTGAAACTACAGTCTACTTAGTCATCCAAACCAGAGGCCTGGTTAGTCTTTACTGGTCTCCTTGTTACAATCTTTACTTTCATTTATGTGCTAGAGTAGTTTTTAAAATGCCCTTTGGATAGTTTCCCGTCTCTAATTAACCAGTCTAGATTCCACAGCCTGACTTTAAGGTTCTCTATAATCTGGCTCCTGCCACTGGCCAGCCTAATAACCTGCTGTTTGCCTTCTCCCACCCTACACGCCAGCTAACCTAATTGTTTACAACTTCTGTTCATTTCATATCTTGAGTTTTCACATGCTGCACCTGACTAGCTCTTTTTGCTTGTCTACCAACAAACTTCAAGCTGTCCATTAACCACAGATATTTAAGACCTACATCAGAAATCCTTTCTTCTGGGAAGTTTTTATCCCCTCCTCAGCTGAAGTGATTACTCCTTTGTGCTTTGGCTATCTTACATACATTTCTTTTGTAGAAGGAGGGCTTTATGTGCTCTATTACCATGGCAGACATTCTGAGAGCAGGAATATCTTAACCATATTTTATCCCCAGCATGTAAATGCAGTTACTGAGATGCAGAGAGAGGAATCTTGAATGAATGCATAAATCAATAAAGCATCGCCTGGTTTTAGTCCTGTTGTATGCCTTTGTAGCAGATAGCTCTGGGCTGGTAGCTTCTGAACTGTCCCCACTAGTTATTCTCCTTTGCTGTTGGAGCTACTTGCTGAATGGGTTTGAGAAGCCTGACTCCAGAGCTATAGAATTCCCTGTACCATACCCAAAACATTCTTCTATGCTTCATATGAATTGCAGGTCTGGAACAGCCATTCTCATTCATAACTGTTTTCTCCCCAAATCAACCAACCTGGAAAAAGTTTATTCCACAAAAAACTGGAGCTGCACTTTCGATGTCATGCCACCAGGCGGTGGCAGTGTCGAAGACATGCAGACCCTTAGCTTCCTGGGATAGCCCTGGTTTTATTTTTATTTTTATTTTTTAAAAAATTTTTATTTTAACTTTAGTTTACTTTACATTACTGTATTGGTTTTGCCAAGCCCTGGTTTTATTTGTCTTGTTTTGCCTTCAAAAACTACATCAATGTTTTGTACATTTTAGTATTTCAACATTTATAATGTTTCTGGCTGTTTTATGTATTTGGAAGTTTCACAAAAATAGCTCTATCAGTGGGGTGCTTTTTTTTGTTTAAAGTATGGTTCTTATTCGACCAAAGGGCATGGGTTCAAACTTCCAGGCTTGCATTTCATCAGATTCAAATATAAGGCTTTGTTTGAGTTCCGTAGTATTTATGTTTAATTATAACCATAAATTTCCTAGTCTATAACTTTGGTAAAAATTTAGATTGGTTACAAAAAAAAACCTCAATTAAAAATTTTTTTAATTATTATAACTTTTAAAGTTAAATACCTTCTACTTTTTCAAAAATTTCCTACACTTAAACTTGCCACAAATCTTAGTGTGGTTGACTGCTCTCTGCTCTTGAGTTAGGCTGCCATCCAAATGTGTTAGGTTGCCCTCTTCATTCTGCTGGAGCTACTTAGACTATGGAAGAAGAAGCTTTCATTTACTTTTTTAGCCCTTTAAAATCCAAGTTCTCTTAAATCTTTCCATATATGAGACAAAACTAGAAAAGAGCATCTTTCTTTTCAGAAGAGAAAAGCCTTTATGAGCAGCTACTTTCTCCTCACTATTTCTCAGCAGTGTTGTCTCCTTATGACTTTTTCTTTGGCTTTATAAGTTTTGTGTGAAGTTTATTATAACCTGGCCTAGAAAGAAATTTAAAGCTTTAAATTTGTTAATTATATAAGTTAAATAGAAACTTGAACTTAAGCACTTTAGTGCTTCTAAGCAAGTAACTTGTTATATTTTTGATGGGTAGGTTCTAATGAAACTAAATTACTTACACTGAAAAACTTACTGGATCAAAACATTTTAAATAGCATTTAAGTAACATTTTTATTAGCAATTTAAATAGTGGACAGCCTTAATTCTCACAAGAGGAATTCATAAATGTTAGAACTGAAATGTGAGCATATCATTTCCCAATACTTTCCCAATACTCTTGAAAAACTAGGAAAATAAGTTTTTCCTTATGTAAAAGTAATTTTGCTGATTTTAGCATCTATGTAAATCTATTGGTAGATTCTGTCAGTTATTATAATATGTAAAAATATGGGCCAGCAATTCTGGAGCTTGTTGCATACATGAGTGTCCCCATGGACTCTATTTGAACTGACTCTCAAAAGTGAGAGAACAGGAGCCCACTGGGAGGCACATTACATTCTGTTCCAGAGGGCATTGATACCCTCCCTGGAGAGAGAGAGAAAGACTGCATCTGTGTGTGTGTAATGAATCCAAAAATCAGGCTGGAAGGGAGTGCACGGCAAGCTCGAGAAGGGGGTTGATGAAGGGGGAATGTTGTCCAGCCTCCCTGGAGTGTGTCTCCTGCATCACGGAAGTTACAGATAAGGAAAGCCAGCAGAGAAGCCAGCAAAGAGCCCGGCAGCACAGCCACGCAAGGACCCAGCAGACATGTCAGGCCCAAGAGCACCGAGGCATCTTAACGCTACCTAAGTATGGTATTTCTAGTTCCCTTTACCTGTTCTGTTCTCTCTGCCCTTCTCCAGGCTTGGTAGAGGTGGAGGACAGGAGGCAGAAACTGCAGTCACTGGACTGAAGGGAGGACAGCAACTCTAGATTAGAAGAGAGAGAAGGACAATGCACCCTTTCTAGTAAAACCCATGGGCAGCCTGTAGTTGCTGAAAAGAAGTCTTAGCTTTAAATCAAGAGTTGAAGTGTTGATTGTTATGTTAGACATCCTAATTTCTGAATTAAGGCTTTGTTTGCCAACTTAAAAAAATTGTAGATCTTGATTAAGAGTGATCAGAAATTCATGGGACTCTCAGTTCTTCGTTTAGTGGCAAAGGAAGCACTTCACTCACTGAACTATTGGCCGTTGTGGGGAGGAACTAAGTTGCATCTATAGTTTTACCCTGTGAGTACAGTGCAAAATGCATGCATGCTTAGTCATGTCCAACCCTTTGCAACCCCATGGACTGTAGCCTGCACAGCCCCTCTGTCTATGAGATTCTCCAGGCAAGAATTGTAGAGTGGGTTTCCATTCCCTTCTCCAGGAGATTGACCTGACCCACAGATCGAACCCAGGTCTCCTGCATTGCAGGCTGATTCTTTACTGGCTAAATCAAGCCAGGTTATGCAAAATGCAGTGCAAAATATGTATAGGTTATTTCTTAACACAAAAATATTAATAATACAAATCTACTCATCTTTATAAGTAATTTAAAATCTCCCCTTTATTTAAAAAATTTACTTGTTAAACAGTTCTGTCATTCCAGATAATTAAAGGGTTGTCCTTCCAAGTAGATTTTGAGTTTTCTTTGCAAATGGATTTCTTTTTTTTTTTTTAAGACATCCTTTTTATTTTATTTATTTATTTAGGTTGGTGAAAAAGTAATTGCAATTTCAGACCCTGAATTTTAAATCATTATAACTAAGCTCAAACACGTCTTTATTAATCAAAATAAGAACCATTACAATCAGTACATTTTTGCCAATGAGATTAAGTTTGTTATTCCTGTAGCATAAAAATCTGTGTCTCGGGATTCAACAAACTCTTGGAAAGCATTTTCTCCCTCCTGCTGGTTGTGAAAGCATTTTCCTTGCAAAAAGTTGTTGAGATGCTTTAAGAAGTGGTAGTCAGTTGGTGAGAGGTCAGGTAAATATGCCAGGTGAGGCAAAATGTCGTAGCCTAATTCATCCAGTTTTTGAAGCATTGGCTGTATGACATGTGATCGGGCATTGTTTTAGGGAAGAGTTCTCCCTTTCTGTTGACCAGTGCTGGCTGCAGGCCTTGTAGTTTTTGATACATGCTCATCAGTTTGCTGAGCATGCTTCTCAGATGTAATGGTTTTGCTGGGATTCAAAGCGATAGTGGATCAGACAGGCAACAGACCCCCAAACAGTGCCACGGCCTCTTTTTGGTGCAAGCTTGGCTCTGGGAAGGGCTTTGGAGCTTCGAGCTGGTTGTCACTGGTTGTCGTATAAAATCCTTTTCCCTCACATGTCACAGTCCGATTGAGAAATGCTTTGTTGTTGTTGCATAGCATAAGAAAAGACACGTCTAAACAATGATTTTTTTGATTTTCAGTCAGCTCATGAGGCACGCACTTATTGAACTTTTTCACCTTTCCAACTCGCTTCAAATGCTGAACGACCATAGAATGGTTGACGTTGAGTTCTTCAGCAACTTCTTCTGTACTTGTAGGAGGATCACCTTTGATGATCCTCTTAGTTGGTCGTCGTCAGCTTCCAGTGGCCAGCCACCGTGCTCCTCGTCTTCAAGGCTCTCATCTCCTTTGCAAAACTTCTTGAACTACCACTGAATAAGAGAAACTCGAATAAGAAAATTACTCCAATTTGCTTTTTGCCTTAACATCATTTCTCTAGTCTAAAACAAATATGAAGTAAACAGGAAGTAGTAAGTCATTAGCATAAAAATATAAAGCAAGAAATGCTCATTAAAATGATATATGACATAACCACATTTATTTAAGAGTGTATTCCAATATCAAACAGCAAATTTCAGCAATGCAAAACGGCAGTTACTTTTGCACCGACCTAAGTGTTTGTTTTTGCTTGTGCTGGGTCTTGCCTGCTGAGCAGGCTTTTCTCTAGTTGCAGAGAGCGGGGGCTGCCTTTATCTGTGGCGGGCGGCTTCTCGCGCCGTGGCTCCTCTTGTTGCGGGGCACAGGCTCTAGGGGGCATGGGCTCAGTAGCTGCCGCTCCTGAGCTCTAGAGCACTGGCTTGTTCGTTGTGGCACACGGGCTTAGCTGCCCTGATGTGTGGGAGCCTCTCCGATCAGGGATCAGGCCTGTGTCTCCTGCGCTGGCAGGTGGAGTCTTCACCACTGAGCCACCAGGGCAGCCTTAAGGTGGGTTTCTTAACAGAGACTGTCTATCTAGGACCTATTCTTGCTGATGGCACCGACAGACAATAATTCCTTGTTTATTTTCACTATTGTCTGAGGTCCTATTACTGAGAAATAATGGGAGTTGGTAGACAGTTAGTAGCCCTCATACTTAGCCCTCAGTTCTGTATTTGTCATATTAGAACCCAGTTCTCACGTTTAAAGAGGCTATAGTCCTCCGTAACTGTATCTAACTTCCCTCTCAGTATCGGTTGGATTTTGCATGTCTTTGGCTTTCAGAAGATCTGACTGACTTCCAGTTGGATTCTGTATAAGGCTCTGACCGTGGTCACAATTTCTGGCTTAACTCTCATGACATAAGGCTTCGTTGGACCTCTTTATCTTCTGTTTCTCTTAACTACTTCTTAATATTTTTATTGCTTCCTAGAATCTAAAAATAGTTCATTTGCCGTAGTTTTGAAGTCTCCTTACCTTTTTTGCCTTGTAGTTTCTTTAGTTCTCCGTCTGACTGAACAGATTCCTGATATTTCTACTTGAAGGAATGCTAATCCCATTTGCTGTGCACTGCTCTCACGGTTTGTTTCTTTACACTGTGGTGTTTATCGTGATCTCATCTTCATCAGGTGTTACGTGTGAGTGTCGGAATTCTTCTCAAGCGTGTACTTACTGAGTGGCTTCACTTTCCCCTTATGTTGCTTTCCTGATGGGATTCCCATGTTTTTTTCTGTGTCCATTATTTAGGATTCCTGCTATACTTTTCTCAGGTTCTGAAGTGTGTTCCACAGGGTTGCACTGCTGGAAGTTTGATCTCCTGGTTAAGTGGAATATTAATCTGCTGTATTTTTACTAGCTTCAGAGAGTATTATCTTCTAATGTGCATTGTCTTGCAGCATAAAGAAAATATTTCAAAAATAGTCAACATTCAGTGCTCATCCATGCCTTGAGTTAATTGTTGCTGTGTTCAGTGGAAAGGCTTGAGCCGATAGTATTGAAACCATATGTACAGTGAGCACTTCATAAATGTTTATTGAATGAAGAGCCTTCCTGGCATACGTTACTTTATTCTCCTCATTCCTATAGTGCTATAACCCAGCATAGAGGAATAAGAATGTTGATGTTTGATGTCTTCCAAAATATTTCACAGCTGTCATAGCTAGCCAGCACTATATGAAACAGGCTATTGTTAAAGCACTATCTACTGTAATAGTTAAAATATTTACTGTAGTCAAGGTAGAAAACCCAGGTTGACTTGGTATGAGCAATAACGACACTTTTGATGCTATATCTCATTTAAATTGAAATAATTCAAAGGTAGAGCATACGTAAACGTACTTTAACCTGGAGTCTGACTCTGTTGCTCTTGGTTTAGCCTCTTATCCAATGCCTTTGTCCTCGCACTGGCTTTCTTCATGGTTACGAGAGGGCTGCCAGCAGTAACGTGGACCATTTGCTTCCTTGTAGCTGTGCGGGTTACAATCCAGAGGGCAGGAGAAAATTGTTCCCCACAGTCACTGAACAAAAGACTCTGATCTTATCCAGATTTAACACTTGAAATCAACCGCGGTGGCAAAGAACATTCCTTACAATGGTAGGCTTAGGCCTGCGGTCATTGCCTGTCCCTCAGCACCAAAACCAGTATTAAACCCTAACCAGAAATGGGCAAGACAGTCGTTGAAGAAGATTGCAGAACTCTACTGAAGGACACAAAAGAACTTGAGTAAAGGAGCAGCATACTCATGAACGACTAAACTCAGCTATAAAAATGTCAATTTATTATATATCATTTATATGTTGCAGTAGCCAAAATTCTACTAGATTTTTGGGGATAATTCTCATATTCATATAGTAAAGAAACTGCAAGAAGGGCTGAGAGGGACTCCCCTGGTGGTCCAGTGGCTCGGGCTCCATGCTCCCAATACAGGGGGCCCAGTTCATTCCCTGCTCAGGGAACTATAGCCCACATGCAGAACTAAGAGTTTGCACAACTAAAAAGATCCCTTATGCCGCAATGAAGATTAGCATCCTGTGTGCCGCAACTAAGACCTGGCACAGCCAAATAAATACAGAAGTAAATATTAAGAAGAAGGACCAAGAAAATATTTTAGAAAGGAAGAACAATGGGGTAGGATTTTCCCTGTCAGATATCAGTATATAATACTATAGTAACTAAAACTTGCAAGAATTCCCTGGTGGCCCAGTGGTTAAGAGTCCACCTCACGGTGGGGGATGAGGGTCCCATCCCTGGTCAGGAAACTAAGATCCCACAAGCTGCGGAGAAACCAAGCCCATGCACGCTGCGACTTTGAGTCCTTGCCCCACAACTGGAGAGCCTACAGCAAAAGACCTCGCATGCCGCCACTGAGCCTCGACACAGCCAAATAAATAGTCTTAAAATGTGTTATTTGTGTAAGAATAGACAGAGAAGGATAGCCATACAAAGAAGCTGTAAGCAGGCTTTTGTATACCTGTCTACTTGATGATAAAGATGCAGTACATCTTTATCAATTCTGAGGGAAAAGGCCAGACTGTTTAGTAAGGTGTAGGCATAATTGGGTGTCCAGCGAAATGAATATTAGCCCTACCCCAGCCCTTTTCCAGAATAAGCTAGAGGCCTTTAAAGAGTGAAAGATCAAAAGAATATAATAATAGAAGGAAAGTATTTGTGCAGTATTAGTTTGAGAGGCTTTTCAAAGCAAGACGCAGAATCTAAAAGCCAAAAAGTTGATGCATTTGCACAAAGAATTAAACTTTGCATGTTGGAACATAACATTAAAAGTTAAACATTTCTAACCAAGTAATTACCATCTTCTACATATAAATAGTCCCTAAAAATACATGAGAAAAGGGTAAACAATGCAATGAAATAATGGTCATAGGACATTATTAAAGAAGTTGGTGAAGAAATACATTTACGTAATCACTAGACATATGCTGCTGCTGCTGCTGCTGCTAAGTCGCTTCAGTCGTGTCCGACTCTGTGCGACCCTACAGACGGCAGCCCACTAGGCTCCCCCATCCCTGGGATTCTCCAGGCAAGAACACTGGAGTGGGTTGCCATCTCCTTCTCCAGTGCATGCAAGTGAAAAGTGAAAGTGAAGTCGCTCAGTCGTGCCCGGCTCTTAGCGACCCCATGGACTGCAGCCTACCAGGCTCCTCTGACCATGGGGTTTCCAGGCAAGAGTACTGGAGTGGGTTGCCATTATCTTCTCTGCCAGACATATGAAGAGATGCTAAATCTTGAAAATCAAAAGACATACAAATTAAAACAATAATGGAATGTCATTTTTCAGCCATCAGATTATCATTCTTTTAAGCTATTGCCAGTATCCATTTTGGGGAAACCTACAGGGAGTAAACTTGTTTTACAAAAATGACAAAATTAAAAGTTCAGCATTCATGTCACACCCATTAGGACAGCTGTGAGGAAAAGAAAAAATGATAAGTGTTGGAGAAATTGAACCCTGTGCATTGCTGTTGGGAATGTAAAATGGTGAAGTCATTATGGAAAACAGTATGGTGTTTCCCCAGAAAGTTAAACAGAATTACCATATGACACAGCAGTTCCACTTCAAAGTGTATACCCCCAAAGAACTGAAAACAGGAAGAGGTCTCTGGTGTAACAGTGTTCAGGGCAGTGTTATTCATGGTAGTGAAAAGGTGGGAACAACCCAAAGGTTAATCACCAGGTGAATCAATAAACAGAACGTGGTATATACAAAAGTGGAATATTTATTTAGTCTTTAAAAGGAATGAAATTCTTGGGTAAATCTCAAGGAATGCTGTTGCAGAATCATGTGATTAAAGTTTTGTAAGAAGCAGCCTATTGACTTCATTGAGTTCTACAATGTTTGAGTCTTTTTTTAAAAAAACTCATTTTAATATCTTGAAACTATATTCATATATTGCTTATAATAAGAAAGTAATTTTTCTTCTAGTTTTATTGAGATATAGTTGGCATAACTATATAAATTTAAGGTGTACAGCATAATGATTTGATTAACATACATCATGCAGTGATTACCACAATAAACTTAGTGAATATTCATCATCTCCTATAGATACCAAATTAAAGAAATAGAAAAAAAATTTTTCTTGGATGAGAATTCTTAGGATTTACTGTCTTAACTTTCATATATAACATACACAGGGTTAATTGTATTTATCATGTTGTACATTGTATCCCTGGTTTGCAGTAATAACTAGAAATGTGTCTTTTCAGGTGTAGGGAACAGACTGGGGGGTTCAGGATGAGGAGACACATGTGTACCCGTGGCTGATTCATGTCGATGTAAGGCAAAAACCACCACAATATTGTAATTAGTCTCCAATTAAAATAAATGAATTAATTCTTTTAAAAGTGAGTACCTTTTGACTGCCCTCATCCAATTCCCCCCTCATACCCCCATCTCTGGTAACCACAAATTTGATCTTTTTCTGAGACACTATACTTTGTTGGTTCCTGTTACACAACATTGTGATTCTATATTTCTGTACATTTCAAACTGATCACCATGATAAGTATAGTTAGGATCTGTCCCCTAACAGAGATGTTACAGTGATTGACCACATTCCACACACTGTACATTTCATTCCCATGAGTCATTTATTTTGCAGCTGGAAGTTTGTACCTGTTAATCTCCCTCACCTATTCCTTTCTTCTCCTACCCCCTTACCCAGGAAAAGGATTTCTAAAATAATAGTTAAATATGATCACAATATAGAAAATTTTGTGTTTCACAGTACAAAGATAACCATTTTCAAGTTTTGTGCATTTTCTTAAAGGTTTTAATTTGGGGGGGGGGGTTGGTTTTTTGATCATACCTAGTCTCTCAAAGGGCTTCCCTGGTGTCTCAGACAGTAAAGAATCTACCTGCAAAGTGGGAGACCTGGGTTCGATCCCTGGGTTGAAATCATGGCAACTCACTCCAGTATTCTTACCTGGAGCATCCCCAAGGACAGAGGTGCCTGGCAGCCAGTCCATGGGGTCGCAGAGTCCGACATGACTGAGCGACTAAGCACAGCACACGGTCTCTCAAATGTATTGACAGTTTTGTTTCCAGCTTTTTTATAACTCTGTATTGGTGTCATTAAAAGTTCTAAAATGTTTACTTTGGCTACATAATTGTGACACATCAATACCATGAAATACCAATTAAACATTTCTCTATTGTTAAGACAATTATATAACCCCCTTCTTTATATATAAATTTATTTAATAGTACTCATTGTTTTGTTATGATTGATTCTTAAATGGAATATCATCTAAATTTTAAAATTGTAGATACACTTTGTGTGTATCTACAATTGTGTGTATCTACAAATGTGTGTGTGCTAAGTCGCTTCAGTCATATCTGACTCTACAACTCTATTTATTGTAGCCTGCCAGGCTTCTCTGTCCATCGGATTCTCCAGGCAAGAATACTGGAGTGGGTTGCCATGCTCTCCTCCAGGGTAGCTCTCCGACCCAGGGATCAAACCTGAGTCTCTTATATCTCCTGCGTTGGCAGGCGGGTTCTTTACCACCGACGCCACCTGAGGAGCCCCAGATATACAAATAAGACTTTTTAAATATATAAAATCTTAAATTTATACTGGCTCGCTCTCTCCTTTTTTTTTGAGGAGAAACAAGACGTAGAACCTCTTTTTTCCATACCATATTGTGCGTGAGTTTTGATGAAGCAGTAGGCTTACCTTGTTTCTGTCACTGTTACCTTTTTTCCCCAACCTCCTTTCCCGGACATTCTTTCCCACCTATGAGGACTTCTGTATTTCTTTCAAAAGGCTTGAAATTTTATTTCTAAAAAGGAGCAAATCAGAATTCCAGTGCAGCCAGCTTGAATCAATCTTTCTGTTCCTCCAGGCAGTGAATCAGCCCTTTAGAAAACATTGGCATTATGTCTCTGAAGCCTCAGAGTTATAGGGGGACTGGAACGCATTAAAGAGAAGCATTGTCAGATCCTTCCTCGAGTCTAAAGATGAAATCCTGTTCTTACTAATTATAAGTCGTTTTTGTTGCTGCTGCTGCTGTTTTTTCTGTGTTACTTGGGTTTTAAAAGTTATTTGCTTTAATGAAAGTTGGAAGTGGAATGTTATAGTATGTAGTTGGTTCTTGTTTTACGTTACAGAAATATGTGAATATGTTTGCTTTTTAAAGGAGTCCTTTAAATATTGTGGTGAATATTTTTTTCTCATTATAGAATATCACTTCTTTTTCTAATTTTGTGAATGTGGACTTTTGTGTTTCTTTCAGTGACAAATGCTGAGATATTTTGTTTCTGGTTCAGACTACAGTGCTTAGCAATAATTCATTTTTGCTGATGAACTAGGTAATATTCTCCCATATATTAGTATCTTGTATATTTTCGTTGGGTTTGTTACTGCAAAAAAACAGATTTCTGTCGTAGTTCAGTAGTTCTCAAAAGTGATGCCCCTAATCAGAAGCGTCAGCATCCCATCACCTGGGAGTGTGTTAGAAATGCACATTGTTAGGCTCTGCCCTAGACCTCTTCTATTAGAGCGAGAGGTGGGGCCCAGCAGCCTGGGCTTTAACACGTCCTTCGGGTGACCCTGACGTGTGCTCAAGTTTAGGACTACTGGTTTAGATAATACCTACAGTGGCTGAATATCTCGGCTCTTATTCACTGAAGGCCTAGATTTGATTTAATTCTAAGGTATGTGTTAGGAACTATGGCAATATTGCTTCTAAGAGATGTGTAGATGAGAAACGGATAGCATGGGCTGCCTCACGGAAGTTGCTTTCATTGTTTCGAGCAATTGAGAGTTTAAGAACTAAACACAGAGCCAAGATTCCTTCCCTCCTGTGTTGAACCAAACTGTTTCAGTGCTTAGGATGATTAGAAGAAGCTTCTCACTTGATACCATCATTTAACAGAAATAAAGTGACAAATCATGAAATCACATCTAAAATACATAAGGTTATTTTCAGAGTTAAGAAATTCCTGAATTAGCTCTCTTTCAAAAGCTTTTAAGTTGTAAATAATTACAAGCAGACATACAATATCTGGGAGACATTTCACTAATATAATTAAGATATATTAATATGTCCATTAATTATTGGCTTATTTTTACATAGTTCTCCATTTAGGGAGTAACATCTACCTATCTGGTTAGTTTTTAAACCTTTGTAGTATAAAAATGTTATGCTAATACCTACGTGTATTTTTTCATTGGAAAATACTCCTAAGTGTAGATATTACATGCATTTATTAAATTATTTCAGGTGGGTCCTTCAGGGTGGAATATTAACATTTTAAACATGGTGTTATTTTATAAATGAGAACTCTTGTTTTAAAGAACAAGGTCTCCTTGCTAAATTTAGGGCTTTAAAGCTTATTTTGGCTCTTAACTCTATAGCAGATTTTTATATTTCAACTTGGGAAGATAATTACTCTCTCTAGAAGAGGTATAACTGGTTTGGTGGTAATGTCCTCTTGTCATCACAGATGGATTTTGTTTGTGCTATGGATTAGAATCAGGGACTAGACAACCAAAGGAACACTAACAATATTCCCTTTGTACATACTGAGAAGTGGAAGATTTCTTAAAGTCAGGGTAAAGTTGCCAACTTTTTGAAGATATTGTTTGTGATTTTTAAGCAAAAAAGGGTATCTAAGTATAATTCACCCTCTACATATAACAAAGTCATATTGTGAAAGGTCAGTTTTTTTACAATCAGCCAAAAGAAATTACTCATCCATTTGTTAATTATTTTCCAAATGTTTATAACTTAAGAGTGAATGAAGAGTAGAATATATTTTAAGAAAGCCCTTACCCAAGGGGGCTTCCCTTGCGGCTCAGTTGGCAAAGAATCGGCCTGCAGTGTGGGAGACCAGAATTCGATCCCTGGGTTGGGAAGATCCCCTGGAGAAGGGAAAGGCTACCCACTCCAGTATTCTGGCCTAGAGCATTCCATGGACTGTAGAATCCAGGGGGTCGCAAAGAGTCAGACACGACTAAGCAACTTTCACTTTCACCCAATCAATGAGTCTAAGATTTCTAACTAGTTTACAGCAAAAGATGTGGTAGAGAATTTCCTGTGATTATTTGTTCAGTTTGGGGCCCAGGTAAGATTAATAAAAATTGAGACGGGAAGCAATGTTCTGAAATTAACCAGTCCCTTTCGGTGTGGGCTCAACCACATGCTAATGAATATTCTGTGTCTAAGGTCTCTTTATGCTTGTGTTATTTAATCCATTTTCAATATAGCTTACTGCTTTCTAAGCTTGAGTGCTTAAACTGGTTTCTTTTAAGGTGTCTAGAACGTGTAATATTGGCAGTGCTGTGCTGTGCTTAGTCGTGTTCAGCTCCTTGTGACTCCATGGACCATGGCCTGCCAGGCTCCTCTGTCAGTGGGAATTCTCTAGGCAAGAGTGCTGGAGTGGGCTGCCATACCTTCGTCCCAGGGATATTGCCAACCCAGGGATTGAACCCAGGTCCCCTGCATTGCAGACAGATTCTTTACCATCTGAGCCACCAAGGAAGCCCATGAATATTGGAGTGTGTCACCTATCCCTTCTCCAGGGGGTCTTCCTGCTCCAGGGATCAAACCAGGGTCTCTCGCACTGCAGGCGATTCTTTACCAACTGAGCTACCAGGGAAGCCCAAATTGGCAGTAGGCTTGTCTGATAGATTTTTTCTTGTCTAAGAACTTAGTGTATAATTCCTCATAAAGTACCTTATTTAAGAAGAATAATTAAGAATAATTTCATTTTTGACTCTCTATTAGTGAAACACGTCACAGTACTACCAGTCTATAAGAAACAGAGTGTTTCAAAAAGAGTTTAGTCTGAAGTGAAATGAAATTTGAAGAGAGAATTTATATAAAACAAGATTTTTTTGAACTTTCAAATTAAAATTTTAAATGGTATACTTCAGGTTATTTGTGACGGAAGCAGGGAATCTGATGAATGAAGACTGAAAAGATTGATAACATATTCATTTTTTTGTATAGGATAAGAAGAAATATATTAAACTTTTTCAATCTGCCCTAGTGATTCATGGTACTTGCTTTTCCTCAAGTTAGAGAAGTCAGTTCCCAAAGTAGTCTTTGACATTTTTTGTTATGCTGACTCGGGCTGAAGGCAAATCTTATTTTGTCTTCTTGATTCATAAACTTTATATTAAGGCAGTTTATCTTAGCAAGGCATTTTATTTGTTTCAATTTTATAGTTATCTGAGGGAAACCAAAAGTACGCAAACCTGCAGAAGAGCATCGAGAAAGCTAAAGTTGGCAGACATGAGACGGTGAGTTGCATCTGCGCACCCTTTACCAGCGCCGGTCCTCAGTGCAGGGGAAGCAGCGGTGCTTCCTGTGGGGGCTGCTGCTCCTGCTAGGAGAGAAGCCAGCCCCAGCGGAGGCTGTGAGCGCCTGGCCTGGTAGATCCACCGACTGTGAGCCTGGATTTATTACTATTGTATTGTATACGGCAGGGTAGCAAAAAAACATAGACCCCGGAGCCAGACTGCCTGCGTTTTCGTCTCCTAAACTCACTCGCCTCCATTTTCTCAGTGGTAAAATGGGGAATAATAAAATCTACTTCATTGAGTTATTGTTTGATTAAGCTAGCTAATATTTGCAAAGCACTTAGAAGAGAGCCTGGCACAAGGTAAGCCCTGTTTAAATGTTTATGTAAATTTTTAAGAGTTGGGATTTTTAAAAGTCTTGGCACAGAACCAATTGAAAACTGTCAATATAGGGTCCTTGTGGTCTTGTAATATTTTTAAATTATTTAAATGAATATTGACCTACTTTATTTTAAAAAGTACAGTGTTCTCTAAAGTATTGTGTTCTTCGTCACTTGAGTTGTGTCCAACTCTGTGTTACCCCATAGACGGCAGCCCACCAGGTCCCCCATCCCTGGGATTCTCCAGGCAAGAACACTGGAGGGGGTTGCCATTTCCTTATCCAGTGCATGAATGTGAAAAGTGAAAGTGAGGTCGCTCAGTCGTGTCCGACTCCTAGTGACCCCATGGACTGCAGCCTACCAGGCTCCTCTATCCATGGGACTCTCCAGGCAAGAGTGGGTTGTCATTGCCTAAAGTATTGTATTAGGGGCAGGGGCTTTTAAAAATCACTTTACTTTTTAGTTTTATCATTATCTCAAGTTTGAACTTAGGACTTGAAAGAATGTTGAAGATCAACATGA
Organism: Redunca redunca; assembly: GCA_006410935.1. Lineage (NCBI taxonomy): Eukaryota > Metazoa > Chordata > Mammalia > Artiodactyla > Bovidae > Redunca > Redunca redunca. Next base: position 69,666 of record SJYQ01091793.1, on the reverse strand, counting down.
ACCTCTAAGCCCTTCATCTCAGCCTTTGTACCACTTGTGAAAGAGACTCAAAAACTTGTCACATTGTACAAAAGAATACATCACAGATTTACATGGCTTTATGCTTTTCAAAGTTAGTTTACATACATTCTTTCATGTGAGTGGTCAGCACAGCCACGGATAGGAACTGGAGAATGGTAATTGCTAAAGGATATTTAAGGGAAGGTGAGTTCTGGGCACAACCTGAAACTTGTATTTCTTCATTTGGCAACAATTACCACTTTTTAAAATTCAATTGTGGTTTTTTTCCTTTGATTTGGCAATAACCTATAGAAGCACCTTCAACTAATGGTGACATATTCATGCCCCATAATAGTCAGTCTGCTGAAGATTACCCAATCTACTTTAACCACTGAAACTAGGGGGGGAAACCACTAGCAAACCTAGTTGGTGCCTACAGCTATCAGAAGAATGACTCCTGAGAAAGATGAACTCTCAACGTTCATCCTGAGTTTGCTACTCACGAGTTAGTCTACCTATTAGATACTATTCCTGGTGATGATGCTGCTGCTGCTGACAGGGAAGAAGACATAGCTATCATATGTATTCTGCTTACCGTGAGCCAGGCAGGTACTGTTCCAAAGGCATTTTCCATATTGAATTTTGCCAACAGTCCAAGGAGGTGGCCTCTATTACTGTCTTTTTACCTTTGAGGAACTGAAAGCACAAAAAGGTTAAGTAATGCAGCAAAGGTCTTGTTGCTAATAACCAGTCTGGGACGGCTCCCAGTTCAGGATATCTGGAGAGCTGTCCCTGTATTCACACACACTCAGCACTCTGCTTCACCTGGCTTCCTTAGCTTTTTCTCCTCTCATTTTTCATTGAGGATTATGTGTGATTTGGGCATTGATAGCACATAATGATCATCATATCTTGTGGTTATTTTAAATCACTCCTGAACTGTGCTAATATGGCCTACATTAATCATATATACTGTTTACTTTTGAATTAAAATTGAATACAATAAAATTCAGTTTCTCAGTAATAAGAGTCACATTTCATGTACTTAGTAGCCCTGTGTAGTTAATGTTACCTGCACTGGAGAACGCAGATCTAGAACGTTTCTATTATTGCAGAGTTCTGTTGGACTCTGCTACGTCAGAGCTCTGTACGTGCATTCTGTTGCATCAGTGCTAGGAAAAGGAGCCAAAGAGAGCAACTGAAGGCAAAAGCACAAAATACAAACATGCAAGGGACCTTAAACGAGTCCCACTAGAAAGCTTGAACTCTATTTGGTTTTCCCTCAAACTTACCCTATATTTGGGAGAAGGAAATGGCAACCCCCTCCAGTATCCTTGCCCTGAAAATCTCGTGGACAGAGGAGCCTGGTCAGCTGCAGTACATGGGGTCGCAAAGAGTCAGGCACAACTGAGCGAGTAACACTTATCCTATAATTCTATACCATAACCTTTTCCAGTATTTGATTTTGGTTTGGGCTTATTTTTCACACATATAAACTGAATACCAACAGCACTGTGACTTCTACCTGTTAATGAAAATTACTGCTCGAAATTTCAAATACTGTTTATTAGATCATTTTTTGTTTCAAAGTTTTATTTTGGTTTACCTTTAAAGGAAAGTGATGGGAAGTCACAGTTCTGTTGTTTCTGATATCTTTAAATATTTTTTAAAGTTAAACATTCTNAAGGAAAACTATACTGTCTGATGTTGCCATAAAATTTACATATATTGTGTGTGTGTGTGTGTGTGTGTGTGTGTGTATACACAATCTTGTGAAACTCTCCAAAAAATTACCATTTGTCATGTAATGACAAATGACAATTATCATGTAATAACAATCATCTTTGAGTTTCCATTCAGTTAACATATACATAAGATAATTGAAGATTGCAGAGAAAAATGAGAATTGTTTGTTCTTATATTGTGAATATATGTATGTGTGTGTGTATACTAATGTTAATGTTGTCAAAAGCCCAGTGCATATCAGTTATGAGAAATAAGATAAAAATGTTTATAAAATGTATAATCTTATAACATGGCATTTTGTTTGTCTTATTGGACATAATGTTATGTTGATGCAGGAAGAACGAACTATGCTAGCCAAAGAGCTTTCTTCACTTCGAGACCAAAAGGAACAGCTAAAGGCTGAAGTAGAAAAATACAGAGAATGTGACCCACAGGTTGTGGAAGAAATACGTAAGTTTGTGTTAGTCCCTACAAGTTCTTAACTTTGCTAATGAAAGATACTTTATACTTCCAGTTGCCTTGTAACCATTCTGCATGTACATGAGAAAATAAAGCCCTTAATGCTGTTACTATTGCATTAATATTTCCATTAAGAAGTCTTAATGTTAAAGCACTGAACAGTCAAAACTGAGCATTTCAAGAATAAGAGTTGGTAGGGTAGGATAAAGACATAAAATGTAAGCTTAGGAAACTGAGGAGTCAGAGAAGGAGCTAAGTTGACCTCAAGTACCTTGTATCCAGAAAGAAATACATTGTTATAGGAAAAGAATACCAAAAGATTTGAGTTTACAAATTGCAGAAAATTAATCCGTGTGTTGATTTTCCATTTGAATGTTCCAGTGATGTTTCTCCTTACTTTTAAACCAGAGTCCCCAAAGCTGCATTTTCAATATTTTTTTGTACATTTATATAAGGATAGAATTTTGAATATTTGAGGAAATGAAAGATATTATACTTAATTGTTTAGAAAAATATGCATGACTTTTTTCATATTTTTCTGTCTCAGATTGTCTTTTCATGTAGGAAATTATCAAGTAAAACATTTAGAAAAATGGATATTATAGTATGTGATTGAAGGCTTTGAGAGAAAATTGAAAATATTTAGTATTTTTAAATTAACCTGAGGACAGTTTGATTACAGTTAAGTTTGATGGTGTTATTTATAACTAAAAAAATGTTAAGCAGTTCAGTTAGTGTAATCTAAAGTTAAACTTAATTTTAGAGATTGATTCCACTTTGCACAACTCCAAGAGGGGCCATTCAAATATATGTAGTACACAGCCTAGATAATATATATTAGCCCTGATTCAGCCGATTACCCAGGATGATTTTCAAAGCAAAGTGGAGACTTTGAAAGAAGAACCGTCTGTGCCAGTCATTTTCTGTGAATTATTTGAGGAGATAATGTTGACTCTTTCATGCTGCCATGGTTTCGTTTCATGTGTCATCTTCCTACAGAAGAATCTGTTAATACTAACCAAATCTGCCTCAGAGTTAGCCACTCTACTCTTTTATTAAAGTTCTAGCTAATGTCCCGTGGCCCTCAGTGTACACAGGCACATCAGCGCAGCAGGAGACGGATTAGGCGTTCGCTGCTGGGAAGCGAGGCCTCACCAGGAGTCGCCTTTGAAAGGAAGCACAGACCACTTGTTAGAGAGGACAGCAAATGTTGTGCACCCTGCCCAGAGCAGTGTCTCGTCAGAGAGCATGCTTAAGAGCGGTTTTCTTACCCAGATTCATAATACTTCTGGTGGCTAACTTTCAGGATCAGCCTGGCTATTCCCGCTGGCAGTTGGTCCTGAAAATTCTGTTTCAGGACCCAAATATGATCTTTCGTCCACTACTTTCACTTGGATCTGCCTTCCTGATTTTAGTTTTGTCTAATTCTTGGACTTTTTTCCTTGAAGTGTCAACTCTTTGCTTACCTGCTCATTCTCTTTTCTGTCTAGGGACCCACAGCTCGTAGCCACACCCAGCCACGGCTTCTGCTTTTCACTTTGTGGTCCCGATTGTATTGCCACAGCTCTTTCCCTGGGCAGATGACTGTGACTAATATCACCTCCACTTGTAACCTCCCGTTTTTACAGACCTTTCCACAGTTAGACTGTATCTGTCCACTCAGGACTAACTAAAAGCTCTCACGTAGGCTTTCAGAATCACTCTGACCCTCACTGATGGTGAGCCTAAGCCAGCAGACCCTATAGTGCAGAAAATCAGTAGGGATTTTGTGCCAGGCTAAATCATGAAGTGGGAAAACTTACTGTGAGTATGTAACTTCAGATTTGACATTGCTCGTACCTCTGAACCAAGGAGCAATTTTGGCAAGTGCATCACTTCTTAGAAAGGTGATAAAACTTGAAGGGAGAAGTTTCAGGTATATTAAAGGTGATGGATTTTCTGGACAGTAGACTAGCATAGTTGAGATAGAAGTTGCAATTGTAATTTTGTACTAGTTGCCTGAATTCTGCTCTCCATCTTAACCTTTAAATATAACAGTTTGGTAATTTATTCCTTAACCCAAGGAAATATGCCAATGTGAATGAGTTTTAAGCAGGGTAGGAAGGCTAAGTCAATGAGAAGAAAAATTTTCTGGTTTACAGTAAGTTAATAGATTTTATCTCTCTTCATCAGCATCACACCTAGATTATCTTTTAGTATTTGTTTATGCAACCATATAAGGTGAATCTGTATTTGGGTCCTATAAATTTATAATCATTAATCTATTACACATATATGAACTTTTGACATTTTCACATTGTACATTTTTTACCTTAATCAGAGAATGAGAGGATAAGAGTCTTTCCTGGCTTTGTGCTATTACTTTTTCATTCCATTAAAAAAATCATCTATTTTTATAAAATATATAGAAAATTGCATATTAAATAGACAGTAGATCTCTNACGATTACATTATTTCAAAAATATATTTTAGATATGAAGGTAGAGTATTTTTTCCTATGGAAACTATAGAACTACAATCAGAATGAAAAAAAAAGAAGCTATCAGAGCCTATATACCTATAGAAAGAATTTTTAGACTAACTTTAGTTATAATTTTATAGAGAAAAGCCTAGTCCTCTGCTTTTAAAATTCAGAACAGCTCACAAAAGTTTATTCAAATGTGGCATTTCGACTTTCAGCCAAGATAAAAAAGTACTGACTTTATGCACACATAAAAACAAAAAAATGCAAAATAATGATTTCCAAGATACTTGAAATTAGATGGCAAAGAAAAGTGATTCCTAGAAGAAGGAAACAGACAAAGTAGGCCTTACAGTTATCCCAACTTATTTTTTTGAGGGCGTTTCCTGGCTGCAGCACAAGGAAGGAGAACCTCCGAAGAGCCCTGCAGACTTCCTGAGTCAGGGTGAAACTGAGAGTCAGGAAGACCAGCATGAATAGAGTTCACGGGATGGCATGCTGGAGAGCAGAGAATGGCACAGACAGAGAGCCCTGGTGTCTAGAGAGAGCTCCTCTCAGGTATTCTGCGCACGCTTGTGAGGAGACTGCCCAAAGCTGAGGAAAGAACGATCGCAGAGGGCCAGCGGGAAACCAGTGCCAGGCAGTCCGACAGGACCAGGAATAGTGTCTGTTCTCACCAGCCGAGTTAGACGCATTTGTAATTCATGAGGCACTGAGTAGAGTATCCAAGATGGACTGAGCTCTACTTTCAACCCAGCTCACAAACCGTAAGAGCAAGTCTTGAAAGCATCAAATTATTGCAAAATAACTTAAATGCATTCCAGACAAAGCTCAGTAATATACAAAAATACCCAGCACCCAGCCGTGTAAAATTCATAATGTCTGGCATACAATGAAAGATTACCAGGCATATACAAAGAAGTAGGAAAAATATGTTCATTAGTGAGAAGAATACTCCTTCAATCAAAACTGATCCAGAATTGACACAGATAATGGAATTAGAAGACAATAAATATAAAAGTTACTGTGAAAATGAAAGTTGCTCAGTTGTGTCTGACTCTTTGCAACCTCATGGACTATACAGTCCATGGAATTCTCCAGGCCAGAATACTGAAGTGGATAGCCTTTCTCTTCTCCAGGGGATCTTCCCAACCCAGGGATTGAACCCAAGTCTCCTGCATTGCAGGCGGATTCTATGTGTATTCTATATGTTCACAAAGTAAGTAGGAGCATTGAAGACATAAAAAAGATCCAAGTCAAACTTCTGGAGAGGAACACTACAGTGTCTGAAAAGAAAAATGCACTGGATTGGATTAATAGCAGATTAAACTTGCAGGATTGGTGTATTTAAAGACTATGGCAATAAATATGATCCAAAATGAAACTCAGAGGAAAAGAAAAAATGAAAATAGCATCTGTGAAGCATAAGACAACTTCAGTGACCCTAATATATGTGTAATTGGAGTCCCAGAAGGAGTGTATATTGGGGATGGGGACATGGTAGGGATGTTTCAGGTCAGAAAAATATCTGAGGAAATAAAGGCTAAATTTTTTTCAAATTTGATTACAACTATAAGCCCACAGATTCAAGAAATTTAAATATGTAGGTAGTAAATGGCAGTAATTTTCTTATCACTAAATCTAGAGAATGTTTTTAGGCTTTAACTTGACTGACCCAAAATCCTCTTTCCTCAATGAGATTATTGTTTTTAAAATGTGCTTTTTGATAATGAGGGACTTCCCAGGATTTGGCTATCATGTTACTGCAGAACAGATTAAAGGATTATGAGTTTTACAAATTGATTTTAATAGGATTTTGTTCTTAATAGCATGGCTATAGCACCCAAATTATAACAATCAGGCTTGTCTCTAAGTTTATAATGGCTTATTTTGAAACAATTTTTGTGCAGGTAATAGCTATAACCCATATGTCCATGTAGATACAGCTACGTATTATCTTTTATTTCTCAATAATCCCTGTAGGAAATATTTATATTTCATCATGCTAATTGAATTAAAGTGAGAACAGATAAATTCTCACAGCAAAAATGAATTCTCACCGTAAAAGTTTCGGAAAGTAAATCTTATAAGTACTTAAGAGATTTTTCTTAGAAATAAACACCCAGGTGACAATGAAAATGGTGGAGTAAGGACCTTTGAAAATGTAGCCTTCCATGAAAACTGGAAAAAATTATTACAGCTTTTCCAGAACTAAAGACTTACCTCGTCAAGAAAAATGGCCAAATCTCTGTAAAGAGCAAATTTTGTGGTGTTCAACTTGCCCTACTCTCATCTCCTGCTCTCCAGCTCAACAGCAACCTTGAGAAATAACAGCCCTGCATTCTTAGTATCAGAGGGAGTAGAATGGACCTGGAGCTCTTTAAGACCCTCATGCCAAAGAATTGTTGTCATTATTTGCCATCTTTGATGCTCCCCTAAAAGCTACCAATAGAAAGTATTGCCTTTTTTTGACCTGACTTGGAATATGCCCATCACTAACAGGGGAGCATCCCTTGGAAGTGTTTGACTAAAACTGTTACAGGCAAGAATTTTAACTTCACAGCTCTCTTGGGTGATGAATAAGTAAACAAAAACAGGGGGCTAACCAAAAAATTTTAAAGGAGAAGCCAAAAGAGATGTTCTTAGATACCTTGAAATCAACATATTCCTAGAAATCTCAATGCCCATACACACGCTGGGCTATGCTCCTTCTCATAGACGACCTGAAGCGGTCCTAACCTCCCACTGCCTGCTGACGTTGACGCTCTGTGTAGAGGTGGAGGCTAGAGCAGAGTTATAAATCACCTAACTGAATATTGCTGGAACATGCTCAAGCACACACACACAGCCTCTCAGCAGAGATGTGAAGATTTAGTCCAGGTGTTTAAGGAAATCCGTATTCAGTCATTGGCTGACCAGTAAGCAAACTGACTTCAGTAGCCATACATAACAAAAAATACAGACTTGACAGAATTAGTTCAGAGAAATCACTAGCTAAACAATAACTAGTAGCCACAACAGCAACCCTGGGAAGGTGGGAAAAATCAGATTTCCAAAGTTGAAGCATTATATTATTGTAAATGTCCAATTTCCACTGAAAAATTGCAAGACATGTAAAGAAATAAAATATACCTCATGCATGATTTTGAACTTTAAATCAGCTGTTTAAATATGTGAAAAGAGCTAAAGAAAAATATGTTGGACTTCCCTGGTGGTACAGTAGATACAAATCCACCTGCCAATGCAGGGGACACAGGTTCAGTCCCCAGTCCAGGAAGAGTCCACATGCTATGGAGCAACTGAGCCTGCAAGCCCACTAGGCACCGCCGCAGCCCATGTGCCTAGAAACTGCTCTGCAACGAGAGGGACGACCACAGTGAAGTGCACTTTGAAGTGCCCCACCACTGCAGCAAAGAGGAGCCCCTGTACGCTGCAGCTAGAGAAAGCCCTTGTGCAGCAATGAAGACCCAGTGCAACCAAAAATAAATACATTTTTTAAAGGGAAAAAATGATCTGTCTAAAGCAGAGTACATCATGCGAAATGCCAGGCTGGATGAAGCACAAGCTGGAATCAGGATTGCTGGAAGAAATACCAATAACCTCAGATGTGCGGATGACACCACCCTTATGGCAGAAAGTGAAGAGGAGCTAAAGAGCCTCTCGATGAAAAAAAGGAGAGTGAAAAGATGGCTTAAAGCTCAACATTCAGAAAACCAAGATCATGGCATCTGGTCCCATCACTGCATGGCAAATAGATGGGGAAACAATGGAAACAGTGAGAGACTTGATTTTGGGGGGCTCCAAAATCACTGCAGATGGTGACTGCAGTCATGAAACTAAAAGACGATTGCTCCTTGGAAGAAAAGCTCTGATCAACCTAGACAGCATATTAAAAAGTAGAGACAATACTTTGCCAACAAAGTCCTGTCTAGTCAAAGCTATGGTTTATCCAGTAGTCACGTATGGATATGAGAGTTGGACTATAAAAAATGCTGAGTGCCAAAGAATTGATGCTTTTGAACTGTGGTGTTGGAGAAGACTCCTGAGAGTCCCTTGGACTGCAGGGAGATCTAACCAGTCCATCCTAAAGGAAATCAATCCTGAATATTCATTGGAAGGACTGATGCTGAAGTTGAAACTCGCGTATTTTGGCTACCTGATGTAAAGAACTGACTCATTTGAAAAGACCCTGATGCTGGGAAAGATTGAAGATGGGAGGAGAAGGGGACAACAACAGATGAGATGATTGGATGGTATCACCAACTCAGTGGGTACGAGTTTGAGCAAGCCCCGGGAGTTGATGATGGACAGGGAGGCCTGACGTGCTGCAGTCCATGGGGTCACAAAGTCGGACAAGACTGAGCAACTGAACTGAACTAAAGGAAAATCTGTGAATGATATCTCATCAAATACAGTAATCCCCTACATACAAATGAGTTCCATTCCAAGAGCGCATTCGTAAGTCGAACAGTTAGTCTAGGTACCAAGCAACACAATTGGCTATATAGTACTATACTATATACTGTAATAGGCTATAATACTTTTCACACAAATAATACATTTTAAAAACACAAAAAATAAAGAAAACATTTTTAATCTTACTGTACAGTACCTTGAAAAGTACAATAGTGTAGTACAACAGCTGACACATTAGGAACTGGCATCCAGTGAACAGGCAAGACGAGTTACCGACTGGAGAGGAGGTGGGAGATGGTAGAGTTGAAGTATTGTCAGTGGTAGGAGATGGAGGGCAAGCTGCAGTTGCGCTCATGCCTGACGATGGCACAGGTTCTGTTTCCTTGCTAGCTTCAGTTCTATCTGCCCTCTTGAGAAAAGGTCCCGTGATGCCTGGGTAGCAGCTCTTGTGTTCTCATCATAGTCGATGACGTGGCAGCATTGGGTTGCCTCTGAAGAGCTGCTGCAACCTTGTGTATCCTTCTACCTTACCATTTCCTGCGTCGAAAATTTCCTCAGCTATTCCTTGTCTATCTCTGTGCTTTCTCTGGACCTCCTATTCCATTTTTTTCCCTTGCTTCACTCTCAATTATTTTTACTTTTGTTTCCATCATTATCACTTGGTGCTTCTTAGCAGCACCAGCTCCATTACCACTGCTTTTGTGCTTGCTCTTGGACATCCTGGACTTGAAATAAAGATATTGTCCTACTGTACTCCATACACTACTGTACAGTAAAGTACACAGAAACACAACCACTTGTAGGGGATGCATGCATGTGACAATCTATGCTAGACATGTGAACTAACTTACATGAGTGGACATGTGAACACATGTTTGCATGTTTGAAGGTTCATATGAAAGGTATTTACTGTAGAGAATATAAATAAAGAGGTAGAATAAAGAAGGAACCAAGTAGAAATTCTGGAGCTGAAAACTATAGTAGCTAGCTGAAACATTCACTGGAAGGATTAACAGCAGATTTGAGCAGGCAAAAGAAAGTTATCTTCAGTAACTTGAGGATAGTTCCATTGACATAATCCAATCTGAGAAACAGAAATTAGAAAGAATGAAAAAACATTAACAGAGTCTCACAAACTATGGTATCAGAAATGCCAAGATTCCCATAATGGCTGTCCCAGAAGGAGATGAGAGAAAGCTGCCAAAGGAATAAAAGCTGAAAATGTCCCAAATCTGATGAAAAACATTAATTTACACATCGAAAAGGCTTAACAAACTCCAGTTAGGACAGCCTCAAAGAGATCTATACATAAACTCATAATGATCGAATTGTCGATTGAAAGCAATAAAAAAAGAAGTAACTCATCATATGGTGGCTCAGAGGTTAAAGCGTTTGCCTGCAAGGCGGGAGACCCGGGTTCAGTCCCTGGGTCGGGAAGATCCCCTGGAGAAGGAAATGGCAACCACTCCAGTACTCCTGCCTGGAGAACCCCATGGACGGAGGAGCCTGGTAGGCTACAGTCCACGGGGTCGCAAAGAGTCGGACACGACTGAGCAACTTCACTTCACTTCACTTCAATCAGATTCTTAGAAGCCATAGATGCCAGAGATATTAAAATGACATTCTCAAAATGATGAAAGGAAAAGCTGTCAACCAAGAATTCTATATCCGGAAATATTTTTCTTCAAAAATGAAAAACAGACTAAGGTATTCTCAGGTAAATAATTGAACGAGTTTGTCACTAAAAAAATACAGAATTCCTTCTGGTTGGAGTGAAAGAATAGTAGACAGTAACTTGATAACATGAAGAAATAAAACAGTAGATTTATATGAGTAAATCTAAAGGACAGTATTGTGTATTTTTGTTCGTATCTCTTACATTCTCCTAGCCAATTTAAATTATAGCTGCATAAAGCAATAATGATAGACTTGTTCTAGGGCATGCAATGTATAAAATACATTTTGTGACAGTAACAGCATAAAAGTGGGGAGAAAATGGAGCTATATAGGAGCAAAACTTTTGTATATTATTGACGCTAGTAGTAATTCTAATTAAAATGTTAATAGTCATCCCTAGGGCAATCACTAAGAAAATAACCCAAAAATATTTGGTAAAAGAAATAAAGGAATTAAAACGATATACTAAAAATTACCATTTAACATAAAATGAAGCAATTGTGGAAGAACTGAGGAAGAAAAATTTGTATGACTTACAGAAAATAAATAGCAATTGGCAAATGAAAATCCTTCAGTTAGGTTCAGTCGCTCAGTTGTGTCCGACTCTTTGAGACCCCATGAGTTACAGCACACCAGGCCTCCCTGTCCATCACCAACTCCCGGAGTTCACTCAAAATCCTACTTTATCAGTAATTACATTAAATGTAAGTGGATTAAAATCTCTAATTCAAAGGCGGGAATCGGCATGATAGATTGAAAACACATAAACTACTGTCTACAAAAGACTCACATTTGACTCAAAGACACAAATATAGTAAAAGTAAAAGCTGGAAAAAGATATTACATGAAAACAGTAACCAAAAGCAAGCTAGAGTGGCTAAACCAATACCAGAGAAAATAGACTTTAACAAAAATTGTTGCTGGAGACAAAGAAGTACAGTTTGTAATTATAATGATAAAGGGGTCAACTCTTCAAGATGATATGACAATTATAAACACATATACAGCAAACAGTAGAGAATTGAAATACATAAAACCCCAAAGTATTGAGGGGATAGACAATTCAACAATAACAGTTTAAAATTTCAGTTCTCCATTTTGAGTAAAGAATGGAACAAAAAGATGGAACTTAAGCAAGAAATTAGAAAGCTAAAGCTGCAGACCACCTGAATCTCTATGAGACACTCCGCAACACCAGAAGACTTACTCTTCCCATGTGCTTAGTCGCTCAGTTGTGTCTCACTCTCTGCGACCCGATGGACTGTGTGGACCCCATGGACTGTAGCCCACCAGGCTCCTCTGTCCATGAGATTTCCCAAGCAAGAATACTGGAGTGGCTGCCATTCCCTTCTCCAGGGGATCTTCCCAGGGAAGACCCAGGGATCGAACCCGGGTCTCTTGCATCTCCTGCATTGGCAGGTGGATTCTTCACCAGTTGAGCCAACAGGGAAGCTTTATTCCTCTCAAGTACAATATTCTTAAAGATAGATCAGATGTTAAGCTTATATCTCAATAAATTTAAATGGGTTGATAATACAAAGTATGCTTTCTGATAATAGTGGAATGTAAAAGATAATTAACAGAAGGAAATTTGAGAAATTTACAAATATGTTGAAATGAATCAACACACTCATAAGAGGAGTGGCTCAAATAGAATCACAAGGGGGATTGGGAAATACTGTGAGATAGTGAAAATGAAAACATAAAACTTACTGGATGCAATGAAGGCATTGTTCAGTGGAAAACTTATATCAGTATTGTAATGATTGTGTTAAAAATAGGGATGGCTCTCAAAAGCCTAGCCTTCTATCTTCTAGAAAAAGAAGAGCAAATTAAACCCAAGTAAATATAAGGAAGAAAATAAAATGACTAGAACAGAAATAAGAGAAATGGAGAATCAGAAAAACAAGAGAAAGTCAGTGAAGCCAAAAGTTGGTCCTTTTAGCAGATCAACAAACTTGACAAACCAATAAAGGAAGATTTAAATTACTAAAATCGGGAATGAAAGAGAAAGATCATTATTGACCGTATAGATATAAAAAGGATTGTAAAGGAATACTGTGAGCAATGTTTATATGTCAATAAATTTGACAAGGTATACAAAGTGAACAAGTTTCTAAAAGGATACAAAGTACCAAAACCATCTCAAGTAGAAATGAACTTTGCAAATAGATGTATAGGCTTCCCTAGTGACTCAATGATAAAGAAGCTGCCTGCCAATGCAAAAGACGCGAGTTCAATCCCTGGGTCAGGAAGATCCCTTGGAAAAGGAGATGGAAGCCCCCTCCAGTATTTTTGCCTGAGAAATCCCGTGGACAGAGGAGCCTGGTGGGCTAGAGTCCATGGGGTCACAAAAGAGTCAGATCCGACTGAGCAACTGAACAACAACAATAAATAGCTGTGTAAATGTTAAGAGAGTGAGCTGGGAATTAAAAGCTTCTCACAATGAAAAACTAAGTCTATACTGGGGAATTCTATCAGTTTAAAGACATAACTCTTCAATGAAAAAAAAAAAACAACTTAGAAAAGAGAAAACACTTCCTAACTTATTCTTTGACGTCAATGTTACTCTGATACCCAAACCAAAGACATCATAAGGAAAAAAAAACTGTAGTTAAGTATCGTTTACAAATGTAAAAAATTTCTTTAAAAAGTCCTAGTAAATCAAATCCAGCAGTACGTAAAAAAAGATTATACATCCTGATTAAGTGACATTTATCAGGAATGAAAGGTTGACCCAACATACAAAAATCAATCTCATGCAACATATTGGTAGAATAAAGGTGGGGGAATGCCACAGGATTGTGTCAATAGACAAAGTATTTGATAAAATCCAACACCCTTTAGTGATAAAAACACTTAAACTGGGAATAGAAGTGAACTTCCTCAGTCTGATAACAGGGTATCTGTAAAAAATGCACAGCTACCATAATGAGTGCTGAAAGACTAAATGCTTTCTCCAGGGATGTCCACTCTTACCACTTCTGGTCAATATTGTACTGGAAATTCAGGCCAGGGCTATTAGACAAGAAAGAGAACTGAAAAGCATCTGTATTAGAAAGAAAAAAGCAAAGCTATCTGTTTGCCGTTGACTTGATCTTAGCCCTAAACAATCCATAAAACAACAGAATACAAGTGAGTTCAACTGATGGCAAAATAGAAAATCAATGTGTAAAAAAATACTTGTATTTTATAAACCCTCAATAAACAGCCTGAAAATGAAACTGAGAAAAAATTCCACTTACGATAACATCAAAATGAATAAAATGCTTAAGAGTAAAATTCACTGAAGAAGTACAAGACTTGTACTGAAAACTAAACTTTTAATGAAGTTAAAGATCTATATTTTTAAGGTGGAAATACTCCCCCAGTCGATCTAAAGATTAACTCACATCTCCAAAATTCCAATTTCTTTTTTTGCAGAAATTGTTGTTGTTTCTAAAATTCATATGAAAATGCAAGAGACCCAAAACAGCCGAAAGAATCTTGGAGAAAAAGAGTTGGAAGACTCAAATTTCCCAGTGTCAAAACTTATTACAAAACTTGAGTAATCAACTCAGGCAGCAAAAAAAATAATGTCATTTGCAGCAATATAGGTGGACCTAGAGCTTGTCACACTGAGTGAATAAGTCAGACAGAGAAGCAGAAGCATCTATGACACCCCTCATATGCAGAATCTAAAAAGAAATGATACAGATGAGCTTATTTCCAAAACAGAAACAGACTCACAGAGAACAAACTTAGGGTTGCCAGGGGGGAGGATGAGAGGAAGGGACAATTAGGGAGTTGGGGATGGACAGGTATACACTGCTATTAAAAAGGATAACCAACAAGGACCTACTGTATAGCCCGGGGAGCTCTGCTCAGTGTTATGTGGCAGCCTTGATGGGAGGGGAGTTTGGGGGAGAATGGATACCTATATATGTATGACTGACTTCCTTTGCTGTCCACCTGAAATTATCACAACATTGTTAGCTGGCTATACTCCAGTATAAAATAAAAAGTTTGGGGACTTGCCTGGCGGTCCAGTGGTTAAGACTATGCCTTCCAATATAGTGTGGGTGTGGGTTCGATCCTGATCAGGGAAGTAAGATCCCACATACTGTGGGGTGCAGCCAAAAAGTTAAAAGAAAATTTAATAAAAATTAATTAATTTTTTTTTAAACTTGAGTAATCAAGGTGATTTGGTACTAGTAAATGAAGAAACATATAGGTTAATGAAATAGACTTGAGAGTCCAGAAGTAAACAAAATTTTGAACAAGGGTACCAAGACCATTCAGTCAGGACAAAATACTGTTTTCAACTAATGACTCTTGGGCACCACTGGTTATCCACATGTAAATGAATCATCCTGGCCTCCCACTTCACAGTGTATACAAACATTAACTCAAGTGGAGCAGAGACTTAAATGCAAGAGCTAAAACTATAGAACTCTTAGGGGAAAAAACAGAGCTATCTGTGTCTGTACCCTTGGTTTTTTAAATATGATGTCAAAAGCTCAAGCAGTCATATAAAAAGTAGACAAATTTGACTTCATCGAAAGTGACAACTTTTGTATGTCAAAGTACATTGTCACGAAAGTGAAAAGAAAACCCACAGAACAGGAAAAAATAGTTTCAAATCCTATATCTGAAAAGAACTCTTATGCTTCAACAATAAAAAATTTAAACACAGGCAAATGGGCTTCCCTGGTGGTTCAGATGGTAAGGAATCTGCCTGTAATGCAGGAGCCCTAGGTCAGGAAGATCCCCTGGAAAAGGGAATGGCCACCCTCTCCAGTGTTCTTACCTGGAAAATTCTGTGGACAGAAGAGCCTGGTGGGCTATATAGTCCATGGGGTCACAAAGAGCTGGACACAGCTGAGCAGCTAACACACACAAAAGATGTGACTACGTTTCTCCATGGAAGGTATGCAGATGGCCAGTGAGCGTACGGAAAGAAGCTCAGCATCACTGGTCGTTAAGGAAATGCAGGTCACAACACAGGAGCTGCTCATTAGGACGGCTGTTACAAAAGGAAGGCAGAGTAACTGTTGGCGAGGTTGCGGGAAAGATGGAACTCTTAGATTGCTGGTGGGGTTGTTAAAATGATGCAGCCACTTTGGAAAACAAGTTATCTGTTCCCCAAAATGTACATACAGTTACCATTTGAGCCAGCAATTCCACTCCCAGGCATATATACCCAAAAGAATTGAAAACATGTTCACAGAAAAATTGTTACTCGTATTAGTCATAACAGCCCAAATGTCCATCGACTGATGAGCCACTAAACAAACTGTGGGGTATCTTTACAATTATTTGGTAATGAAAAGGGATGAAGTTCTGATACCTACTACAGTTGCCCAACCTTGAAAACATTGTGCCAAGTGAAAAGAAACCAGACGCATAATTTCATTTGTATGAAATGTCCAGCATAGGCAAATCCATAGAGACAGAAGGTAGTGGTCTCCAGGGACTCGAGGGAGTGGGACTGTGGAGTAACTCCTAATAGACATGGGATTTCCTTTTGGGTGATGAGAGCTCTGAAGATAGGTAGGGGTGATGGTTGTACAACCTCGTAAATATACTAAAAATCACTGAATTGGATGCTTTAATATGGTGAGTTCTGTGGTATATAAATCTTCAGTTCAGTTTAGTTCAGTTGCTCATTCATGTCCGACTCTTTGCAACCCCATGAATCGCAGCACTCCAGGCCTCCCTGTTAATCCTGGAGTTCACTCAGATTCATGTCCATCGAGTCCGTGATGCCATCCAGCCATCTCATCCTCTGTCATCCCCTTCTCCTCCTGCCCCAAGTCCCTCCCAGCATCAGAGTCTTTTCCAGTGAGTCAACTATTCACATGAGGTGGCCAAAGTACTGGAGTTTAAGCTTTAGCATCATTCCTTCCAAAGAAATCCCAGGGTTGATCTCCTTCAGAATGGACTGGTTGGATCTCCTTGCAGTCCAAGGGACTCTCAAGAGTCTTCTCCAACACCACAGTTCAAAAACATCAATTCTTTGGCGCTCAGCCTTCTTCACAGTCCAACTCTCACATCCATACATGACCACTGGAAAAACCATAGCCTTGACTAGATGGATAATGTCTCTGCTTTTGAATATGCTATCTAGGTTGGTCATAACTTTTCTTCCAAGGAGTAAGCGTCTTTTAATTTCATGGCTGCAGTCACCATCTGCAGTGATTTTCGAGCCCAAAAAAATAAAGTCCGACACTGTTTCCACTGTTTCCCCATCTATTTCCCATGAAGTGATGGGACCCGATGCCATGATCTTCGTTTTCTGAATGTTGAGCTTTAAGCTAACTTTTTCGCTCTCCTCTTTCACTTTCATCAAGAGACTTTTTAGTTCCTCTTCCCTTTCTGCCATAAGGGTGGTGTCATCTGCATATCTGAGGTTACTGCTATTTCTCCCGGCAATCTTGATTCCAGCTTGTGTTTTTCCAGCCCAGCGTTTCTCATGATGTACTCTGCATACCTTACTTCAATAAATAAATGCTCTCATTATGACTAGTGTTTATACCCATTTGATCATGGCATTGTTATGTGCTGTGTAGATTGACTTGAACAACATAATATAGATACAGATACATTTAATAGCAAGATATATAATTAAATATAAAGTAAATATTTCCTCCTTCAGGGCCACTACTGTATGACCATTAAAATTTTCTTGTCAGGTTTATTTTGGTCTAATATGTATACGGGCTTCCCTGGTGGCTCAGTGGTAAACAGTCCACCTGCACGAGACACAGGTTCAATCCCTAAATCCGGAAGATCCCCTGGGAAAGGAAATAGCAACCCGCTCCAGTATTCTTGCCTGGGAAATCCATGGACAGGCGAGCCTGGTGGGCTACATCCACAGGGTCTTAAGGGAGTTGGACATGACTTAGCAACTAAACAACAACAAATATGTATATCCTAAAGTGCTTACCATTAGACTTATTTTATCGTCTTCTGGTGTTGAAAATTATTTGAGAAACATCTCAGTTAAACATTTTGTTTTTAAAGAGCAAGTACAATAATAGTAGGGAACATTTAGGAAAGAGATCCTGGTCAAGTCGACTTGGTGTTCATGACTTATATAACTGTAGCTATCTAAAATTTCTTTGGGAAGTTGAGCAGGTTTGTGAAATACATTGTCACTTATTGAGACTTTTTTTTTCAGGTCAAGCAAATCAAGTAGCCAAAGAAGCTGCTAACAGATGGACTGGTATGTATTACAGTGGTAATATATACCGCTGTGTTACTACTGGTAAACTAGTCAAACTCTTCTGCACTTTCTAGGACGTGAAATGCAGAAGCTATTGTGCCTAGTTTTGTTTAAGGAAAGACATTTCAGGAAATGTATGTATTAATCAAGTTTTTATATCTTAAATCATTAAAAATAGTCATCTTATGAGTTATTTTGTAAAGTATGAGGCATTTTTATAAAACAAGTGATTGCTTTCAGTTTAAGTTTTATATAGCTTTTCCCCAATAAATCACTTAGACTAATCACTTAAACTTCATATATATTAATGCAAGATACAACTTCTAAGAGTTTTGTGGAATGTGAAAGATTTGTCTTCTTGTTCATAATATTAATTTGTTGAGGACTGACTATGAGCTAGGCATTGTAAAGCCTGTCTATGGTACTTTCTCATTTTATCGCCACAGCAATCTTGTGAGGTAGATAGGATGATTATCCCTAATTTTAGAGGTGAAACTGAGGCCACCGGGATCCCCCAGTCACACAGGTGCTGAGCAGTGGAACAAGAATTAGATTTCAGAGTCCAGGCTCTCATCCACTACACAGGATAGTCTTCTCTGTGTACCTGCGTTCATGTAAATGCCCCATTGATCCATTTGCCAATGGATACACCCTCTGGTGTATGCCAGGAATATTCTAAGAGATGGTAATTTATAGGGTATTATTTATGTGTCTTAAAGTTTAGAAGAACATTAATAAATAGTGACTGTTGTGAATTATGTACCAGTATGATTACTATTTTTCAAACCTATGTGGAAGTTACACTGATGCGTCTCCAGTATTTAATTATCAAATAACGGTAACTGGACTTTTCCATCCTGGTAAGAGTCTTTAGTGCTGTTACGTGTGTTACTCATCCTGGTTCTGTTTCTCTGGGAGCGTATGGATAAGATCGCATTGACGCCAAGATGCAGAAAGCCTGAAGTAGCTGTCTTACTAAAGTCCAAGGTGGTTAGTCACTGGAAGAACAGGGACTTGAGCCAGATTTCCCTGATTCCATATTCAGGCTTCTGTGCTTCACTGAAAGCTTAAGAATCATTTTTCCTTGTCTGTTTTAGAATTAAAATCAATATAACTGGCCTTTGGCTCCTATAAAATTGCAGTCTTACTTATTACAAAGTTATTTCCTAAATAGTATGATGCTTTACTGATAAGAGCAGAGAGGGCAAAAACAGCCAACTAACATTAAATAAAAGGGATCAGTGAAATGTGTGCCCAATAAAGTATAAATAACCAGTAAATATAGTGATACCGTATAGGTTTGAGAAATACAAAATTTTGAGTGGAAAAAAGGCAAATGGATTTTTTACATTAAAAATAAATCGAAAGTTACAAAGTGATTTCCCGCAGTTAACAAGCAGTAGGAACAGGAGGCTTGTGTATACGGTGAGAGAGGAACTTGACTTTGAAAGGAATCCTGTTGTGTTCGTTATTTACTGTGTGACTCATTGAACCTCTCTGAGCTTGCTTCTTCATCTGTTCAATGTGGATAATATTTGCCTCAACATTTCAGGAGGAGTCAATGAAACAGTTTGTAAGCCCTTTAGCACACCATTAGACACATTGATAAACAAATACTCCCATTTTTCCTTTCTTTTAAAAAAATCCTTTTATGTTTTCCAATTGATTGTAAACTTCAAAAATTATAATTAAAAAAATGTAAACAACTTCTTTTTCTGCTGAGAAAGAACTTAAAACTTAAATCATGTAGGAAGGATGATATTTTTAGTAGAGCAGAAACAGCTGTTAAGAACTATATTTCCATTTGAGTTTATGACTTGCTCCTTCCAACATAAAAGTGTTATGAAAAAATCATGGAGTTACATTACACCTCAGAAAACCTTCCTGTTTTCAAAACAAACAAAAAGAAAACATCAATACTATTTATAACTAAAGATTGTTATGTAATTATTAAGATTTGGTTTCTTCATATGAAAAAGATTCCTAAAGTGTATATAAAATTGAGCATATATACTTTTCAGTAATTCAGTATTTCAGTTTTGTAGAATGAGAAATCAGGGTATAAATAGTGTTTTGTGACATTAAGTAACTTTAAATGTGATTTATGAAATTATACAAAACCTTGCCTGATAACGAAGATAGTGGAGTTTTTATGACATCTTATGAGAGACTTCTTGGTGAGTGAGGGGGATAGGTGTTGTGACGTCCTGGTGTAGACCCATGTGTGTGATACTCCCTGTCCTAGTCCTGCATTTATCCCAGGTTTGCCATCATATAAACTAACACCAATTCTACGCCTCTTAAAACTGTTTCTTTTTTTAAAAAAGTAAAGTTTTCCCAGAGTAAACAAGTGGGACCTGGTTAAACTTAAAAGCTTTTGCACAGCAAAGGAAACTATAAGCAAGGTGAAAAGACAACCCTAAGAATGGGAGAAAATAATAGCAAATGAAACGACTGACAAAGGATTAATTTCCAAAATATAAAAGCAGCTCATACAACTCAATACCAGGAAAACAAACAATCCAATCAAAAAGTGGGAAAGAGACCTAAATAGACATTTCTCCAAAAAAGACATACAGATGGCTAACAAACACATGAAAAGATGTTCAACATTGCTCATTATTAGAAAAATCAAAATCACAATGAGATATCACCTCACACTGGTCAGAATGGCCAACATCAAAAAGTCTACAAACAATAAATGCTGGAGAGGGTGTGGAGCAAAGGGAATGCTCTTGCATTGTTGGTGGGAATGTAAATTGATACAGCCACTATGGCAGACAGTATGGAGATTCCTTAAAAAACTAAGGATAAAGCTACCATATGACCCAGCAATCCCACTCCTAGGCATATACCATGAGAAAACCAAAAGTGAAAAAGACACATGTATCCCACTGTTCATTGCAGCACTGTTTACAATAGCTAGAATATGGAAGCAGCCTAGATGTCCATCGACAGATGAATGGATGAAGATGTTGTGATACATATACACAATGGAAGAGCACTCAGCCATTAAAAGGAATGCATTTGATTCAGTTCTGATGAGTACATGAACCTAGAACCTATTTTACAGAGTGAAGTGAGTCAGAAAGAGAAAGATAAATATCATAGTCTAATGCACATATACAAAATCTAGAAAAATAAAGAATTTATTTGCAGGCAGCAGTGGAGAAACAGACATAGAGAATAGATTTATGAACATGGGAGAGGGGAGGAGAGGGTGAGATGTGTGGAAAGGGTAACATGGAAACTTACATTACCATAGGTAGAATCGATAGCCAAATGGGAATTTGCTGTATGGCTCAGGAAACTCAAACAGGGGCTCTGTATCAGCCTAGAGGGTGGAATGGGGAGGGAGGTTCCAAAGGGAGGGGATATATGTATACCTATGGCTGATTCATGTTGAGGTTTGACAGGAACAATAAAATTCCATAAAGCAATCATCCTTCAATAAAAAATCAAGAAAAAAGAAAAAGTTTTTAATCCAATTATAAACGTTTCCACACAACAGAAAAATTGACAGGTATGAACTATCAAAATTGCAGGTAACACTGTCTTAAAGGCAGACATCCAGTGGCCCGAGGACATATTGAATGAGTCACTTGATTCATTAAGAATTGTGTAGAGAGGCTTTTTGTCTGTTTGTTTGTTCTTCATCTTTGAAGGTTTATAGAATGGTTTCTTGCCCTCACCGGTATCCTTCCTGCAGAGGCTCCAGCTGTAGTGCCTCGTTTCCTTCTTCTCTCCTGATCCCGGCTTGAAATCCATACCTCCAAGGTTCCTGCAGAGTCGCAGCTGTCCTCTTATTTTCTGCAAGTCTTTCTGTATTCTTAGAGTCTCATCGAGTCTGGAAACAGTACATATTAACACTTGATCTTTTATCTCTAACATACATATCACTTTGGAATTGTTTCGTGTTAATTTTTCTCTTTCTTGTCTCAGTTTGAAGGCACAGGCTGTTTATGTTCTGCAGGACCTGTAATATACTTAATAACTGTCCTATGTAGCAGTGTTGGGGACTCTCAAGCGTGCATAGGTTACGCAGACATTAACCAAATTAAACAGACCATTCTAGAGTACTCATGCTATTAGTTTTCTCACTTAGGTTCTTATGGAAAGTAGAGATTTGGTTTAGAATGTTATATAAAGATTTGTTTTAGTATCTGTTGCTATTCTATGCCATGAATGTCAATGAAACTAAGCCATGCCATGTGGAGCCACCCAAGAAGGGCGGGCATGGTGGAGAGGTCTGACAGGATATGGTCCACCGGAGAAGGGAATGGCAAACCACTTCAGTATTCTTGCCTTGAGAACCCCATGGACAGTATGAAAAGGCAAAATTATAGGATACTGAAAGAGGAACTCCCCAGGTTGGTAGGCACCCAATATGCTACTGGAGATCAGAGGAGAAATAACTCCAGAAAGAATGAAGGGATGGAGCCAAAAGAAAAACAATACCCAGCTGTGGATGTGACTGGTGATAGAAGCAAGGTCCGATGCTGTAAAGAGCAATATTGCATAGGAACCTGGAATGTTAGGTCCATGAATCAAGGCAAATTGGAAGTGGTCAAACAGGAGATGGCAAGAGTGAACATTGACATTCTAGGAATCAGGGAACTAAAATGGACTGGAATGGGTGAATTTAACTCAGATGACCATAATATCTACTACTGCGGGCAGGAATCCCTTAGAAGAAATGGAGTAGCCATCATGGTCAACAA
>SJYQ01091793.1:0-46476 GCA_006410935.1 Redunca redunca | reverse complement strand
AGTGGCCACAGGACTGGAAAAGGTCAGTTTTCATTCCAATTCCAAAGAAAGGCAATGCCAAAGAATGCTCAAACTACCGCACAGTTGCACTCATCTCACATGCTAGTAAAGTGATGCTCAAAATTCTCTAAGCCAGGCTTCAGCAATACGTCAACCGTGAACTTCCTGATGTTAAAGCTGGTTTTAGAAAAGGCAGAGGAACCAGAGATCCAATTGCCAACATCCGGTGGATCATGGAAAAAGCAAGAGAGTTCCAGAAAAACATCTATTTCTGCTTTATTGACTATGCCAAAGCCTTTGACTGTGGATCACAATAAACTGGAAAATTCCGAAAGAGATGGGAATACCAGACCACCTGACCTGCCTCTTGAGAAACCTATATGCAGGTCAGGANCAAGGAAATCAAACCAGTCAATCCTAAAGGAAATCAATCCTGAATATTCATTGGAAGGACTAATCCTGAAGCTCCACTACTTTGGCCACCTGATGCAAACAGCCAACTCACTGGAAAAGATCTTGATGCTGGGAAGGGTTGAAGGCAAGAGCAGAAGAGGATGACAGAGGATGAGATGGCTGGATGGC
This sequence comes from Redunca redunca, assembly GCA_006410935.1. Taxonomy (NCBI): domain Eukaryota; kingdom Metazoa; phylum Chordata; class Mammalia; order Artiodactyla; family Bovidae; genus Redunca; species Redunca redunca. The sequence goes on along the minus strand of SJYQ01091793.1, from coordinate 45,894 downwards.
ATCACGGACTTGATGGACATGAGTCTGAGTGAACTCTGGGAGTTGGTGATGGACAGGGAGGCCTGGCGTGCTGCGATTCATGGGGTCGCAAAGTTAGACACGACTGAGCGACTGAACTGAACTGAACAGAGTACCTCATGAGAAACGCTGGGCTGGAAGAAGCACAAGCTGGAATCAAGATTGCCAGGAGAAATATCAGTAACCTCAGATATGCAGATGACACCACCCTTATGGCAGAAAGTGAAGAGAAACTAAAAAGCCTCTGGATGAAAGTGAAAGAGGAGAGTGAAAAAATTGGCTTAAAGCTCAACATTCAAGAAAATGAAGATCGTGGCATCCGATCCCATCACTTCATGGGAAATAGATGGGGAAACAGTGGAAACAGTGTCAGACTTTTTTGCGGGGGGCGGGGGGCGGGGCTCCAAAGTCACTGCAGATGGTGATTGCAGCCATGAAATTAAAAGGCGCTTATTCCTTGGAAGAAAAGTTGTGACCAACCTAGATAGCATATTCAAAAGCAGAGACATTACTTTGCCAACAAAGGTCCGTCTAGTCAAGGCTACGGTTTTTCCAGTAGTCATGATGGATGTGAGAGTTGGACTGTGAAGAAAGCTGAGCACCGAAGAATTGATGCCTTTGAACTATGGTGTTGGAGAAGACTCTTGAGAGTCCCTTGGACTGCAAGGAGATCCAATCAGTCCATTCTAAAGGAGATCAGTCCTGGGATTTCTTTGGAAGGACTGATGCTGAAGGTGAAACTCCAATACTTTGGCCACCTCATGCGAAGAGTTGACTCATTGGAAAAGACTCTGATGCTGAGAGGGATTGGGGGCAGGAGGAAAAGGGGATGACAGGATGAGATGGCTAGATGGCATTACTGACTCGATGGACATGAGTCTAGGTGAACTCCGGGAGTTGGTGATGGACAGGGAGGCCTGATGTGCTGCGATTCATGGGGTCGCAAAGAGTTGGACACGACTGAGCGACTGAACTGAACTGATATTCTATAACAATTAAAGAAATGAGAATATTTTATTAACATTCTATTTGATATAGCAGTATTCACCTCAGCAGTTAACTTTATTCAAACTATTTAATTATTATTACTTGATACTTGGAATTCAGCTTCCTAAAACAGTATTCTTAAAAGTGATTAAACTCCATATAATAACTTCCTAATGATACCATACAGTATAACAGTATACTTCTGACCAGGTGACTTAACTAAAGAAATCGATTTTCTCACGGTTCTGGAGGCTGAACGTCCAGAACCATCGTGTCGGCAGGCGTGGTGTCCTGAGTCCTCTCTCCCCGTGGATTGTAGATGGCCGGCTTCCTCCGTGTCCTTAGAGAGCTTTCCAGTGCCTGTCCCTGGCGTCTCAGTGTGTCCACTGTCTTCTTCTTGCAACACTGCCAGTTAAATCGGATCAGGGTCCACCCCAGTTTTTAATTTAATCACCTCTTTAAAGACCCAGTTTCCAAATACCGTCACATTCTGAGGGAGCTTTCGGGGAGGTGCTAATTCAGCCAGCAACACTCCAAAAGAACCTATTTTAACCCTTCATTTCATTACCACAACCAACACAGCGCTTCCCGTTTTAAGGAGCACTGTGAACCAGAAAGTTGTATACCATGGTTTTTCTATATTGATAGTCAGTACATATTCATTATAAAGATGCTATATGCACATTAAACAGAATATTTAAAATTAAAGAACTCTCACTGTCATCCCTATTCTCTGGGTGCTGCCATAGTGACCACACTGCACAGACACGCTTCTGGGTGATTGGGCGTTTAGATTACTTGTATTTTTTTCTTTTGTTACCCTGGGATGAAGATTTGATCATAAATCTATGTACACAGTTTGTTTTATTTCCTTCAGGTCCCCTTAGATAGATGTAACACTTTTTTCGGTGGTAAGATGCACTTAAATTCCCTAGAAGGCATTAAGGCTATATCTACTCCTTTTGGCCTTCAGTGACCCCTTCCCCGCTCTTCCCCCCTGCTCCCTAGCCTGGCTGTCTAGAAGCCACTTCTGTGCTGGGGGAGGGAAGAAAAGGGGTGCCCTCTGGGACAGGAGCAGCTCTAATTCCTGAGGTAACAGAACCCTACCTCTGCTCTGGAGATGCTAAAGAGGCACCATCAGCCTCTCCCTGTCTTTGGATTATTCTTTAAGTCAGGTATTCTTTAGTGGCAACTGATTTACTGAATTTTTTGAATATGAAATCTGTTTACTCAAAACAATCACTAATATTTTCTTTATTCTGAAAGTTAATTGTCGTTACTCTTGAAAATGGGGTTCCCTGGTGGCTTTGTGGTAAAGAACCCACCTGCAATGCAGGGGATGTGGTTCGATCCCTGGGTCAGGTATATCCCCTGGAGAAGGAAACGGCAACCCACACCAGTATTCTTTCCCAGGAGATCCCGTGGACAGAGGAGCCTGGCGGGCTATAGTCCATGGGGTCACAAAAGAGTTGGACATGACTTAGCGACTAAACAGCAACTCTTGAAAACACGGAAAATTCCTTATTTTGATACTTCTAAACTAATAGAAATTTTTCTTAAAAATGAGTATAATTATATTTGAAATTTTGTGATTGTGTTTCCAACTCTCAAAAATATTTCTCAATTTTCTTTATAGATAACATATTTGCCATAAAATCTTGGGCCAAAAGAAAATTTGGATTTGAAGAAAATAAAATTGATAAAAATTTTGGAATTCCAGAAGACTTTGACTACATAGACTAAAACGTTCCATGTTGTTGTTGATGGGGAAGGAGCTATGTGCTTGTGAATATGTAAATTTTTATACTGTCCAGCTAAATGTACTGAATTGTCATTTACCTGTAACTGTCTTTATCCTTTGGTTAATTTTAAATAAAGTACAGAGTGTGGATGTTTTCACTCTTTTTGATTCTCCTCAGTGCTCATCAGTTAGGAGAATGCAAGTAAAGTCTGTTACGCTCACCAATAATTTTTTTTAATAGATCAAAGCCATCATGACATAACGTTTTTTAGTTTTATTCAAATATTAAGAACTACAGGTACCTCTGAAGACTGTATTATACATGCTTGGAAATAACTTTCAAAACTAATGGCTACTTTACTATTAATATTTCTCAGTATTTAGTGGAAAATGTGTCTGATTGAGTCTCAGTATATTGCATCATATTTGCAAATTTCCCACAGGAAAAAATACAGAAAGTTGATGTTCCTTAAATTTAGAGTTAGGTAGTAATTCCTCAAACATGAAAGTTACTTTTTTTTTTAATGTTCGATGCCTTTCTGCTGTAAAGAACAAAACATGCCCTTTGTCCTAATTTATACACTTGCAAGATGATATAGTGGTGTTAGTATAGCACGCATACTCAGCTAGAGTTCAGGGATTTTTTTTTTTTTCCATCTACCTACAAAAAAGAGTAGGTTAAAAATAATGTATGCCTTGTATGTATATCTTTTTCCAGTTCAACTTTGGCATTTAGGGTATTTGCAGGACAAACTTAAAGAAAAGAAAAGTCAGACTAATCAGAAAACAAAGACTAATGTGTGTGATGCCCTTTCCATACATGCCTTAATTTTTCTTCACACAGTCCAATTTTGATATTCTTTTAAGTAACTTGAATGAGGTACTCCATATGTTTGAAGTGACCCAGATGGTATCCACACCATTTGTTAGTGAATCCGGTCTTTGAATTGTGTTGAGTTGCCAGGGGCCTACTTAATCACTTCCTGGATATGAGCGGGAGCTTACTGGTCCAACTTTGTTCTCAAGGCCAGTTTATTTTGCCTTAGGGCAATAGTTCTTCTCACAGGAGAAAGTATTTGATGTAAGAGACAAAGGACAAAAAATAAAAAAACCCGTCATAAGCCTTTACCTAATACACTAATGGGAATTCCAAAATTTCTCAGACCTTGTTTGCTGTTTCTTAAAAAGATGCTTCTGGGAATTCCCTGGCAGTCCAGTGGTTGAGGCTTCCTAGGTGGCGCTAGTGGTAAAGAACCCACCTGCCAACGTAGAAGACATAAGAAGTACAGGTTCCATCCCTGCCTCAGGAAGATGCCCTGGAGGCATGCCAAGCCACTCCAGTATTCTTGCCTGGAGAATCCCATGGACAGAGGAGCCTGGCAGCTACAGTCCACAGGGTCACAAAGAATCGGACACAACTGAAGCGATTCGCATCCCTGCATGCCAGTGGTTAGGAGACTGTGCTCTTCCTACTGAGGGCCCAGGCTTGATCCCTGGTCAAACGAAGGGAACAAAGATCCCACAAGCTGCGTGGCATGGCCAAAAAAATTTTTTTTAATTAAGAATATTAACAGGTACTTTCCTCTTTAGAGAGAAGGTATATATGTTCAAAAAGATAGCCATTTCTAATGGCTTAAAAGATTCTATTTCATAAATATTTAGGTAGCTTCAACGTATTTTTTTTACTATCTCATGGGGCTAGCCTGAGAATCACTTCTCAGCATTTGCCTCAGGTGGCACAGTGGTAGAGTCTGCCTGCCGGTACAGGGGACACCAGAGACAGAGGTTTGATCTCTGGGTTGGGAAGGGGAATAAAACATGGCAACCCACTCCAGCATTCTTGCCTGAAAAATTCCATGGACAGAGCAGCCTGGTGGGCTACAGTCCATGGGGTCGCGAAGAGTTGGACGCGACTGGGCACACAGCCTGAGAGTGATCGAGATGGGGTCTGTTCAGGAGCCCCCCAGAGGCTGGTACCCTCCTAAGCCAGCAGTGGGCTAGTAGGTGTTTAACTGAACCGAGTCTCTGGAAAGTGAGTTGGGGCCTGGTTTATAGAATGTGCCTGTTTGTGTGATGTAAATACACCCAGCATAGAGAATTTCAGATTGCCACCTTGATGGCAGTGCCAGGTTGGAGAAAGATGCTGCGTATCATGTAGTGTTTTTACCGTGCAGATACAGTAGGTGCAAATCCTCTAGAGCATAGGTAAGGGCAAGATGTAAAGTAATTAGGGGGCGATGAGTTTTTAGTTTTAGTACTACTGTTTTTAATGCATAGCTTATGTGGTTTCATCTTTGAGATGGCCGTATTAACAGCTGGCTCGCTGTTGCTTAACTGTTGGCTTGCCTCCTGCAGCACGTCACTGTTCTTAATCTTGAAGAGCTGCTTTTGAGTTTGTTCTTCCCTGAAATGAGAGACACTGATTAAGAAGCCCAGGGGCACTGGTCCAGCAAAACTCTAGGTGATCCTTAGTCCTGGGTTGGTTTTGTAATTGACCTGAAGACTGAGGACAACTTCGGTAGACCTAGAGTCAAATTGCTAGTGATTCAGGATCAAATCTGATTCAGTATTGTGTGATTGACACTCCCGATGTCATTTCAATGAACTGTGAAGTTTAAAAGGCATTTGAGAGATGATTTCCATCTTAACAACCTTCTTCACATGTAGTTATTATTAAAATCTCACTACCTATCTTTTAAAGAACCCTAGGAAGAATTTTAGTCTCTTAATGAGTTTCAATTTTCCAGGCCAGGTCAGATCACCGAAATGTCACTTCTGAGGTTGGGCCAGGACCAAAGAAATCCGTAAGGATGAACTGAATACCACTTTTCCTCTGCTGTTTGCCACATCATTAGTCTAATAGGATTAGGAAGTTCTTGGCCTGTCTCAGAATTGATGCTATTATCCTAAACTTTATTAAACATGATTCTAAGGGATTAGAAAAGGCAAGTACAGCCAAGAAGCAAGAACCACCCTAATAATTCCTGATCAGAAAAATCTAAATTGTAAACTCAATAATACCGTTTTTGGGGGTTTTTGTTTGTTTAAGAACACGATTGGAGTAAAATAGAAAACAACTTCCTGCTAATATGCCATCATTGTAAGAGCAGTTACAGTGGGACAGGTGATGGGAGGGTGTCTCAAAATTGTACATAAATCCCCTTTCAGGATGCGCTTCCTGGATACTGTCTGTATGCTGGGAGGAAAACGTACTGCTTTATGAACTCTGCCACTGCAGTGAATTTATATCATACTTACTCCAGCTTGATTTTTAAAAAATTAGTTGTAAGAGATAAGAGGCCAGGTGATGTGACTATCTTTGAATCAAGGCTAATGATTTCTGTTAACCAAGAATGGCAAACTACCATCCCAAGAGCCAACTTCAAGGCCCATTTTTTACAGCCCTGGAGTTAAGAATGCCTTTTTTACACTTTTTGAATGATGTAAACATAGGAATAAGCAACAGAGGTGGTATGTAGCCTATAAAATCTGAAATATTTACCAGCTGAACCTTTACAGAAAAAGTTTGTCAACTTTCAAAAGATCAGAAGCTGACAGCCTGTGGTCTAGCCAGACGTGCAAGGCATGTTTTGCCTAACCTGTATGTTACTTTTCATTTAAACTGGTCGTCAACACAGTCACATGTAAAATGTCACGTGCATTTCTAGCTTCTTTTGAAAACTGAATGATTCAGGAGGTGAGAGGACTGACTCAGGGGTGGCGAGTTCATTTCTTAGAGGAATGCGGAGCACAGCTTTCTTCCTGAAGTCACTCTTCTGTTCCAAGGTGACAAACTGATCTGAGATCAAACTTTAGTTTCAACTTTTCAAATTCCAAAAGAAAAATCCTGGTGCCATTTTTTGTATTAAATGTTTAAACTCACGTAGAACTGACATCTTGATGATGGAACATTCTATGCACAAACAAGCGATGTCTTTCCATATGCTCAAACATGCTTTTAGTTTTCCCTCTAGATGCTCTTCCCTGGTGACTCGGACAGTAAACAATCCGCCTGCATTGCGGGAGACCTGCATTCGATTCCTGGGTCGGGAAGATCCCCTGGAGAAGGGCGTGGTAACCCACTCCAGTATTGTTGCCTGGGGAATTCCATGGATAGAGGAGCCTGGTGGGCTACATACAGGCCATGGGGTCACAAAGCGTCAGACACGACTAAGCAACTAACACACACTTAGTTTTTCCAGTGGTTTTATATTTCATATGAAATATTTACATTTCTTAAATGTATTCCTAAGTATTTTTTATCTTTTATTGCCATTTTAAATGGAGTTTTTTCTAACTGGTTATTTATGTATCTGAAGGCTGTTTTGCATATTAATTTTGTATCCTGCCATCTTGCTAAATTCTTTTTTGATTTTGTTTTTTAATTAATTCTCTGAAGTTTTCCAGATACCCTATCATGTCATATTCACATAGGCATAGTTTTAATTCTTCTCTCATTGTTCTCTCTTACCTGATTGCACTGGCTAACACCACTCATAAAACTGCAATAGAGGTAGGAACATCTGTCTTATTTCTGACTTCAGTAGGAACGCCTCATAATTCTGCATTAAGTAAAATGCTGGCCTTTAATTGGTAATGTTAAGGAAATATCCTGTTTTCTCAAGAATTTGTATCAGGAATGCTTGTTAAATTTGTTGGAGTTTTCCCCATCTATGGAGATAAGCATACGATCTTTCTTTTAAAATCTATTAATAAGGTGAATGATATAATAAATTTTTCATACTCAACTATCTGTACATTCCTGGCATAAAACCTACTTGGCCATGGTGAATTATTTTCTTAATGTGATATTAGAGTTAAATATTATATAGATATTAATAGTTTAGAGTTTTTGCATCAATATTCATAAGTGATACTGGTCTATAATTTTTCCTTTATGTGCTATCTCTACAGGTTTCGATATCAGTGTTATACTAATGTTAATCCTTAAAAAGGGCTTGCAAGTTTTCTTTCATCTGCTCTGAAACAATTTATTTAACACTGGGATTACCTAGCTTCTAAAGATATTCAACTATAATTTTCAGCAACAAAACCAAAAATTGGATCGTTCTGAACATATGAATCAATGCTATTTTGCTTTTCACTTAAGAGTTTGAAAATTTTGTTCAAAAAATTTGTTTTACTTGCTATATATTGTTTATTCATAAAGATGTACTAAGATTTATAGACACTTGGTTTGTTTTCAGCTGCATTCTATTTCAGATGGTATTTTCATAGAACATGTCCAAACATCTGTTTGTGCATTCATGGGAGTTCTTGATAAGAGAAAAAAAGAAGCTCTTTTGAGTTTGTTTTTTACTCAAGAAAACTATTCATGAAGAACTGATCCTCTACAAAGACTATAAGTAATATAAGATAGAGCTGAGTTTTATAGAAAAGAAGGGGAAGGGNAAGACTTTTTTTTTTTTTTTTTTTTAATTTTATTTTTTTATTTTTATTTTTTAAAGATGAACATTTTTAATGATAAAAGGTACAATTCACAAAGAAGATAGACATCACAAACCATTAGACACCTAACAACGAAGACTTTTAAAATTGCTTTTTCAATGGGTTTTCAGAAATGAAGTCTAAGTAATTTTTTATTGAAACAATTTGTAAAAAAATGTGCTGGGACTCTATTGTCAAAAACAGATTTGTAAAAATTACTGCCTTTTAGCTGAAATTTATTAATTAGGAAGAAAATTTAATGCTCAGGTGTCTTTAGGTTAAAGATTAGCTTTTAAAGGTTAAATCCCAAATGCTTTCTGAAAACCTCTCTCAAATGTACCTTGCTGATTGGGAGATCGGATTTGATGCAGAAAAGGCGAGTTACTTTGCAAGCCCTAACTTGGAAGGCATCATGTTTCTCATGACATTCAGAAAAGTAACTGTGGGAACTTTTTGCACATTTGAATTGAACAGATATGTACTTTTTTTCTGTCCAGTTGTGGTGGTTACCATGTTTAAGCCAACGTACTTCTGGCTTACATGCGTTTCCTGCGTTGTGTGAGCTCTGGGGACCCACACCTGACTGCGTTTAACTTTCTTATTAGAAACTTTCCGTCAGAGCAGATTTGGTTTGATTCTGAGGTCAACTGGAACAGATACTTTGCTTTTAATGACCCTAATAAAATCAGTTTGTATTTATGGAGACTGAAATGACCTGTTTGTTTGTTTTTAACCAATTAAAAATTTAATGACAACAATTTTCTGAATAGATCCAGAAAGATAACTTCTTTTTTGGAATGGTGTCAACATTTGACATAGCACAGCTTCAGGAAATAACATACCTGTATACCAAAATTATTCTGCATAACCATAACTGAAAGTGCCTAAGAGACTGCTTTTCTCGTATGTGGACAGAGTATGTAGAAGCCATGTTGCAGTGTTTGCTATGTTATAATAAGACCATTTAAAGAGTAAGGCAGTAACGTTGGAACTAAGTATATTTTGAAGATAGTTTTTCCCTACTGGACAAAAGCTCTTTGAGGGCATGTTGGTTTTTCATCTCTTTAGGCCCAGAGCACCTCCTGTAGTATTTGACACAAAAGAATGACAACTTCATCATCTCCTGCTTTGAATAGACTCTCATCATCGCTTACCAACCACTTTTACTTCAGCTATAACTGGCCTTACTCCAGAAGGGCTATAGAGCAGCTGTTACTTTCGGTCAGCTTTTCCTCTCAGCCCCTAAAACTATTTCAAACATTCGCCACTCAGGCCTCTCTACTCAATTCTACTTTCCTCACTTTTCTCTATTAAAAGAAAAAAGTTTTATATTTAAGCTTGAGCTCTTCGAGCATAATCTCAACTCCCGACACCCCCTCTTCCAGTTGCTGTCACAGCCATGCTTCTGCCCAGACTGGTCTCCACTGCTGTCCGCGGCCCAGCTCCCTCCTGGTTGCTCCGAGGCCCTGCTTTGCTTCATCTTTGTCCTCTTTCCCTCCCCCAGTGGCTTCACTCTTCCCTTCTACTGCCTGCTCTTAACACACCTCCACACTGTTGTATCAGAACACATTGCCGGACAGGAGGAGATACCATTTCTTCTCCTTTTATTCTAATAACCTAAAGTGAGGTGGAGTCGCTCAGTCGCGTCCGACTCTGTAGCCCACCAGGCTTCTCCGTCCATGGGATTCTCCAGGCAAGAACACTGGAGCGGGTTGCCATTTCCTTCTCCAGGGGATCTTCCCCACCCAGGAATCGAACCCGGGTCTCCTGCATTGTAGGCAGACGCTTTACCATCTGAGCCACCAGGAACCTGGGATTCAGCTAAATTGTTTAAGTCATATTTTAACAGGACGGTCACTTTTTCTCCGTTTATGAAATCATTTGGACACTCATTTAAGAATCTCATGTTTACCAGGCATTATATTAGAAGTCGATGATACAAAGATAAATGAGTTCTATAGTCCTTGCCTCACAGGATTCCAACAAAATAAACGAGGCAGACGCACAAGCAGGGAATTATAACACAGAAGAAAGCACAGGCAAGGAGTGTACAGGTGTCAGGGGGTGTGGACGAGGAAGACCACCTCATCAACCCACAGTCCAGCTTCCCAGGATTTAGATCCAGAGATACAAAGCTGGCGCTGGGTGTCCACCTCAGGATATTACTGTCCCTCTTCTGGATCCCAGTTCTCGGTGTTTGTTTTATAAATCCACAGTGGGAAATGCCATTATATTTTAATATGGAAACAATCATTTTAAATAGTAAGAAAAAATATGTACATAAGTAAATTACTTCTATCCAACATTTCTACAGAGCGTATGCTACCTTTTAATGAAAGGGGAAAGGAAGTCCCCTGACGGTCCAGTGGTTAGAACTTGGTGCTCTCACTGCCGTGTGGTCAGAATAAGTAAAGGGGGAAAATAACATGTGTTAGTGATTGCTTCTGTCCACACACACACACACACACACACACACACACGGAAAGCATGCACAGGAGACTTGGTGGTTGTCTATGTGAAAGGGAGGAATTCTTCCTCTTCTCCTTTCTATAAATTTTATTTTCGAATGTTGCCGGTTCAAATATTTTTTTTATAGTGTTTGTTCCGGAAGTTGAATTACAACAAAGAAATCTCAGAGGTCTCTGCACCATCTGGCCCCAACTTTTCAGTCTTAACTTGGCACTTCTCTGCAGCATGAAACAAATCAAGGTAGTCTTATCTCTTAACCAAAGAATCATTACCAAGCAAGTTTCACTCATCTGAGCCCTCCAGCAAGCATGTCCTCCATCTAGACTCTGTTTCCTCAGAGAGCAGCTCGAGTCCAGCATTCCTCAGGAGGCCTTCTGTGCGAGGCCTTCAGCCACAGGAAGCTCCCGTTAGCCACTGCTCTATACAACAAGCGTGTCCGCTCGTGCAGCGCTGCTCAGCTGCTCTGGAACGCCGCCTAAGTACCGTTCATGTTCGGATGCCCTGCATCCACTCCATCCCCAGCTCATACATCCTTGCACCATCCACATATAAAGCTCTTAGTATTTCTTGAATCAATCAATCCTATCCTCTTGCTGAGGGGGATAATGACTGTCTTAATGAAAACCACTGAATGAAAATGAGCAATAGGCTGTGGGAAGTGTTCCCCAAGTCCCTGGGAAAAAATATGGATTTGGATCAAACAAGCTTGAGTTCACATACTGGCTGGCACTCTGAATTTAGGCAAGTTAATATCCCTATGCTTTCCTGCCCTGTTTCTTTTTTAAAAAATTTTATACAATTTTTAAAAGGTACTTGACATTTACAGTTATTGCAAAATATTGGCTGTGTTCCCTGTGTTGCACAATAGGCCTGAGCCTATCATACCCCCAATAGTTTGTGCCTCGCTCCCCACTCCCCAGGGCTGCCCTGCTTCCCAGGTGGCTCCGTAGGTAAAGAATCCGCCTGCCAACGCAGGAGACGCGGGAGACATGAGTTCAATCCCTGGATCAGGAAGATCCCCTGGAGGAGGGCCTGACTACCCACTCCAGTATTCCTGCCTGGAGAATCCCATGGACAGAGCAGCCTGGCGGGCTGCATACAGTCCGTGGGGTCGAAAGCAGTCAGACACGCCGGAGCGCACACAGCCCACTCCAAAACCCATCTGTGGCCCTTCCTCCCCCTCTCACCCTGCCCTGTTTCTTAAATCTGGATGAAACACCTGGCCTCAAAGATCTTGACTTTGCTTGGAAAATCAAGCAAACTGCTGTGGACACAGCAGTGAACACTGTGCCCTAGCGCAGAGTCCGTGCTCAGCGGAAGGTGGTCACACCCTTCTGAGCATTTAGGAAGTTCTTGCCAAAAGGAAATGAAGCACTGCCAACACAGTGATGGCGGTCTCCTTCACAGGCACACTGGCCTCCAGGGCCTCGCACCCCCGGGCCTCAGGTCACCTGGGGGGCCCTGCTGCTGCTGCGGAGGAGCCCACCTCGCCCCGGGCCAGCCTCCACCGCCCACCCCAGCAGCCTCTGCATTCAGGGCGCCCCCCACTCCTGCCGGCCAGGAAAGGTGAGCTACAGGAACCCCAGCTGAGAAGTCAGGAAACATTTTCCTACAGAAAAGCATTGTCTGACATAACATGGTGGTCAGAGTTTGTAGCAAAATTAGGTTAATGGGCTTCTCGTCCATATCTGGCCATCTGAACCACCATATCTAAAACTGTTTCCATGGGAAACTATGTTCCAGCCCAACCACTGACTTAGGAGGGAGCTGCTGGAATGTGGCTCGCTTGGAGACAGTCTGTAGGTCAGCTTTCATAACTCATTGTCAATGAAAAAGGAAATGACATTTCTCTTACTGAAACATACTGTACATAGATTTTTACAACTGTCTCTTGGGGACACCAAGTATCTAAAGTTATCGGAAATAGCAGTCCCGTAAACCCATCAGCTTGAACTGATTTTCTGGGTCTAATTATCTTTGAGCTGCTAACTCCAGCAACTCAGATGCGCTTGTTAGGTGTCTTTGAGACATTTTTAGCATTTAATATTTTTAAGGAAGACAGAGGGAGCCTTTCCCTTCGCAGCACTCGCCTTGTGGTTACATAACACTGTGCCGGAGCTGGGCCCCGCCCCCGTCCCCCCTGGAAGCCTTCCTGCCCTTGTATGGTAACTGTTCCACCGCAGTTCTTGGTACTGAAGCAAGCAAGTTGAACCCTTATTAGGATCCAAGCTTAAAAGTTAAACAGCTCAGGGGCTAAGATTAAGAATCTCCTGTGAGTAGAATCTGGTAGATACTACATGAATCAAATATGTTTGGTTTGGGACCAAGCTATTAGGTATGAATATAAGTGATCTGTATGAGGTTGGTGTCATAAAAAGAGAAAATTACTTGTTGTGTTTTAAATTCATTCTAAGTTCCAAGAAAGCATTTTTCTAACTACCTAATGTTTCCATGTTGTGTAATTACCGCAAAGAGCATCAAGAATGTCTTTTCCTTCCTTTTCTTTCTTACGGCCTATGGATGTGGCAAAAGCAACGTCCATGTACTCTCTGTTTATTCCAGGCTTACGCTCAGTCCTTGAGTCACCCTCCTTTTTAAGTTAGTTTCTCTGAGAGGGAGAAGAAAAAAGCAGAACCAGGCAGACTGTTAATCCTCTTATTCCACCCCCTCAACAAAGCCAGTTCTTAAGAAGGGTAAAAGAAGCATTTAACATATCAAAGCAAGTCATATTCCGCCCAGAGTGGAAATTGGTACAGCCATTATGGGAAACAGTATGATGATTCCTTAAAAAATTAAAGATAGAGTTCCCATATGACCCAGCAGCCCCACTCCTGGACATACACCCAGGCAAAACTATCATTTGAAAAGACACACACACCCCTATGTTCACTACTTAAAATAGCCAAGAACTCCCCTGGTGGCACAGTAGATAAGAATCCACCTGCAGGGCAGGGGACACTGGTTCAATCCCTGGTCTGGGAAAATTCCACGTGCCTCAGAGCAACTAAGCTCAAGCACCACCACCACTGAGACTGCACTCTAGGGCCTGCGAGACCAGCTGCTGAGCCCACGTGCCACAGCTACTGGAGCCCGAGCACCCTAGAGCCTGTGCTCTCAACAAGGAAAGCCCCCGCAGTGAGAGGCCTGCACCCCAGCAAGAGAGGAGCCCCCCTCTCCAAGACTAGACAGTCCAGGCAAGCAAAGAAGGCCCGGCACAGCCAATAGTAAATAAATAAAATAGCCAAGACATGGAACCAATCTAAGTGTCCATCCACAGGTGAATGGATAAAGAAGATACGGTATATTCACACAATGGAATATTACTTAGCCATAAAAAGAGTGAAATAATGCCATTTATAGCAACATGAATGGGCCTAGAGATGACCATACTAAGCAACGTTAAGTCAGAGAAATACAAATACCATATGACATCACTTATATGGGAAATATAAAACATGACACAAAGGAACATATCACAAAACAGGAACAGACTCAGAGAGAACAAAGAGGGAGCAGGAGGGGTAGTGGGATGGGGGATTTGCACACTGGAGGCGACCATATGGTTTGGCATTCCATTTGGGACCCTCTCGAGAGTGAACATGAGGGCTGATTCCAGTGGAGCCAGAGTAACGGGTGTGAATCAGGACTGTGCCAGGCAGGCTGGCTGTGTGGTCACCCTGCTTATGAGCCACTGATTTTCCTTAGATTTCGCATTTTCTCAATGTGTCGTGTCTGTGACACACTACATTTTATATCCTCCCCTTCCTACATCTTTAGTTCGCAGATGCAAACTAGTATATATAGGATGGATAAACAGCAAAGTCCTACTGTAGAGCACAGGGAACTGCATTCAATATCCTGTGATAAGCCGCCATGGAAAGGAATATATATATGTATAACTAGGTCACTTTGCTGCACAGCAGAAATTAACACAGTTCAGTCAGTTCAGTTCAGTCGCTCAGCCATGTCCGACTCTTTGTGACCCCATGAATCGCAGCACGCCAGGCCTCCCTGTCCATCACCAACTCCCGGAGTTCACTCAGACTCACGTCCATCCAGTCTGTGATGCCATCCAGCCATCTCATCCTCTGTCATCCCCTTCTCCAATGAGTCAACTCTTCGCATGACGTGGCCAAAATACTGGAGTTTCAGCTTTAGCATCATTCCTTCCAAAGAAATCCCAGGGCTGATCTCCTTCAGAATGGACTGGTTGGATCTCCTTGCAGTCCAAGGGACTCTCAAGAGTCTTCTTCAACACCACAGTTCAAAAGCATCAACTCTTCGGCGCTCAGCCTTCTTCACAGTCCAACTCACATCCGTACATGACCACAGGAAAAACCATAGCCTTGACTAGACGGACCTTAGTTGGCAAAGTAATATCTCTGCTTTTGAATATGCTATCTAGGTTGGTCATAACTTTTCTTCCAAGGAGTAAGCGTCTTTTAATTTCATGGCTGCAGTCACCATCTGCAGTGATTTTGGAGCCCCAAAAAATAAAGTCTGACACTGTTTCCCCATCTATTTCCCATGAAGTGATGGGACCGGATGCCATGATCTTTGTTTCCTTTTCTGAATGCTGAGCTTTAAGCCAACTTTTTCATTCTCCACTTTCACTTTCATCAAGGGGCTCTTTAGTTCCTCTTCATTTTCTGCCATAAGGGTGGTGTCATCTGCATATCTGAGGTTATTGAGATTTCTCCCTGCAATCCTGATTCCAGCTTGTGCTTCCTCCAGCCCAGCGTTTCTCATGATGTACTCTGCATACAAGTTAAATAAGAAGTTAACACACAGCATTGTAAATCAACCTTCAATAAAAATTTTGAAAATAATAACTATACCCCTCCCAATGCATTTGCCTTGTCTAAGGAATAGATTTAACTTTTTGAGAATTCTGGAAATGAAACAAATTGAAACATTTCTTTTTCTTTTTTAATAAACCTATAATACCAGAGATCTCCAGTCACTTTTGAAATGCCTCCTTTACACCAGTCCCAGAGATAAACAATGAGCTCCAAGCCCTGAAGACAGTCAATCTTGGTGCAGAAACAGAAGGGAAAGGAGGTAGTCTCCTGATAGCTTAGCCGATAAAGACTCTGCCTGCAATGCAGGAGACCCTGGTTCAATTCCTGGGTTGGGAAGATCCCCTGGAGAAGGGATAGGCTACCCACTCTAGTATGCTGGCTTGGAGAATTCCACAGACTGTATAGTCCATGGGATCTCAAAGAGTCAGACACGACTGAGTGACTTTCTCTTTTCACTTATCCCTAAGTGATGTGATAAAGCTTTCCAGAGGATGCTAGGGAGGGATTGTTCAGGGGCCTCTCAAAAGGCCTCACAGAGAAACAGATGGTTCACTGGGACCCAGAATTAAGTTGTCTGGAGCAGATGAACCCCAGAAACGCCAGAGGTTCCTGAGGTGATGCTCTGCGGACCCTCCCAGGCCCTCTCACTCCCGGGAATCAAGTGTGAGTGTAGGAGTTGTTACTTGAATTCATTCTTTCGTTTTCTTTTGTGCCCTTATTAGGTGCTGGGAGTTACAGAGGTAAAGAGGTTCTCATGAAGATTATGGCCTCGTGTGGAAGACATTGAACAAAGCACTATACCTGTATAAGACCAACCCCGCTAAGAGCCATGAAGGAGCATGCAGGGTGCTAAGAGAGTTGAACGCAGCGACACTTGGTATAGGAGAGAGATGATGGTGTGCAGGGCAGGGGTCATCAGGGAAGAGACATACACCTGAGACCTAATCCCCTGGACAGAGGAGCCTGGCAGGTGCAGTCTCTGGGGTCACAAGAAGTCAGACACAACTCAGCGACTAACAAATACACACACAAAGCTTCACGGAGGCAGAGGGCAGGGCGTGCGTGCTTTCCCATGGGGAGAAGCCTGGCTTCGGAGAAGGAGCTGAGAGGCAGGGGCACAGAGTCCCACGCCTAGGACAGGGGCAGGGTTGCAGGCTGACCAGGGATGAGGCACGTCCTTCCAGGTTTGTGGGAGCTGCCACAGGGCTTGGACTCTGTCGATGATGGGAAGCCATTGAGCAGTTTAAGCTAAAGAATTAACAAGATCTGATCTGCATTTTAAAAATTCACTCTGACTGCCATGTAGAGTATACCACTATCAATACAAGTTCGGAGAAGGCAATGGCACCCCACTCCAGTACTCTTGCCTGGAAAATGCCGTGGATGGAGGAGCCTGGTGGGCTGCAATCCATGGGGTCGCTAAGAGTCCGGCACGATTGAGCGACTTCACTTTCACTTTTCACTTGCATGCATTGGTGAGGGAAATGGCAACCCACTCCAGTGTTCTTGCCTGGAGAACCCCAGGGACAGGGGAGCCTGGTGGGCTGCCGTCTGTGGGGTCGCACAGAGTCGGACACAACTGAAGTGACTTAGCAGCAGCAGCAGCAGCAGCATCAATAAAATTTACAACCTGCACACCAATATAGGCAAGTTTATCCTTAAATCATATGTGGATTGTAGAATACAGAAGAATAGTCATTTTAAAGGATGAGAGAAGTTGAAGTTCTGAGCAGTTCGTCCCACGGTCCACAGCCTCTTTCATGGCTCTGCAGCCGCAGGTCCGTTTGGGAGGCTCCTAGTGTGCGGGGTGGCTGCGTGGGGCGGCGGTGGGGAGGGTTGTGTGATAGTCCGGCTCAGAGCGGTGGAGGCTTGGATTAGGGCGAGGAGGAAGAGACGTCCACAAACCGTAAAGGTACCTTCCAGGATGGGCAGAGGAGACTGAAGGTCTGGTCGGCTGGGGTGGGGGCGGGAGGGGAGGGGAGCGGACTTCTAGTCTCTGGCTCCAGTAGCGTCTCAAGGGACCATGTCAACTCGCCCTGGAAATACAGCTGGATAAAAGAAGCCTGCCGTCTACATTTTGGAGACAAAAAAGACATGAGGAACTCTTCCTGTCATTTTAGCCGGTATGTGTGTGAGAGAGAGAGTAAATGTTTATTTTTGTAAGAAAGATTGCCTCTAACTCTCACGTTTTCTGTTCTCACCCTTTATGTCTCTAAGGAGAGGAAGTTCCAAGATTTAGAAATCTTATTAAGAGAAAGCCAAGATTTCTCTCTCTCTCTTGTTTTGTCTCACTCTCTCTCTCACTCACTCTCTAGGACTGAATACCTTCTGGGTTGTGAAACTTACAAGAATACTTTTATTATTTGCAATTTTGATTGTGACACATATATTTAAATTGTGTTGCTGTTGTTGTTTAGTTGCTAAGTTGTTTCCAACTGTTTGTGACCCAAGGGACTGTAGCTCACCAGGCTCCCCTGTCCATGGGATCTCCCAGGCAAGAATACTGGTGTGGGTTGCCATTTCCTTTTCCAGGGGATCTTCCCCACCCAGGGATCGAACCAGCATCTCCTGCGTTGCAGGTGAATTCTTTATTGCTGAGCCACTGGGGTTTCCCATATTTAGACTATATATAAATTACATATAAAATTATATATATGTGTGTGTGTGTGTGTGTATAAATTAGGGCATCCAGGTGGCACTCATGGTAAAGAACCCACCTGCCAATGCAAGAGACATAAGAGACTCGGGTTTGATCCCTGGGTAGGGAAGATCCTCTGCAAGAGGGCAAGGCAACCCACTCCAGCGTTCTTGCCTGGAGAATCCCATGGACAGAGGAGACTGGTGGGCTACAGTCCATGGAGTTGCAAAGAGCTGGACACGACTGAAGCAACTTAGCATGCACACACGCTTGTATAAATTAAAACTTTTTCCCAATGATCTTATTTTATAACCCTTTTCTTAGTACACTTTCAAAACCACTTGAGTATTTCAGTATGTAGTATATTCAAAGTAAAGCTATTCACAGATTTCCACAAAAATGACAAAGATGGGAGGAGTTATGGTTATGCTAATATGTCAAAGGCAGTCATCTTCTGTACATCCCCCCGAGAGCTGGCTGGGAATCCCCTCATTAAGTAAGCCCATCCTCAGCACTTATCTGTAGGCAAATGTCAGCTGCAGATGCTATTTTAAAAGCCCTTCAAAAAAACCCACAACTACTCACAGTAATTATGAGGAGCCAAAAAATAATAGATCTAGAGTATTCTGTAAATTGTAGGTTCATATACAAATGTCCATTAATGTCCTGAAAACGAAATTATTTTACAGTGCTCCTGAAGTAGCTGCTTGTATGGAAATGGAATCAATCATTAAATGAAATGGGGAAAGCATCATGACCACAGCCCTGCGCCATAATTAGAAGTCTGCTGAATGATGCCGAGTTTGCAACGACGTTTAGGATGGAAGCAGGATGCTTCTCCTAGACACGCACTGAGTGAAAATAGATTTCCTGTACCTGTGAGTTGTTTGTAACTACTTTTTACTTTCTTACTTATAAAAATTAGTAGACAAGCCAGAGGTGTGGGCCTGTTCGGCCATCTTAAAGTATAAGGGGAATATTATGCAAAAACCTAGAAATGTCTTGCTAATTTTCTCCAGAAAAGAGAGTTTGAATAACTCATGAACTAATTTTTGAGACATGCAACTTTTTACTGTATGCACACATGTTTATATAATAAAGACTAGACAACAACTTCGGAGAGAAGGGTATTCTTTAATTAGAGACTTAAAAATTCTTGGTTGGGGAGATGTAAGCTTTTATATACAAAATGAATAAACAACAAAGTCCTACATATAACACATAAAGCTACATTCAATATCCTTTGATAAACCATAATGGAAGAGAATATATAATTAAGAAAAGAAAGTATGTATGTGTAACTGAACCACTTTTCTGTACAGTAGAATTTTGTTTTTTAATTTGGTTGAGGTGAGTCTTAGTCGAGGCACATGGGACCTTCAGTCTTCACTGCAGCATCAAGGATCTTTAGTTGTGGCTTGCATACTCCTAGCTGCAAAGAGTTGGACACTTGGTGAGACCCCAGGCCTGCAGCACAGTCTCGGGATCAGGGCCAGGAGAACCTCAGGAAGGGCAGAGGTCAACTCTGCCACGCTGCAGGACAGGGCAGGAAATGGAAAAGAAGTTAAGGTAGAACACAAAATTATATTCTTGCAAAAATGCGTTTGTGGACTGATATGTATGTATGTATGTAATATAACCTCTGTATGTAATATAACCACTACCAAGGGCAGACTCTTTTTTTTTTTTTTTGGTATAAAGTGCAGAAATAAACCAGTTGAGCATGTCTAGGCAATTGTACCCATCCCAGAATAGCAGTACATGGAGGAGTGGGGCTTAACCAAGCCAGCACGGCAGAATGAAAAGATGCACGAAGAGTTTTCAAGCAGGAATCCTTTAAACAGAGTCAGCCGCGATGGAATTTAGATGCTTGTACAGGATTGGAATTTCTGCCTGGTTGCAAAGGCCCTCATGAGATTTTACGCTTCAGAGGCAGCTTGTGTGTGTGTGACAGGTGTGAAAGTCGCTCAGTAGAGTACTGACTCTCTACGACCCCATGGACTGTAGCCCACCAGGCTCCTCTGTTCTCCAGGCAGAAAATGGGTAGTCATTCCCTTTTCCGGGGGATCTTCCTGACCCAGGAATTAAACCTGGGTCTCCTGCATTGCAGGTGGATTCTTTACCATCTGAGCCACCAGGGAAGCCCTCAGAGGCAGCTTACCCAATATATTATTTCATTTCTATTTTTCCAAAGACACCGTTACAGTAAAATGGGGACCTATAGCGCCCAGAAACAGCAGGAGGTAAAGACTTCCCTAAAATCTCTCTTTGACCCTCCGGGGGGCATCAGGGACAAAGCTACCTTCCTTTCACCCCAGGCAGCTGGTGTAGGCTAGCCAGTGACAGGAGCCCGAAGGCAGGACTGACTCTCTTCCCCAGTGTCTGCAGTGCAGAAGTGCTGGGAATGTCCCAGCGGGATTGCACATGTGAAGCAGATCTTGAAAGTGGAGTTGAGTTTACTGCAGGAACCGCCGCCAGTACCTTGGGGGAAATGGAACTCAAGGTGTGAAGACAGAGAAAGCAGCTGTAGCAGGGCCGCAGGGACCAGGCCAGAAGGGGTGTCGAGGAAGACAAGACAGCGAAGTGATGGGGAAAGGAGAGGAGAGAGCGCTCCCACCACCAGGGGTTTCTGATGGGAAGGGAAGTGAGAACTGCAGAAATAGAAAGAGGAACTCAGGGACCAGAGGGCTGCATTTCCCAGCGCGCTCCCCGCCCACCTCCCCCGAAGAAGCAACCACACTGGGGGAAAGACACCCAGGCAGTGTCCTTTGCACCGTAGACTTTGATTTGATGGTGGTTGATCTGCCAGCTCTTTAAAAGGTCACTAGCTAGGCTGGGGAGGAATCAGACGTGGTCTCAGACTGGAACGTGGACATTTAGAAAGAAATGACGTTCTCATCCAACACTGACGCTAATACTTAAAAAAAAAAGAAAGAAAGGGAAAAGAATTACAAACTGTAAATTTTTGTGTGGTGTTCACGTGGGAAGGAAAGAGGGGAAGTGGGGTGGGAAAGTAGGAGGAAAGCAACGTCTTCCAAGAAGGTATTTTATCAAGGGTTTCATCAACTCTTGCTCGAGGCTAATTGTGAAAAGAGCTGTGTACCTCCCCCGCTGCAGGCAGACAGTAAGTGCGATCTGAGGGTCACCAAGTGCCCAGTTGTGATTCAAAACATATTTCCTAAGAGCTGAACCAGATTTATGAGCACGAATCATTCAGATCTGATGCTGCTGCTGCTGCTGCGTCACCTCAGTTTTGTCTGACTCTGTGCGACCCCTGAACAGCAGCCCACCAGGCTCCCCGTCCCTGGGATTCTCGAGGCAAGAACACTGGAGGGGGTTGAGTTCCTAATAAAACATTAATGTAACATTCATTTCTTTATTCATATACTATGTTGGAACCTAACTAACAGAGCCCTTAAATACATCACAAGAATTTGACAAGCAGACTGGTTTTCCAGTTTTATTGAGGTATGATTGATATATAATATTCTATAAGTTTAAGGTATACAACAAAATGATTGGATATTTTGTAAATTTTGTGAGTTGATAGCCACAAAAAGACTTGTTCGCATCGGTCATCTCACATAGTTACACATTTTTTTTCTTGTGGTGGGAACTTTTAAGATCTTCTCTTTTGGCAACATTCAAATATACAGATTTTAGTAATTGTATTTATTTCCGGCCAGGTTGGGTCTTGGCCAATGCTCAGGCTCTCTCTAGCAGGGTGCAACAGGGGCTGTTCGTCATGGTTATGGGACTTCTCATTGTGGTGTCTTCTCTCATTGCAGAGTGCAGGCTCTAGGGAGCACGGGCTCTAGGGAGCACCGGCTTCAGTAGTTGCAGC
Source organism: Redunca redunca (assembly GCA_006410935.1). Lineage (NCBI taxonomy): Eukaryota > Metazoa > Chordata > Mammalia > Artiodactyla > Bovidae > Redunca > Redunca redunca. Next base: position 23,947 of record SJYQ01091793.1, on the reverse strand, counting down.
CTGTGGGCTTAAGTGGTGGCTTAGTTGCTCTGAGGCATGTGGCATCCCTGAGGCAGGGATCGAATCTGTGTCTCCTGCATCAACAGGCAGACCTGAGGCAGGGATCGAATCTGTCTCCTGCATCAACAGGCAGATTCCACTAAGCCACCAGAGAAGTATTTTCTAAGAGAGAAACTAAATTTACCAGCCTTGCAGTATGTTTTGGGAACCAGATGTAGATAACACCACCTTAAAATAACTAGGAAAGATAACTGTTAGCAGAGGAGGGCCTACACTTAATGTTTTACATTGTGGCGAATCAGATACAACATCAAATTTACCATTTTAACTATTTTTAAGTGTAGGGCTTGGTACTATTTAGTACCTTCGCATTATTGTGCCACCATCACCACCATCACCACCATCCGTGTCCAGAATATTTTTATCTTCAAAAACTGAGAATCTGTACCTATTAAACAATAACTCACATTTCCCCTTCCCCAGACCCTGGCAACCTCACAATTCTATTGAATACATCCTATGAATTGACTCTTCTAGATCCTTCACATAAGTGGAATCAGCATTCTTTTGTGACTGGCTTATTTAATTTAGCATACTGCACATGCTTGCCTGGAAAATCATGGACAGCAGCCTGACGGGCTACAGTCCCTAGGGTCTCCCAGAGTCAGACACAGCCAAGGGACTGAGTGCACACTGTGCAAGGTGCAGTGTGGGTCAGAACTGCTGCCGGGTTAAGGCTGAATGGACCTGTGTGTTTTAAGTGGGAGTCATGATGCAAAGTCTTTTCTTAAAAAAAAAAAAAAAAAGTTATATATCTATATCACTTTTTAAAAACTGCTGCAGCGGCAAATACATTTTAAAGCATTTATTTGGTTGCAAAAGAGGCTGAACTTTAAAGGCCTTGTTCAAAGGCTCTTGGTTCCTGGGATAGGTTCTTTTTAATCTCGCAGACAAGAGGCCATCCGTTAATGGCTGAGACTGAGTACCAAGCTTAAGCCTCAGTTCCCTTGACTGCTGCCCCACTGTTTCTCTCTTTGCCCCAGAGCCCCTATAAGAGTATAACATATAGGATCCAAAAAAAGGGACAAGGCATTACTCTGATCTTTCAAGTAGAATTCCTGACACAGGAATGCCTTTCTTGGACCCAGATTTTGGACACTTTGATTTTCGAGCTGGGTTCTGGTTTTTAAAACAAATGAATTAAAGAAATTTATAACTTTTCTCCTCTCAGCTCTAACCTTAATTTCAAAAGTTTATGCTTTTTACTGAAATAAGACTCGCCTTACCAGCTCTAAAAACTGCAAAGAATTGACTCATTCGAAAAGACCCTAATAATGCTGGGAAAGATTGGAAGACAGGAGGAGAAGGGGGTGACAGAGGATGAGATGGTTGGATAACATCACTAACTCGATGGACATGAGTTTGAGCAAGCTCTGGGAACTGGTGATGAACAGGGAAGCCTGGCGTGCTGCAGTCCATGGGATCACAAAGAGTGACATGACTGAGTGACTGAACTGAACTGAACTACCAGCTCTAAAGATGCTTTTGAAGTGGCTTTTGACCTTATTTCCTATAAATCAAAAAGTCCTTCTCCTTTAAGTCACTGTAGGTAGGGTGCCTGCAGTAATGGCAAGCTGAGTGAAACTTTGTGTTTTGAAATGACCAGCTGGCTCCGAAAATCAGCTCCCAAACTCAGTGGACTCTAGCGTCTCTGTTGTGAAACGAGGCAGGGCTTGTCAGTAACCCACCGGCCCATCTCATCACACCCAGAGCAGGAGCCTGAGAAAATAGGAGCGTTCACAGCAGTCAGTGCACAGACACAGGACCCACGGAAATAATTCAAAGGATTACAATAGGGGGATGGGAGGCACGAGGTTTTTGACCTTTTGAAGATTTTTAGATATACAGATATATCCATTAAGATAGATGCTTAAAGATTTAGAGAAGATTTTCTTTTGAGGGAACACTTTTGTGTTTCTTACAAGTCATCCTGAGTTGGTGTTTTTTGTTTTGTCTTTTTGTTTTCATAGATTTTTTTTAAAGTCTTTTTATTTTTCTTTCACCCTACTGAGGCGGCAGGCCTGCAGGATCTTAGCTGTCCGACCAGGGATCAGACCCATGCCTCCTGCGTGAGAAGCTACAAGTCTTAACCATCAGGGAGGTCTCATCCTGAGCTGTTTTAATTTGACATCATTTTCTGGAAGGTTGAAACTAGAAAAGATTTCTATTTTCAAGCAAGACAAGAAAGTCAGTGTTCTTGTCAAGACGGTTGGGAGACAAAACGGTGTAGCCACTGTAGTTTCAGTTTACAAGTTAGGCTCCTGATTGTCCCATGAATAAAGTGGAAGGGAGTTCTAGCTTCAGGAGTGGAGGAAAGAGGATCTGGAAGGGGAAAAGTCAAGACTGAAGAGCGCCCAAGAATGCGTATTTCTCCACTCAGTTCTTAGATATTTTTATAACCCAGCCAACCTCACAGGCATATTCTTCCTCAGCCTTGACTGAAATTCCGCACAGACGAAGTTAAAGAGACAACGCTTTGACCACGATATCCCATCATTCTGCATCTGGATTCAAGCCAGAAGGCTATGTGCTAACAGTCTGTGTTTCTCCTTTTAAGAGTGCTCTGCTTTTGCAGGAAAACTGAGGATATTATATAAGCCTTAGAAATATTGGGAGTTGATATATTTTAAAGTGAAATGAAAGTCACTCAGTCGTGTCTGACTCTTTGTGCCTCCCTGGACTATCCAGTCCATGGAATTCTCCAGGCCAGAATACTGGAGTGGGCAGCCATTCCCTTCTCCAGGGGATCTTCCCAACCCAGGGATCAAACCCAGGTCTCCTACATTGCAGGCGGATTCTTTACCAGCTGAGCCACCAGGGAAGCCCAAGAATACTAGAGTGGGTAGCCTAGCCCCTTTCCAGCTGATCTTCCTAACCCAGGAATCGAACCGGGGTCTCCTGCATTAAAGGTGGATTCTTTAACAACCAAGCTACCAGGGTATATTTTGAGTGCTATGAAATAGTTTTCCTAAAAGAGACATACTTAACAATTGGAAGTGTGTTAGCTCTAGCCTTCTTTCATGGATATGTGTGTGTGTGTGTGTTTAAAATATATCTAACATAGATTTACCATTTTGACCATTTTTAGGGGCACAGTTCAGAGGCATTAAGTACACTTGATGGCTATTTTAAAAATCCTTTACTCCTCTGAATGCAGAGGCTCCTTCCTATTTTTTAATAAATCACACCCTGCGCATAGTGTTCAGGGACCTTTCATTTTTCAACTTCACAAAATTACGAGTTTTCTATCACTCCTTTTTGCATCTTCCCTGGTGCTTCAGTTGATAAAGAATCTACCTGAAATGCAGAAAACCACTTGCAATGTGGGAGACCCAGGTTTGATCTCTGGGTCGGCAGGATCCCCTGGAGAAAGAAGGGCAACCCACTCCATATCCTTGCCTGGAAAATCCCACGGACAGAGGAGTCTGGTGGACTACAGTCCATGGGTTCGCATGGGCTGTATAGTCATACAAGACTTAGAGACTAAACCGTAACCATCATCCCTTTCTAAGAACACAGATTCTAACATGGAGTGGCCAGAAGACTGTGTCTTTTTCATAATGGTCCATTGTTCCTCTGGGGTCTTTTATCCACTAAAGATCATGATTAAGTTTGTCCTAAACCTGCTGTCCCCCAAGCTAGGCGACTTCCCTTTCTTTGTCTACTAATAGAAAAAATGTTTCTTTCCTTAGTTCCTGCTCTTAGCGGAGACAGTACGTCTATATGCACAGAAAGGAGGATGCTGGTTATGCTTTCCAGAGCAGCGTGTGTGCTACGTCACATCAGTTCAGTTCAGTTCAGTCGCACAGTCGTGTCCCCCCACTCTTTGTGACCCCATGAATCGCAGCACACCAGGCCTCCCTGTCCATCACCAACTCCCGCACTCAACACACGCAACAGCGCTTTCCCCTCAAGCGAGGCGGCGTTAGTAACTGCAGTCCCAGCATCCTAGGTGGGGCCCAGCAGCTACTGGCTGGTTTGTTAGAGGACCCTGGAGCCCAGTTTCCGAGGGACCCGGGGACACGCCGCTGTCATAGCTAGTGACAGACAGCTGTTTCTTCCCTGCTGCTTCCCCAGCTCCTGGCAAGAGGATACCCTCTTCCAAAAGCCAGGCAGCCCGGGAAGGAGGCTGTTCCCTGCAGAAGCGATGCCCAATTCAACAAGCAACGTAAGAGATCCAAAGATGGGATCTTAACCAGGCGTTCTGAGAAGGTGAAAGTGAGTCCTAACGTCCAAGGAACGGTGGTGCAGGAGGACCTAGAGGAGCTATCCCACACGGACGGTCAGGAAGGGCAGCTGTAAGGAGATACCCCTTATCCAAGGTAAGGAGCAGCGGCTGCGCTTTGCTGGAGCAGCCGTGAAGAGATACCCCACGCCCAAGGTAAGAGAAACCCAAGTACGATGGTAGGTGTTGCAAGAGGGCATCAGAGGGCAGACACACTGAAACCATACTCACAGAAAACTAGTCAGTCTAATCACACTAGGACCACAACCTTGTCTAACCCAATGAAACTAAGCCATGCCCTCGGGGCAACCCAAGACAGGTGGGTCATGGTGGAGAGGTCTGACAGAATGTGGTCCACTGGAGAAGGGAATGGCAAGCCACTTCAGTATTCTTGCCTTGAGAACCCCATGAACAGTATGTTACTTCAGTCATGTCCAACTCTTTGTGACCCTATAGATGATAGTCTGCCAGGCTCCTCTGTTGATGGGATTCTCCAGGCAAGAATACTGGAGTGGGTGGCCATGCCCTCCTCCAGAGGATCGTCCCCACTCAGAGATGGAACCTGTGTCTCTTAGGTCTCCTGCATTGGTAGGCTGGTTCCAATAGCACCGCCTTGGAAGCCCTACACTTTCCAGAGCAGACTGGATTTCATATATCCTGATCCATCATCATACCTCATGGCAGGAGTTTTACTTGCTTTTGGTTCAGAAAATACAGGCTCAGGGATTTCCCTGGCGATCCAGGGGCTGAGACGTCCCCTTCCAATGCAGAGGTACAATTTCGATCCCTGATCAAAGAGCTAAGATCCCACATGCCTCATGGCCAAAAAACAGAACATAAAAACAGAAGCAATATTGTAACAAATTCAATAAAGACTTTAAAAATGGTCCACATTAAAAAAAAAATCTTTAAAAAAATAGAAAGGAACATTGGCTGGACTATTAATAAAATTTTAATGGAAGAGAAAGCACCCAAATGAGCAAGGTTGCCGTGGAGACCTCCTTGATACACACGGGTGCTCGTGGCCTCTCCCAGCGTCATCCCACAAACATGGGCCCTCGGTGAATATTTGTTCACTGAGTAAACGAATGAGAGGTGGTAGGTCTTAGGTAACATTCTAGCCCTGGGTAAGCACAGCAGTCCAAAATCAGAAGTAAGGGCAGGTATGGCAAGTTAGAGTGCAGGTAACTTGTGACCTAAGGTGCGACTGTGGTTCAAGTGGGGAAGCAGAAGTTCTGAATGAGTTTGAATTTGACTTGTATCCTCTAGGTTGTGACCACCCCAAAAGATGTACAATTGGTTTGCAAAGAATGTATACCGTCAGAATCCTAAATAAGAATTAAAGAATTAAAGGGAGAGAAGAATCTATTAATTAGTTATCTTTTCCCTGAACTTTCCATGCTTGTCACCCTCCATGGGCACAATCCTGATTGTTCAGTGTCCTCCAGGTACCCTGGCCCTTCACACCAACACAACCACACCCAGAACAAGTATATTCTTCAAACCGCACTTTGTCTAAGGAATGCCCTTCGAGTAAAGATTCCAATCCTCAGAACTGGAAAAGCATCAGCTCACCTTCCCTACACATAGGCAAGCCATGGCTGCCACGTGCTTCAAAGTCAACACGTGCTTGAAATTACCTGGTTGAAATACTAAGTCCAGATAGACGCATTTGTGTCTCAGAAGACGGACTCTTAACCGCAGTGAATGTAACTAATGGGATGAGTCTGAGCCCTTCTGCGCCAGTTCTGGGCAACGTTCTCCTCTCCCACCATCAGGGTGGAAGCGAAGGAATCAGTGACTTGGTAACCGGGTTATACTCCCCTTCTCAGCCACAGGAAGCCACTGTAGATTCTGTAGGGGAAAGACATGATAAAAATGGGTCAGAGGTTTAAAAAGATTTAGACATTTTGCTAGAGGAACGACATTCATTGTAGACCTCTTGGAGGACGCTGGGAGGGGACGTCTGCGGCTGCCATCCCCATGCTGCTGCCGTTTGGCTCGAGTCTAGTGGAGGACACGGGTGGCTCTGGTCAGTGTTCCTGAGGATACCGCCACGGGTTCTGAAACACACGCAGAAGACGTACCGGGGCTAGGGGTCCAAAGACCAGTAAAATAAAAAAAAAAGGTGATTAAGTATACTTGAGGCGAACAGAGAGGAGATGGTGAAGAGCTCTGCCTCTATGGACAAGAGAGGTGCCAGCCCTCCTGAGAGAGTGGAGAATAATGGACACCCCCAGGTGACAAGGACTGGCCCACCAGCGCTGGTCATTTCGTGCGGTTACAAAAGCCGCTGGTCCATCCACCTGGTTCCGCCACTCTGCTGCTCCTTGAGGGCAGGGGCGCTTGTGACAGACCTTAGCTTTGCACACCACTGGGCACACAACTGATCGACTTCACTGTCACTCTTCACTTTCATGCATTGGGGAAGGAAATGGCAACCCACTCCAGTGTTCTTGCCTGGCGAATCCCAGGGACGGGGGAGCCTGGTGGGCTGCCGTCTATAGGGTCGCACAGAGTCGGACACGACTGAAGCGACTTAGCAGCAGCAGCAGCAGGCATAGGGTGATCTCTGCTGTATTTATTTTAGAAATTACAGACTGTCCTCATTTCGTCTTGGAAGGTGAGGGACTTCCCTGGCAGTCCAGTGGTTGAGAATCCACTCTTCCACGGCGGGGGTCAGGAGTTCAACTCCTGCTTGGGGAACTAAGATCCCACATGCTGTATGGTGCAGCCAAAGAAAGAAAGAAAGAGAGGGCTAAGTTACTCTGGGTGAGAAGAGCACAACAGAGAAAAACAGAGAACTCGGAAATTCAGTGAGACCGGAAATGCAAACCTGGGGTGAGTAGGGGCGGGGAGGGAGTACAGAAGTGCTGAAGTGTGGCCAGGCTTCAGGGAGGACAGCCTCGAAGGCTCTGCTAAGAAGGCGGACGTGACTGCATACGCAGGAGGAGCCCATTCAAAGTTTTAAAGCAGGGAAACAGTCAAGTCTGTGCCTTGGAGGGATCCCTGGTGGCAACATCAAGGTGGGCATTTCAAGGAACACGCATCAGCCCTTTTGTGAGTGGGGAATAGAGGGCCAGACATTTATGGGGAAAGTCGGAGTAGCGCTACAACTAGTATTAAGAGAATGGAAAGAGTTGAAAATGACACCAAGTTCCGAGTTTAGTGTGACACTGAGCCAAAAACCAAGAGACGTAATCGAAGAAGAGAAGCAGCCGGGGAAGGAGAGATTACTCATCCGATTCGGAATACTTGGAGTCTGAGGAGCCTGCACACTTCCAGGGACAGCCGTGGGTTTGTGGTCAGTCATACGGTGCTCAGAAGAGAAGCCGGGCCCCGAGACACAGGCGGGGGTGGGACTCAGAAGCACGTGCCGGGATGGGGAGCCCACAGCCTTTACCTGGGGGGAAACACTGAGCCTGGGAAATGGAGGTTCCCTGCCCCTGTGTAAAGTTCACTGCCTCGCTCCCTGTGATACAGGTGCCGAAACAGCAGGACAAGTGAGCGGAGATGACGCCAGCATTTTCCCCCGAGTCCTTTACCTCCTGCACTGCGACAGGTGAGCCGCCCGTCCGGGCTCCGGAATGTTTCTCTGGGAGCCGGGTGCTGTGTGGACGCACTGAGGCAGTGTGGAGCCTGCTCACTCCTGTGCAACACGCACAGCCCTGAAACGCCTTCGCCCCAAGCCCCGCGCCAGGAGCCCGGGCAGCGAGGCTCTCATCACTAACGGTCTCGGAACGTCTGAAGACGTCGTGATGAAAGCCACCCCAGCGGTTTCCAGGGGCGACCGAAGGAAGAGACCCTGGGCGGGATGCAGGAGGCCAGGCTTGCCGGCGCAGCCCAGGCCTGGGGCGCGACAGTGACGGAGTCTGAGGGAACGCAGACTGGGGCAGTCCCTGCCGAGTTACTTCTCAGTGAGGAAGAGGAGTGAAAGGAGGCGTTGCAGAATGGGACTTCCCAGTGGTCCAGTGGTAAGAATCTGCCTTGCAATGCAAAGGATGCGACTTTGATCCCTGTTGGGGAACTAAAATCCCACATGCCTCAGAGCAACTACTGTGTCCTTGAGCTGCAACAAAAGATCCTACGTGATGCAACCAAGCCCCCGTGTGCCGCAACTAAGACCAACACGGCTGAGTAAATAAATACATTTTAAAATGTTAAAAAAAAAAATCTGAAGAATGAACAGGAAAATGGGTGCCTGCCAGACGCTGGGGATGGTAAGTGAGTGAAACAGGCGAAGAGAGTAATTAGAAACTCCTGTCATAAGATGGATAAGTCTTGGGAATGTAATGTACAGCATGGTGACTGTAGTGAGCAATATACTACATGCTTGAAAGTGGCTAAGAGTGGGTCTTAAAGGTCTCATTACACACAAAAAATTTGTAACTGTGTGAAGCGGTGAGTGTTGGCTAAACTTATTTCACGACGTACACACACATGAAATCACTGTATAGTGCACCCAAGACTAAGACCGTGAGCGTGCTTAGTTGCACGCTCCACTCTCCGGTACACTATGGACTGTAGCCTGTCAGACGGGAGACCATGAGAGTCTTTAGGCAAAAAAACTGGAGCGGGTAACCATTTCCTTCCCCAGGGGATCCTCCCGACCTGGGAACTGAACCCTGGTCTTCTGCAGTGCAGGCAGATTCTTTACCATCTGAGCCACCAGGAAAGCCCAAAACTAATACCATGTGCGTGCCAAGTCGCTCAGTCGTGTCCAACTCTTTGAGACCCCATGGACTGTTGCCCGCCAGGCTCCTCTGTCCATGGGATTCTCCAGGCAAGAATACTGGAGAGGGTTGCCATGCCCTCCTCTAGGGGATCTTCCCCACCCAGGGATCGAACATGAGTCTCTTATGTCTAACCTGCTTAGGTTCATGTCAATTGTATCTCAAGAAATGGAGGGAGTTGGGGGGAAGAAGCGGAAGACTAAAATCTGGAGGGAGAAATAGCTGTTGAGGAAACAAACTCAACAGTCATCCCGTGAATATTATTACTTGATTAAAATAAGCCTTTACAGATAAGCACATTGAAGAGATCAGCAGAAATATCTTGCTGGGGATGCAGTCAGGGGAAGCAGTCTCCAGGATGTGGAACTTGAACTAGCCCTTTAGAGGCATGCAGAGAGAGAAGGGAAGAGAGGGGTTCTCACACAGAACTGTGTGAAAAAAAAGAGACAAGCTTGTGAACAAACTGAAGTGACAATTGAAATGAAAGTGGCTACTTCAGCAACCTGAGATCCAACCAGTCCATCCTAAAGGAGATCAGACCTGGGTGTTCATTGGAAGGACTGATGCTGAAGCTGAAACTCCAATACTTTGGCCACCTGATGTGAAGAGCTGACTCATTGGAAAAGAGCCTGATGCTGGGAAAGATTCAGGGCAGGAGAAGGAAACAACAGATGAGATGCTTGGATGACATCACCCACTCAACGGACATGAATTTGAGCAAGCCCTGGGAGATGGTGAAAGACAGGGAAGCCTGGCGTGCTGCAGTCCATGGGGTCACAAAGAGTCAGACACGAGCGAGCGACTGAAAAAGCAACAAATTACTTTTAAATTTTATTTATTTATTTTTGACTGCGCTGGGTCCTTGTTGCTGTGAGGGCTTTGTCTAGTTGCAGCCGGCAGGGCCTCCTCTCTGGTCTTCTTTTGCTGTGGCGCACAGGCTCCAGGGCACACGGGCTTTCACAGTCGGCGTGCGGGGCTCAGTTGACCCGTGGCATGTGAGACTCTAGTTTCCGGACCAGGGGTTGAACCTATGTCCCCTGCACTGTTGGGCAGATTCCTAATCAAAATGGGAAAATGCAAATTGCTGGGGGGAAGTTGGAAGTTTTATTTTATCACCATCTTAGGTGAGGGCGACTCCACTTTTGGGGTTGCTTGGAATCATCCTTGGCTTCACTTTTAAAAGTCACATGCCACAAACTCTTCTTTTAAAATCTGGAACCTGACTATCTCCGACTCCCCTCCTGCTCACACCTGCTCCAAAGCTAGATGACCACCTCAGCCGGGACCTCACACGGGCTGTCTGATCCTTGCCCTCAGACAGTCTATCCCAACACTGTGCCAGGAGGACCCCCCAAAATGCCCATCAGATCAAGACACTCTGCTGAAAGTCCCTCCTGACTCTCCATCTCTTTGCAAAGCAAAAGCCCTGACAATGGCCCAGGAGGCCAGGCTCACTCCGCCCGAATCTTCAGCCTCTGAGCTCATCTCCCAAACTCTCTCTCTCACCACCCTGGCCTGCCCTGCCCTGGCCCTGGACCATACTCTGCCCAAAATGGTCTTCCCCCAGATAGCTGCCAAGTTAACTCTGTTCAAAGGTCATCTTTTAAAGGAGTCCTACCTTCACTCCCTATTAAAAATGATCCATTCCTGCGTGCCACTACACCACCAACAATCATCTCCTCCTCTGAGTTACACTGGAGAATTTCCTCCAGCCCTTAAATGCTTCTTAAATATTCTCATCTCAAAACCAGCTAGAGCAGACCCCCTTCCTTCCAACATTCTGTGGTGGGACCCAGGTCAACGAATCCGAGTACTTACAGTCAGGGGCTTTTATAGCAAAATGCAGACCATGACATGTGTTGTAACAGGGTGTGCATGCGTGCGTGCTAAGTCACTTCAGTGGTGTCTGGCCCTTTGCAACCCCATGGACTGTAGCCCGCCAGCCTCCTCTGTCCATGGGGTTCTCCAGGCAAGAATTCTGGAGTGGGTTGCCATGCCCTCCTCCAGGGGACCTTCCCCAGTCAAGGATCGAACCCAAGTCTTTACGTCTCCTGCATCAGCAGGCAGATTCTTTACTGCTGAGCCACCAAGGAAGCCCTGTATCAAGATGCAAAGAAATAAACATAGGAGAACATTCCTCAGAGAGACTTCTAATATATAGACATGTCTCGACCTAAGAAGAATCTACCTATGTTGCTATAGACTTTAAATCTAGTTTTATAAACAGGATTCACAACTTGACATTTCAGGAAATGTAAACACCTATTATACTTAAAGAGACTTGAATCATTCTTTTCTATAAACATAATTACACCTTTAAAAATTGTATAATAAGGTTCAAATTCCTTTATTTTGAGAATATACACTTCCTCTTTCAAACATTATTGTTTTCATTTCCTAAAGGTTTGAAATTAGCAAGATCAAACAAATCAGCCTAGAAATGTACAGTAAAAGCTTTAATCTCTGAGAAGAAAGAAACAGTAAGGAAAGGAATCACTGGACTTGAGATCTATGGGACAGCTTCAGGCTGCGATACCAGCTTGACTCCTCCACCTTAATGTTAAAGATCTAGAGCCCTCGAGAGTGTGAGTAGAAATCACTCAGCTCGCTGACCACAAACTGGTTCTGGAAGCCAGGCCTCTCCAAGGCTGGCAGATAATGTCGTTATTATACCAGACCAACCTGAAAATCAACTGGGATAATTATGCAGCTAGCCAGATTTTATTAGTGAGCACTAGCTGTTACACTCGGGGAAAACCAAGCCACGCACCGCGATACCACCACTCTCCCACGTACAGTAAGATTTGAGAATATGCCACGGCTATAAAATCCGAGTAACTGAGCTGGCAATTCACCCACTAGTGGCATTAACTCGTTTGTCACGAGTATTAACTCCCTGTACCTATGTGTGCATTTATGACTGTTTCTTAGGACCTAATGAGGAAGGCCTGGATCAGAGAAGAGTGGGATGGGCTAGTCTTCAGGAGTGAAGACACAATGGAGACCTTGTCAGGTGAAATTATGGAGTGGAATGGCATCACCATGGTAACCAAGCTGGGACTCTGAACTTCTGAGGAGATCAACCAGCCTGCCTGCTCATCCCCAGGCTGTTCCCAATGCCAAGTTCCTAGTGAAACTTACTCTCTTCTCCCAGTTCCCACCCTTCAGTCCTCAAGAGTCGCAAAAATAGAGTCATTTTGGAGATATTTGTTCCATAATCTACAATCATTATGAACAAGAAATAAATTGGCAATAGCTCGGGGCATTCATACAGGACAGCACAGCACTGAAAATAGATGTTTATTCCTCACATTACCATCTGGGCTAGGAGTTAATTTCCAGAGTAATTTCAGAGATTCTGCAACTGTTTAAATACCATTTGAAATCCTAGACCTCTACTCCCAGGAGACCATCACGGTCAGACTGTTTATGTCTCTCGCCAGTTGAACGAAAGTCACTTTTTATCTTAAATGTGAACCCCCGCTCCATCTTGCCCTCCTTCCTGTCAACCACCCTTCACCAAGAGATTGGAAGTGACATTAACAATCAGGGGACCTGGGGCCTTTCAGGATAAAGTCTATTTTCACTGAGGTATAGAGATTTCGTGGGCTTGTTCTATGTTTTCAGAAAGAAAAAAAAAAAAACATACTCTGTGACTCAAATATGTTTAGCAAACTTAGTTGCGCTCACTTCAAACTAAAGAAGGAAGCATGGCGTATTTCTCTTTTACAACTCACTGTCCCAGGGTCTTAGGTATTTGGAATGCAGACTCTGCCCCATTGGCAGGAATTCGGAATCAATTTACAGTGTGTGATACGATAACACATGTTCTGGATCAGTGGCAGGGGGATGTTTGGAGCAGTAATTCTGTCTCCCCATTACCAGAAAGGCTGGCTAAACTCACAGCTGGAGAAGTGCCTAAAAAGAACTAGGCTCTGTGTATATGTGGGTGTGTGTGTGTGTGTGCGTGTGTTTATAAAGGCAACACAAAACCCAGCCCCCAGGATAAATGCTAAATTAAGGCCATCAAACATTAAATGGTACTTTCATCACAAGGATAAACTGGTATCAAGTCAAGATGACTACCTTTCTCAGCTAGAAGTCCTGCTCTGTCTCTTCAGACAAGTGGGCGTAATGCCACACGTGATGGTTCGCAGCAGCAGGGAGAGAAAACAGCCTTACACCAGTGTTTACAAGAAGAAAATCAAAAGAAAGTGTTCATTTTTATAAGACACAGAAGGTGGGTGCGTTGGGGGGAGGTACAGAAGAGTCAAACAATGGGAACTGAAACTTGATCTCTCTGAAGCATGAAGCAGAAGCGGAGTCCTGGCTGGCGAGCCAACCGGTAAGGAGACATGTGAGTGCAAGTACCCGGCGAGCAGAATGTACCGGCCTCACGAAGCCGCGTGATACGCTTAGACGAGACAGATCAAACGTTGTTCTTTGCAAAGAGGTGAGCTATTTGCTCCCTGTGGTCAGCAGGAAGGACAATCTGCATAACGTGTCCCTACTTTCCTATTTCTCTATTTCTGTCATCTGTAGCGTTCTGCACCTTTCTATTTCTTTACGCTTTATCCTACGTACTCCTCTCCAGATTGCCCTGAATGCGCGAATGATGGATGGAGTGGTCGTGCGATTAAAATACTCAGAAAACAAACCTCATGGAGCCAATCATGGCTGATTTGGTGTTTTAGACTGTTTCTCTGATTCAATTGATTCATTTAAACAGGCTGGCTTAAAGATCACGAGAAATCTCTTGAAAAAGAGTCAAAGATACAAGCATACAGTTTTGCCACTACTTGTTCAAAACTAGAACTGAAAGAATTTATAAAGCCACCCATCCATGTAGGGTTAGAATTAAGAACACACCAGCTAACTTTGCGGCCTCTTCCACTGAGTGACTCCCTGGTCTTCAGAGGAAGCCTTTCCCAGGTGGCACAGGGCTTCACCTGTTTTGTTCTATCTAATCCTCTCGACCTGCATCTTACCTTTTTAAGTTACCCCCTGGGCTTCTTTTTCAGAGGTGATCTGAAGTGTCAGGTCTTAATAACTNGGAATGGCTACCCACTCCAGTATTCTTGCCTGGAGAATCCTACGGACAGAGAAGCCCGGCGGGCTACAGTCTATGGGGTTGCAAAGAGTCGGACATGACTTAGGCACCAACCACCACCACCAGTTTGAAGAGCTCACAGAGGAAATAGGGTGGGGGAAGGGTCAGGGGCACAGCCTGTTTACAGGGCTTTCTCTTGCATCTTGCACTTCTCACCACTTTCTGAGAATCCAGATGCCTCGGAAGAGCTGCCCGCTGTTGTTGGAGGCTCTCCCTCCAGCCCTTCGGCCGCAGGCGCCGCAGCCACTGTGCAAGGCTCACCCGCTGCTTGTGTGATTCTGCCCTTGGCCTCTCGCTGCACTGGAAGAGCTGCGCCCCAGTTCGGGATGCTCCTGCTCCCACCACAAGCTGCTGTTGGCAGCCGGCTTACTCAGGCTGCGTTCCCTGCCTTTTGCCTGCCTGCTGCTTGGTTTCTAGGGCTTGCTCTCCCTCACTGTGTGCAGTGAAGACCCTCCCTGGTTGCATGTCTGCAGTTCTTTTCCCCAGGGAGGGGTGTGGGAGCTCTGGGTTTAGCAGGATGTGGAGTCCTTGTGCACCCTGAGCAGGAACTGTTCAGTAATCCAGATCAGATCTTAATGGAGATGTTCCTTTTCCACTGGGTGGGTAGTTTTATTTTGCATTTGAAGGAAAAATAAGGAAGTCCTATATTGCCCTGGGCACCCGGGAACTGAAACACAAGTCACAATAAAATAACTAAAGTGGGGCCCTTTCAGATCACGAAGGCACTCAGTTCACACTGGCACTAACGCTGATTGGTAGGAGCAACTTCGAGGCCATCACCTGAGCAACTTTCCTGCTGTGATCCTACCCACGCTTCCACCCGACCTCCTTCAAGCTCCCCTTTTTTCTTAATACAGGAAATGACAACAACCAACCAATATGTGCCAGGCACTCTTCTCCAGGCTTATTATAGGAGCTCAGTTTTCTGCTGCAGTTTTCTGCTGCAACTTACGAGGTAGACGATTATCTCCATTTTACAGGTGAGAAACTGAGGTGCAGAGAAGCAAGGTAACTTGCCTGGACTCCCCAGCTAGGACCCTGGACTCTGCTGGCTGTGCTCTTAGCCAGTGGCCCAAGCCTGGCAGTCCAGGTCTGAAGCTGCAGAAAGAAGAGTCCCCCTTATGTCAGAACTGTAACATCTGGCTCCCCGCTGCTGACCTGGCAGTTTTTTATTTGAATTTGGTGTGCCAAACTTAACATGATTGTAATCTGAAAGCACGCAGATTCAGGAAGCTGTGAAGTTGCTTTGCTCAGTGGATTTTGGAATAGTAAGAAATGATGAATAAAAAAAAAAAAAAAGCAGGCTTCCTGCTCTCAAGTCATCAAGTCTGGACAGAAAATCATTCAACATTCTTTACATAACATGTAAAGGACATTAGAGGTCATATTTTATGGCTTCATTTAAAGTCAAGGAAAAAAAGCTCAGGGGTCTGAAGTGCCTTGTTCAAGGTCATGAAACACATTTTCCAGAATTGCATTTAGGTTGTTTGGATGGGTAAGTCAGCTAACTGTTGCTGAAATGCTACCATTAGGATGCTATCTAGTTAAGGCGCTCATGGTATTAGTTCGGGGAGTTCCTATAGCAACATGGGTTCATATGACTTATTTCATATCCTATATCAAGGTTACTTCACATAGACAGATCCATTTTCAACACTAAGCATGCCATTCTTTCTGGAACCACGACATATTCAATGTCGAGAAACTGGTTGCACAGTATCAACATCCTCTTAAAGACAATTTGTTAGTTTTCTTGGTGCCATTATGGCCTTTAATCAGTGTTTCCGATTCCTGTGTGCTTTCCATACATTTCTAATGATTACCATTCCTTCACTTTCCATTCACACGAGGATAAAGGAGGTTTTTCTCTGATGGTGAAAAATGTGGTTTCCAGATCAGCCTAGGTTTGCACCTTATTGCTTTGTGACCTTGGGCTAGTTGAGTTCAGTCGCTCAGTTGTGTCCAACTCTTTGAGACCCCATGGAGTGCAGCATGCCAGGCCTCCCTGTCCATCACCAACTACTGGAGTTTGCTCAAACTCATGTCCATTCAGTCGGTGATGCCATCCAACCATCTCATCCTCTGTCATCCCCTTCTCCTCCTACCTTCAATCTTTCCCAGCATCAGGGTCTTTTCCAACGAGTCAGTTCTTTGCTAGTTCCACCGCCCCTATCCGTGCCTCAATTTCTCCATCGGTAAAGCAGGGATAATAATAGTACCTATACCCCATAGGGTTGATGGCAGGATTAAGTGACTTAGTATAAGCAACACTTTTAGGATAGGGCTTGGCATAAGCACCGTATGAAGGTTATCATTATTTCTAGAAGAGGAAGTTGAACTATAATGGAATCACTTCAGACTGTTAAATGGAGCTGAAAAAGTACTATTTCTGCTTCCCAGATGAAGGTTGGGCCTTGTTCTATTAAAGCTTAAGTCAGACCTTAAAAAAACAGTTTTTCTAAGATCATCTTCTAAGAAGTTGACTCAATTTACAGAATTGGAATTCTTGCCAACCTTTTAAATGAAATCTCTATCTTTTCCAGTAACAAGAAAGAATGGAAGAGAAAAATAAATTCTATTCTTTGTTCTACATTTTGAGTTCCCAAGTAGAACATTTTAATAGCACATATAAACAAATAACGCAGTCATTATTTTAGAGGTTTACACAAATAACCTTCTCAAACAGACTGTAAGCTAGTATGTACAAAGGTCAGTAAAGGGACAAGATCGGTAAGTCCAAAAGTGTTGTGGCTTAAAAGAAAAATGAGATTTTTACTGAATTTCATCTTGACCTTAATTTATCACCTGGCAGGTGTATGGATGGGGTATGTTTTGCAGCTATACATGCAATAGTAACTCATTCTTAATGAGTATAGCTGGGCCTTCATAGACTTTTCTAAACCTTCCTACAAGCATCCTAAAATAAGCAGAATTAAAACATGGGCAGGGAGCGGGGGGCATCGAATGGAAGTTTCCAAATGAGTTCTCCTTTGTCTTTGGAGACTGTATGACGCAGTGGAACTGGAGTCCAACTTTAAGTCCGGAGAAACAATTTACAGTCAGTTTCAGTTTGTAGCACGTGAAATAAGGACAATAAGGCTAATCCCACCTCATTTTTGCAAGGTTTAGGTGAGAGATGCATATACAGTGAGTGCCCAGCGACAGTTCTCGCTTCTCTTTTATGTTTTTTAAAGATTTGCTTACTGTTCGGCTGCGCTGGGGCTTTGGTGCTGCGTGTGGGTTTTCTCCAGCCACAGTGAGAGGGGACACTCTCTAGTTCCGGTGCACAGGCTTCTCGCTGTGGCGGCTTCTCTTGCTGGGAATGTGGACTCGAGGCTCACGGGCTTCCGTGGTGGCAGCGCGCGAGTTCTGTGGCTGTAACTCACAGGCTCAGCTGCCTGGCGGCATGTGGGATCTTCCTAGACCAGAGATTGAACCGATGTCCCTTGCATTGCAAGTTTGATTCTTAACCACTGGACCATCAGGGAAGCCCCTCCTCTCTCTTTAGACATAAGAAATAATATTTTGCGCTGGAGAGGGTGTGCAAAAAGAGAACCCTCCTACACTGGTGGGAATGTAAGTTAGTGTGGCCACTGTGGAAAACAGTATGGAGTTTCCTCAAAGAACTAAAGATGGAGTTGACATATGATCCAGCAACCCCACTCCTGGGCATAGACCCAGACAAAACTATAATTATAAAAGATACACGTACCCCTATATTCACAGCAGCACTATTCACAATAGCCGAGACATGGAGACAACCTAAACGTCCATTGACAAATGAATGGATAAAGACGTGGTACATACACACAATGGAATAATAGACAGCAAGGAAGAAGAATGAAGTAATGCCATCTGCAGCAACATGGATGGACCTAGAGACTGTCACACTGAGTGAAGTGAGTCAGACAGAGAAAGACAAATGCGTTATGTTATCACTTATATGTGGAATCTAAAGCGAAAGTGCTAGTTGCTCAGTCGAGTCAGACTCTTGGTGAACACAGGGACTGTAGCCCGCCAGGCTCCTCTGTCCACGGGATTCTCCAGGCAAGAACACTGGAGTGGGCAGCCATTCCCTTCTCCAGGGACCTTCCTGACCCAGGGCTCCAACCTGGGTCTCCTGCATTGCAGGCGGACTCTTTATCATCTGAGCCACATGCCACAAATGAGCTCAACTATGAAACAGAAGCAACTCACAGACACACAGAGCAGACTGGTGAGGGAAGGATGGAGTGGGAGTTTGGGATTAGCAGAGGCAAACTATTATATATAGGCTGGATAAACAACAAAGTCCTACTATACAGCATAGGCACTATATTCAACATCGTGGGATAAACCATCATGGAAAAGAATACGAAAAAGGAAGTTTATATATATATCTGAGTTACTTTGATGTACAGCAGACATGAACACAACATTGTAAATCAGCTATACTTCAATAAAAAAAAGAGTATTTTGATCAGAAAAAGCTGCCTCTTCCGGGAGGATGGAAGGACGCAGCGTCCTGGGCCTGTGGTTCGGGCTGTCAGTGGTCCTGCGGAATCAGAAGGCAGCTCCTCTCACCGCAGGCACCCTGGCGCCGGGGCCTGGCTTGGTGCATCCGAGCTGGAGTCCAGTCCCCGCGCTCCCCAGACATGAGCACGGACAGCAGCAGCCCGGCGTCTGTGATGAGGAGGAGCCAGCTGTGTGCTTGTGAGGACAGAGGGATTTCTGAGAAGAGAAGACAGCAAGTACCAAGGACCTGGGATGGGGATCAAGCCTGGTGAGCTCGGGGGACACATTGACCCCAGGCTGAAGAGCAGTCATCAAGGGAAGCCTTGGAAGATGAGGCCAGAAGGGCAGGCAAGGCCAGGCTGCTCAGTCCCTTTCAGGACGAGGACAGGAGTTTAGATTTTATCCTAATTATACGGGAAACCACCAATGGGTTTTATAGATGATATGGAATCTATGTTACAAAGATCATTTTGGCCACAGTGCAGCCGAGATATGTGATGAGTGTGGAAGCAGAGGGACCAGTGGAAGGTAACCTCGGGTGTCTCCATGAGCGACAGGGTGCTGAGGTCCCAAGATTCAGACGTCGGGCTAGTGGCTGAGGAATAAAGGAGAGGGGAGTGCCTCAGGACTTGCTCAGAGAGTTAGAGGCTATAAAGGAAAGTGGAATTAAATAGACTCCTTGCATACAGTCCATGGGGTTGCCAAGAGTCGGACACAACGGAGCAACTTTCGCTTTCACCTTGCATATTACAGCCATAAAGGGGAACGAATCTGGGTCATTTGTAGAGACATGGATGGACCCAGAGTCTGTCATATGGAGTGGTGTAAATCAGAAAAACAAATATCGCATATTAACACACGTATGAAATCGAGAAAAATGGTAGCGATGAGCCTACTTGCAGGGCAGGAGCAGAGATGCAGACGCAGCGAAGGGATGAGCGGACACAGTGGGAGAAGGGGGTGTGGAGTGGGTTGGGAGGTTAGGAGTGGCACACATACGTCGCCATGGGTAAAACAGACAGCGGGTGAGAACCTGCTGTATTGCACAGGGGCTTAGCTCAATGCTCCGTGATGACCTAGAGGGGTGGGAAGAAGGGGCCGGTGGAGCGGGAGAGAGGCCCAAGAGGGAGGGGATATATATACACATATGGTGGGTTCACTTTGTTGCACAGCAGAGGCCAACGCAACACTGTGAAGCAACTATACAATTAAAAAAAAAAGACTAATTAAAAAAAATGACTGCTTGACTTTGGCTTCAGCAACTGGGTAGATGGCTTCCCTGATGGCTCAGCGGGTAAAAAAATCTGCTTACAATGCAGGAGATACAGGAGACTCAGATTTGATCCCTGGGTCGGGAAGATCCCCTGGAGGAGGAAATGGCAACCCACTCCAGTACTCTTACCTGGGAAATCCTGTGGACAGAGGAGCCCGGCGGGCTACAGTCTATGGGGTCACAAATAGGCACGCAGGCACAGGTAGATGGCACTGCCATGGGCAGGAGGTTAAGAAGAGTAGGGATGTTACAGGTTTGGATGGGTGCAATCAAGTTTGGACATGTTCAGTTTGAGACACTTATTAGCCATTCAAATGGATATGGCAAGCAGGGAGTTGGATATGTAAGTGTGGAATCTTAGGTTTAGGCTAAATTTCTAAACTTGAGACCTTTAGCTTATAAATAATATTTAAAGACATGGGGCTGGATCTAGAGAGAGAGAAAGAATACAGGACCAAGACCTGGGTCCTCTTACTTTCAAAGGTTGGGCTTAGGAGGTAATGGCTGCAAAGTAGATTGAGGAGGTGAGGACAACCTCCTGGATGGTATAGAGCTGTCTGCCGGGGGCTGGGTACACACGGGGGCTGGGTGTGTAGTTCCCACAGACTTACAGGGACAGGCCTGGGGGAACAGGCTCTTCTCTGGAGAATAAACTAGTTTACTAAGTAATAAACACTGTTTCTCTGCAGCTATCGATCAGTATTTATTTTTGTTGCTTTATTTTGCTAATTTACTTGATATAAAGTGATATGATAGCTCTTCTAATTTGCAGTTGTAAAATAAACCAAGTATTGCTTTGCTGTTTCCTCTTGTTATATGCGCATTTTGTTAATATCTTTGAGACTGGTTCTTGTAAATGATTACGGTTCACTTCCATTTTTGTATTGATTTTTCTTTCCTTCACTTGGGATTGTTTTTGACTGGAAGTAACAGAAAACTTGACTACAATAAGAAGGGGTTGTTTCTGCTTACAAACAAGATGTTGAAAGGTAGACAGTCCAGGAATTCTAGAAATCCTCTAGAATCAACACTTCACCTTTCCAATGTACCATCCTCAGCAGGGGTTTGCTTCCTCAGGCTTATCCGAAGGCTGCCAAACCTCAGGACATCACATCTATATTCCAGCAGGAAGAAAACCATGGAGCAAAACTCTTGTACTAGCTGAGTCTATTACTTTTCCTCAGGAAAATAACTTTTCTTGAAGCCATGCCAGTAGAAGTCTGCTTACATCACATTGACCAGAAATTGGCCAAATAGCCATGCCAAGTTGCAAAGGAGGCTGGGAAGGCGGCTACTTTTTTTATTCATGTCTCATTCATTTAATCATAACTAAACATGTAGCAGGACCACACTGAAGGCATCCTGTGTAAATCATATTCTAGCTTCTCTTTAAAATTTTTTACTTTAATTTTATTGGAAGCTATCTAATATAAAATTTAATCGGTTAATTTTTATACTGTAAAATGTACCTTTTTATTGCATGGTTTTATGAATTTTTAAAAAACACAGAAAAGATGAGTTTTTAACTGTGGCTACTGCTGCTCCTGCCAAATTGCCTGATGTCCCAACAGTGGGAAAGGACAGTTATTCAACAAAATGTGTAGTTGGAGAAAGGTGTGAATACTTAATTGATGCTTCCTGAGATGAGATAAGGGCTTTCTTTGAGGCTCAGCTGGTAAAGAATCTGCCTGCAAATGCGGGAGACCTGGGTTCAATCTCTGGGTCGGGAAGATCTCCTGGAGAAGCTAAAGGCTATCCACTCCAGTATTCTGGCCTGGAGAATTCCAGAGATGAGATAAAGTGGAGTAAAGAGTGAGAAGGGTCTTCTTGAGTCATCGGGGCAGTCTGCATCTCAAGAGTTCTTGACCATAACCCCTAGGTTTCTGCTAAGCTCAAGAACCATCCCTTCTGCGCCTTTCTTTCCAGGCAAGGAAGAGGCTTGTGTCCCAGCAGTGACTACAGTGATGATTTGATAGGAGACTTAGTTTTCTTGTCTCCACTGGGGTGAGGCCATGAATGTTAATGAACAGATGAACTAGAAGACAGCTGTTACGTGTACATTTTCATTAATCATTCCCATTTCCAGCCTGTCTGAGTGATAAGAGATGACAGTGAATGGCAGTGAATAGGTAATGCAAGTAACTGAACATCAGTATCAAACTTACCATATACATGAAAGTCTGGCACATCCCCACAGTGTGAGCATATGGTAATGCCACTGCTAGCATTTAGTGAGCCCATCTGCTGGACACTCACCCTACAGTATCTCATTTAATCTTCACAACCACCTTGTAACCTGGTGTGTTGAATCTTCTCTGGATTAGAGATAAATGATTTGGGCTTGACCCTTCCCTGTCAATTTTCTGTAGGATATGATGAGATATAACTCATATTTGTAAACTTGCTTGGTTTTCATCTGTACTTGTTAAAAAAAAAAGAACAAGTGTAAAGTAAGTCAAAAGCAGGGTATCTCGCATGTTTAAAGGTAGATTTAGTTGCTCTTAGATGTGGCTTAAAAAAATATATAGATCTAATTTAAAACTGATACACTCTGGTAAAATGTCTCTTCCATGCTTTATTCTTCTGTATATAATTTGCATATCAAGTTGAATCATGTTTACATTAATTTTTTCGGTTAACATTATTTTATACATACTTCATAACTCTGCCACTGTAACGTGGATATTTCTCATCTTTTCTGGGCTTCAGTTTCTTCTGTAAAATGAGGCAGTTAGGCTGTTATTTAATAGCGAAGTTTTTCTAGCTCTAATAGAATACCTATTATCACAGGGAAATAATAGAAATATAGCATGAATCACACAGGAGTCTTTTCTGGAGAAGTTTACTTCAAAACAGGGATGCTACTTAATGGGCCATAACTTTCCTGTTGTTCATGAGTCAGCATGAAAAATACCTCCAGAGAAGGCTAAGTAGGTCAGATTTATCTAAGAAGACAGCTGTGTAATCCTGTATCCCTCTCCAACCCCATGGCACTGCAGACATACTTCTGGCTTTTGAACAACAGTCAAATAGCGTTACCAACTCTGTAAAGTCCACAAGACCACAACTTGAAAAATTAAGCTGACCTTTAAAAAGCTTCAGTAGAAATACAAAATAGAGCTGTATTTATATACAGTCTATAGCCATTTTCTTCTGTTAAGCCATTTTCATTGATTCTATGGTATTGGCTGGTGTGAAAAAGTTTCAGCAAAAAGTAAAACAGTTTAAAAATTAGTAAAAAAAAAAGTTTTTGCCTGTGACTGTTTACTAAACTATTTAATAAAACCTGTTAGGTTGCCGATGTTTGCTTGCTCTTCTTTCTAAGGAGTATGGTCAGAAGACATATAAATACACATCGTAGGGACTTGCCTGACAGTTCAGGGGTAAGATATCATTTTCCAATGTAGAGGGTGGAAGTTTGATCCCTGCTCAGGTAGATTCCACATGCTTCTTGGCCAAAACCCGAAAAACATAAAACAGAAGCAATAGTGTAACAAATTCAAAAAAGGCTTTAAAAATGATTTACTTCAAAAAAAAATCTTAGAAAAAATACATATTGTAAATAAACAGGTCAATGAGGGAACTTTCATGTAAAAACATACTTCGAAGGTGCTGTTACTACCTAAGTGGACTAGGCAAGTATTCTCGTCTTAAGAGGCCTCCTTAACACAGAAGATAGATCTTCAGTGCCAAAGGGGCAAAAGCAAACCTAGAGAAGTGAAATGAAGAGAAAAAAGAGACATGCTGGCTTGGGACTGGAGATTATTGCTAAGGAAAGGTAGATGCTGGCAGGCAAGTGGGAAAAAGGCAAGGGATGGGAGGATACCAAGGAGCAGATCATGCAACATGCTTTTTCTTTTTAACATGGAGGTTTTACATTTATGCTAATCTTCTTAAATGTTAAGTTCTGGCCAAGCAGTTAGGCTATTTAACCTTGTTTAGAGTTATGCCCAGACAGCGTGAGGCTGGGTTCACAGTTCTGTATTATGTCCTTGGGAAAGAGAGGATCCGTAATTGATTCAGTTCCCTTCGCGTCTGTCCTGCTATTCGAC
>SJYQ01091791.1:183540-211547 GCA_006410935.1 Redunca redunca | reverse complement strand
TGTTTTGAAGGGAGGGGCTATCTTGGCATAAGTTTTAAATGAGTATCTTAGTCATGTTTACGTGTATTTTTAAGGACTGCCCAATTACTTTAGTTTCTACTCTTCTAAAGGTAGAAGCCTCAGTTTCAGGCTTGAGATTGGGTCTATTTTGTAGAAAATGTTAAGAATTGATTGTGGAATGTTTACTATTCATGTCTGTGATAGTCACTTAATACCTGGTTAAAAGCATGCGTTTAGAATTTAGAATATTGTATATACCAACCATACACTGTACTCTTCAGAGGAAAATACTTGGAAAATCTACTGGCTAACTTTAGTGAAATGAAGTTTAATTTCTAAAAAGTATCATTATTTGGGACAATCGCTTGTCAGGATTAATGATTACTAGCTAGAATTATCTTACTCCTATGCAATGCATTAAACACAACAACAAACAAAGGAAATAATGGGTTTAAAATGGTAATAGTTTTGGTTAGGTAATTGAGAATGGAGTGTGATGAACCCTTTCAGTTTGGCATAGGTAATATGGAAGGAGGATTCCTTGAAGCATGCACTGATTTAAATTAACTGCTTTTTAAATTCAGTCTTATTTAAAAAGAATCTCGTTTTGTTGTATGTTTTAGATATATATTTTTTTACTTTTGTGACATGTAAAAAAATGTATGAAGATTCTTAAACAGATTTAGTGTTTTAGTGTTATGTGAGAATTTTGTTCAATTTTGTTCTCTTCTGCTTTTTTTTTCTTTATTAAATGGCTTTTTATTCCAAAGTCCTTCATTGGAAAAGGCAAATTTATGGTCGTGAGCAGTTAACACTGGTGACAGGTTTAAAACCATTGTTTTTTTATTTCACTGCTTTTGTGAAACAAGGCTTTTAGTGTGTCCACTACAGCTGCAGTTAAAAGTTGGCACAGATCTTTCTCTACTACTATTCTCCCTGATCAAATGGTGGTTCTTGAACATTTAATGTAATTTATTTTCAAGTGAAACTATTTTCTTTATGGTGTGTTATAGTTTCCAAAGGCAGTGGGCTGCCAGTCATTTTAAATTTTTCGTAATTTAACTCCTTTTCCTTTTACGTATTAATAGACTTCTAACTGATCTTATTCACCATGAAATAGTTGACCCTAGTCTGTTTTAACTGTGGCATCTGTTGTAGTAGAGACTTGTGAGACCTGTATTTCAAAATTTGTTTTTTCAACTTATTTTTCAAATATCTTGAATCTGTATGATTCTTAGCTTGGGTTGGGGATCGAGGGGAATATAGATGTATGGTGGGCAAAAGTAGTTTCTTGTGTCTGATTTTCATGTTATAAACTCTTCTTTGGCCTCATTATCTTTTTGTCCAGTTTCTTTAATTTAAAATTTTTTTGTTTTTATTTTATTTTTTTGGCTGCCCTGCATGGCATGTAGGATCTTAGTTCTCCCACCAGGGATCAAACCCTGGTAACCCTGCTTTGGAATCCAGGAGCTTTAACCGATGGACCTCCAGGGGAGTCCTTTGTCCAGTTTCTTGATCTCATTGATTCACGAGTGAATTTCTTTGCTGCTTCAGATTTTTCCTCTGGGGTCAATCACTGTAGAACACAAAGTAGGAGATGACTTCGAATACCCAGAACACTTCTGATCTTAATTTTGCTAATGTGGAGCGAGTTGGAATTCTGTTATGTTACTGGAAGAGGAACTTGTTGATCACGTGAGCAGTAGTAATGACTTTTAACAAGTTTACCCCTATTCTTTTAGAAGCAACTATATTTTCAAATAACTCCTGATAATGATCATAACTTAGTGTGGCTGCTTTTGTATAGAACCTCCTCGTAACTCCTGCATTATTTATATAAATACAAGATAGCAATGAGTCTGGAGATCAGAAAGAGTGACTCTTTCATGATAGGCATAACATTTAAGTTTAAGTGTTACAGAATGCTTAAAGTATTGCAGGTTTTGTAGTTTTGATTTTATTCAGTAATGTATGGGAATGAAATACAGGTGTGTTCCATTTTTGGATAACTCCCAACAGATAAAATTTAGGAAGTATTTGTTATATTTTCAGAGTTTTCCTTAATAGGATATTCTTTATCAAATGTAACACTTCATTTTATATTAAAGAAACTCTTCAATAGTAATTGTTTAAGATAAAGGACATACATTATTTTCATTTGTTCTGGAATCTATTCTTCACGTGCCACCCCTCCCTGCCCCATAAAAACTATTTTATGACTGAAATTTTTAATGTATAGTTGAAACAATTTTTCTAAGTAGCTTTGTCTTTTTGGCGTAGGGATCCTTTTGAGAACTTTATAAATTTTCTTTAGAAGACAATGAGAACACACAAACTAGCTTGTATGTAGGAGGGTTAACTGAATCCTTGTTTTAAGGGATTTGGATCGTCAGCTTTAAAAACAAAATTAAACTCCTTTGACGTTCTAAAAAAATACTGCTTTTTAAAAAAAACATGTCTTTCAGTCAGTTAAAATTTTCTTAGTTTAAAATTTTTTCTCAGTCAGTTTAAGAACACCTCTTAGGACTTTTAGCTGTACCCTTTTCTGGAAGCTGAACTTGTCTTGAGTGCTGGGTGAACTAAGGAAACATTTTAAGTGGAAACATGGTTAATGTCCATTGATTTGGGACACTGAGTGTAATTTTAGTCCCCAGCCTGCATCCCTGGCAAATGCAGCATTCCAGTATTTCATAGATTATACTTTTACCGTATTAAGTTAATTCCAAGATGCATATTTTTCTAGTTTCACATCTCAAATTTGGAATGAGTCCAGGAATTCTTAGAATTGCCATCAGCTAGGTGGCACTTGTGACCTAGCTGTGAGAGACCCTTGCATTGAAATTATCTGATAAAATTTTTTTAAATGCCAGCATCAGTGTCTTAAATTTGATCGATAAGAATTATTTCTTTTTGAATGAAGGATTTGTTTCCTAATTACTTTTTTGCTGCATGTTGATTCCTCTTTTTCAGAGATTTGTGTTAGTAAACAATAATTATTAAACACACACCAAAGGCAAAGCACTATAGGAAGTGTCACTACCTTTCAGATAGTAAGGAAAAGTATTAGGACATTGATAACCTTAGAACTTTTATGAATAATCTTCATAAAAGTCTTTGTGTAGAAATGTGAGGGATAGGTGTAACTGACAGAATTGTAATGGTAATTAAAATCAAAGTTTTAAGGCCAGTTAGTGCATTGGTCAACATAACCACAGTCTGTCGTGATTAAGTATTCTGCTCCACTTTTAAAACAGTGTTAGTGATCCTAGGCTAAGTAAGGTTCCAGAAGAATCTCTGTTGGAGACAGGTGAAATAAAAGAGGTTATCTAAGAAATTGGCCCACCTCTGCTCTCTGTTTGGGAAAACAAAGAGTTATAAATTCAGGATTTAAGACAACAGAACTCCTATCTTGCTGAAAGGTCATATTTAAACTTTTTAATTCTTTCATGTTCCTGAAATTCTTTTGGACATTTCATCATATACAGCTACATAAATATCTGAATAAGACTAAGCTGAACCTCTTTGAAAGTGTTTTGTCAGCACAGAATTAATTCATTTCGTTCAGTGAGAAATTATTATTGAGTTTATGCTTAAGTATCTTTAAATGAATTGATTCTGAAATTATGGGATGATAAGTACTTAACTGAAGAGAAAATTTTAGTTTGGATTGCTAAGGTTTGATTTTACATAAATTTTCCTCCATATAAGAATCGGAATATTCAGGGGGAAAAAAAAGAATTGGAATATTCAGATTTGGGGATAGGTATTTAACATAGAAAATGAATATCCACTTTAAGCACCTTTAGTTGATTTGTTTTAATAACAAATTAAATATGTTTTCATTACAACACAGTAAATTACTGTTGTAAACTTGTTGGCAGGGTAATTTAAAACATGCAAAACTCTGAATGTCATGTCTAATTGGAGATACATGCTACTATCCTTATTAAAGTAATGTAGATGTTAGTAGCTAACGTTTATTGAGTACTTACTATGTGCCATGTACTTTATATAGAATATTTCATACAATTCTCCTGTGAGGTGTGCTGCTATTACTCTCATGTATATATAGAGAAACAAACACAGAGCTTATTTAACTTGCCCGGGGTCCTCAGCTAGGAAGTTGTAATATCAGGATGGATTATCAGACTGCTTGGTTCTAAAGCCTGTGTATTCTCTTGGTGAGATCTTTTACCATTTTGGATGATGTTTGAAGGTACAGAAATGGAGCTTTAAGAAAATAAAATTTATGGACGGGACTTCCGTAGTGGTCCAGTGGTTAAGACTGTACTTTCTCTGCAGGAGGTTGCGGATTTGATCCCAGGTTGGGGATCTAAGATCCCACATGCTCCATGGTGTAGTCAAAAAAGTAAATAAATAAATGAAATTTTGGGAACATTTGAAAAGGAACTTTTTATTTTAAATTGTAAAAGTTTAAAGGTCACAAGGGTAATGTGTTCCTTCAAATTTCAGGGAGATTATTACGACTTCTGCTTATAAATCTTAAATTGAAGAATTCGATTTTGATGTTGTTCTTGGACCACTTGGATTAGAGAGTGACAAGTCATATTACAGAAGGATTTTTTTTTTTCTTTTAGCAAATTGACTCTTTTGATAGCAACTTTTTCATTATGGGAAGAGTGGGATGGTGCTAGAGCTAGAGTTCAGAAATATAAATCTAAAAAGCTACTTTTGGGATTAGAGATGATGGTAAACATCTTTGAAGTCATACTGGATCATAGAGGAAGTTAAATTTCTTAATACAGTGTTGCTTTATGCTTTTAAAATAATGTCAGTACTTTTCCAAGTATATTTAAACGTCATAAGAAACTTGAGCAGTGTAAAGTTGAGATTTATTGTTTTTTCAGTCGAGTTTTAACTGGTATTCCTTATCTCTATTACAGCATCTTTTTTTAAAATTATTGATATACGTAATAATTTGAATGAAGATTACACTGAGTGAAAAAGTCAATCTCAAAGGTTACATGGTCCCACTTGTTTAACATTCTTAAAATGTCAAAAGTATAAAGATTAAAACAAACCAGTGATTGCGGAGGGGTGGGGGGAGGGTGAAGGAGGAGGGGTTAGAGATGTTTGGGTTATGGGAACGAGGTGGATGTGACTACGAAGGAGGAGCATGAGGTCTTTGTGGATGGAATAGTTCTATATCTTAATTGTGTTGGTAGTTATACAGATCTACAGAGGCCATAAAATGATGCAGAAGTGCACTCATATTGTACCAGTGTCAAATTCCTAGTTCTAATATGGAAGTATATAATTATGTAAGATGCAGCCTCTTGGGGGAAATTCAGTGAAAAATAGATTTCTGTGTACTATCTTTGCAAATATATGTTGTGAATCTGTAACTATTCCAAAATAAGATGTTAAAAAATTAATCATCAGAGGAAGCCATATATTCATGCATTTTATAGCATCTTGAGATCATTGCCATAGTTTCAGTCTGTGTATTTGGATTTTCAGATTTCACAAAGAAAGTGAAAGTAAAGGTGAAGTCCCTCAGTCCTGTCTGACTCTTTGAGACCCCATGGACTGTAGCCAACCAGTCACCTCCGTCCAGGGGATTCTCCAGGCCAGAATACTGGAGTGGGTTGCCGTTTCCTTCTCCAGAGGATCTTCTTGATCCGGGGATCGAACCTGGGTCTCCTCCTGCATTGTAGGCAGATGCTTTACTGTCTAAGCCACCAGGGAAGTCAGATTTCACAGTTATTTAGTTATCTGCTTTGCTATATTTGCTGCATGGACAGCTGATGCTTAATTTGAGGGATAAATCCCTTGAAATAATTTGGATTATGTGACTCACTTAGTAGCATACATAGTAATTCAGATTATAAACATTGAATGTTTATTATCTCATTGAAAATAACCATTTATAAGATAATATTGGCAAAGTCACAAAAAATTGGACAATATTTAGTGATTCTTTATAGAAGAGTGATTTAAAGCTTAGAATACAGATTTTTAAGTTTACTGGAAATCGTACTTCATACTATATGTGGCGAAACAAAAAAGTTTCATTATTCAAAAACATATCCTTCATATGATTTGAACCTTCTGAAATTGTTGGTAGAGGAACAGGTAAAATTTCTGTAATACTTCATATTTGGGTTTTTTTTTTATTTTTATTTTTTGACTGTGCTGGCTCTTCATAGCTGTGTGGGCTTTTCTCTAGTGTGCACAAACTTCTCACTGTGGTGGTGTCTCTTGTTGAGCACACACTCTAGGGTGCTCATTCTTCAGGATTTGTGGCACATAGGCCCAGTAGTTGTGGATTCCAGACCCTAGAGCATAACACTCAACAGCTGTGGTACACAGGCTTAGATGCCCTGTGGCATGCAGGATCTTCCTGGATTGGCGATCGACTGGCCCCATGTGCTGCATTGGCAAGCAGAGTTTTTTACTACTGAGCAACAAGGGAAGCTGCACATTTGTTTTTGACTAAAATATAGTATTACTCAGATTATTTTCCTCCTTTACCAAGTTGAATCTGAATCACCTTTGGATATTAAAAACAAGGTCCACAAGAAGCAAAGGTTTGCCGCTAATAAGGACATTAAGAAGTTGTACAATAGATTCTGAGGGCAGTTCTCAAAAAAGAGTTTTGAACAATGGCAGTCTAGCACTGTTGGAGTGGGTATATAGCCAACCTTCTGAGCTGTTTGCTTTGAAGGGGACAAAGCTCATTTGAGTTCTGTGGTAGTTGAGTTTAAAACAAACAAAAAAACCTTATTACCTAATGCTCATCTTGGTCTTGTCACATAACTGCTCTTTCTCCCATTGGCTAAATAGGGAAAGGGACAATATAAGCTAATCCTTGTGGAAAACTTCCACATCTTCCCTAAAATTAAAAAAAAGAAGGGAAAAAACACCAACAAGGGCCTACTGTACTGTAATAAGCCTACTGTACTATACTGTAAGAATATATATGCATATAACTGAGTCACTTTGCTGTACAGCAGAAATTAACACAACATTGTAAATCAACTGTACTTCAATAAAACTTAAAGGGAAAAAATATATGGTAACTGTCCTCAGGATTTTTACCTTGAGTTCTTTCACTTTGTTAATCACGTTTCAACATTTACTCTCAGAATGAAGGAAAAATAGCTAGACAAAAAAAAGAGACGTCTTAAATTGAAGATACGGAAATTCTGTAAAATTTAGATTGTATCTAAGGAATCTTAGGTTAAAAGGGTTTTAGGGGAGTGCACTTCCTGAGTTTGGATTTGATGAGTTACTACGTTTTTTATATAACCATTTTTTAAAAGTTTTTTTATTGATAAATTGTTGAGTAAGTAATGTACAGAGAGTTTCCTTAAATAAAAATGATGTAAAACTGAAAGTGTAAGTGGTAAAACTGAAAAAGTTACTTGAGGTCATGTATTATACTAAGAAGATATTTTTAGCTTAAAATTTTTTTTTCTGTTGTATCCAAACCTAGTAGTGTGAGAGTCTAAATAAATTATTAGATTATGAGCTTCTTAAGAAATGACTAGATCTTACTCCAGTCTTTGACATTCCCTAGCATCGGGCACAGGACTTGAAAGAGTAATACTCAATCTCTTGGCGAGGCCACATCTTTGAAGAATGACAGTTGTCCCCCTGCCCAGTTCTCCGGGCAGTTTCAAGAAATAACTGCTACCTGAGTTTCTTCATAGATCTTAGGTGATTAGTCCCTTGTCTTGAATATAGTGGTAAGACTAGTGGCTCAGTATTTGGACTGCCTAGTTCCCTCTAGTTGTGCTTTCCCCTTTTAGAGAACTTTGCTTTTATTTGGATTTTTCCATCAATGACATTTTTCTGTAGTTGCTGGGTTGCCTCAGTTAAATCTAATTTTCTTAATGACTAAAGGTTAGCTAAAAATTAATTAAGATTGAAATCTTGGTTATAGTAATATAAGAAATTAGGATCTTTGTAAAGGGCTCCTCTTATAATTTAAGTATTAGAAAACTTATTTAAGAGAGGTTAAGAATTTCGGAGTGGTAATAAAGAGAGGCATTGGGAAAACTGGCTAGAAATAGCAACTTTGACTTTTGTAGTCCCATGAAGATAAAGATTGCTTAACTTCATTTGGAAATCTACTGAATAAAGCAAAATAATTAAATCCAGTTGTTTTAGCCTTTTTAAAGAATATCTGAAGACATAAGATCTTTTGTTGTTTTTTTTGAGTCATTAAAAAATTTTATTTATTATTTATTATTTTTTATATTTGGCTGCCCTGGGTCTTTGTTGCTTTGCATGGGCTTTCTGTACTGGCAATATGATTGGGGACTACTCTTCATTGTGGTGCTTGGGCTTCACATTGTGGTGGCTTCTCTTGTGGAGCACAGGCTCTAAGCACTCGGGCTTCATAAGTTGCAGCACACGGGCTCGGTAGCTGTGGCGCATGGGCTTAGTTGCCCCATGGCATGTGGAATTTTCCCAGACCAGGGATTGAACCCATGTCCCCTGTATCGGCAGGCAGATAGATTCGCCACCAGGGAAGAATCTAGTCGCCACCAGGGAAGTTCGATAAGATCTTTTAAAAGCAGACTAGGAGTGTATTTTAGAAGTGCAGAATTTTTTATACAGTGGAAGATTTTTAAATATTGATTGTAAATGTTATGAATATTTTAAATGTTCTTGATACTTTTAAAGGAATCAGAATAATTAGAAAAGTACATTTTTATAGCTGTTCTTTGAAAATATGCTGCATGTGTGCAATTCGTTAAAGAATTTTGATGACTTTTAGCCAAATGTATATATGTTCTTCTTTCTCCTATATCTATATCTATATAGTTCAGTCACTCAGTCGTGTCGGACTCTCTGTGACCCCATGGTGTCGGACTCTTTGTGACCCCATGGAGTGCAGCATGCCAGGCTTCCCTGTCTCTTACCAACTCCTGGAGCTTGCTCAAACTCATGTCCATCAAGTCAGTGATCCCATCCAACCATCTCATCCTCTGTCGTCCTCTTCTCCTCCTGCCTTCAATATATAGTCTAAATATAAAATTAACACATCTTGATCATTCTGTTTCCATAAACACTTTAGAATAATTAATTTTTAACAAAGTGGAATAGGGAGGGAGCTTTTGTTGTTGTTCAGTTGCCAAGTTGTGTCCAACTCTTTGCGAACTCGTGAGCTGCAGCACGCCAGGCCTCCTGTCCCTCACGATCTCCTGGAGTTTGCTCAAATTCAGGTTAAATTTCTGTGTTGTGTCAGTTGTAACAAACAAGCTCTCCTTGCTTATTGTTCCAGCTACCAAATATGTCCTAAAGATTTTTATGTCTGTATTTTCTAAGTAGCCCTCTCTTGAGTTTTTGCCTGGCTATTAACACATTTCCACCAATGTGTCCTTTTACACTAAACACTAAGCTGAACTCTACCTTTTTCCTTAATCCTCTTCTATGTTCACTTTCCTGTATGTTGGACATTGTCTACCTAGTTGCACAAACTTACATGCTAGAAATCAGTTCAGATGGTCTCTGCTTCCTCTTTCTGCATATTCAATTATTTTTAGTATATCATGTCTCAGGTTTTAGCCTCTAATCTTTATTTCTGCTCCCACCATGTGAGTTCCCATTCAGTTGTCACTCCCCTGGACTATGACAGTAGCCTCTTTACTCTGTTTAGGGCTCCTTCAATCTATAATGCCACCAGAGTAACCTGTCTAAAGCTCTAATCTGACCTGTCCCCACCAAGAAAAAAAAAAAGAAGCAGTCCATCTTCCATAAAATTAAATAAAAATTCCTTGTATGGCATATAAGACTCTTCATGATCTGGTTGTTCCTTACTTTTCTGTGTTTTTTGTTCTTGCCCCATAGGTGGTCTTTGAAGTGCCATTTTTTAAGCTGTTACCTGTCTTTTTCATTTCTTCTCTTGCCCTCTTTAGTCTTCGAACTCTAATTTGTATCTTTAAGACCCAATTCAAAAAAAAAAAAAAAAAAGACCCAATTCACTGTGAATGACCTCTTGGGTTCTCTCCTGTTAATTCCTACTCTTTCCAATTAGATTATTTTAAAGTAAATTCCAAACATGTCCTTTCACCCCTAAATACTGGAGTCCCTAAAAGATAAGGAATCTTTTTAAAAAATAATCATATTGTTCTTATACTTATTGAATAAATAATAATTCCTTAATATTATCTGATATCCAGTGTTCATATTCTCCCAGTTGTGTCATAGATACACTTGTAAGTTCATTTGAATCAAGATCCCCAGTTGCTTTTGGTGATGTGCCTCACTGTAATTGATTTCTCTTCTTCCTTAAAAAAAAAAAACTTTATTGAGATATAACATATGCAATACAATTTACCCATTTAAATGTACAAAACCATTACCACAATTTTATAACATTTTCACTCCAAAATGAAACCCCATACCCATCAGCAGTCACTTCCCATTTCTCCCACACTCTAGGCAACTTGTCTACTTTCTGGGACTATAAATTTGCCTTGTCTGTAAATGTGTAGATTTGTATTTCATATAAATGTAATCATTTAATATATGGCCTTTCACTTACCATGTTGTTTTCAAAGTTATATATATGTTGTGGCGTGTATCAATACTTCATTCCTTTTCATTATTAAATAATCTTCCATTGTATGGACCTTTTATTTATCCATTCATCAGTTGATGAGCATTTGGGTTGTTTTCCACTATTTGACTATTATAAATAATGCTGATATGAACATTTGTGTACAAGTTTCACTGTGGACATATGTTTTCATTTCTCTTGAGTATTTACCTAGGAATAGAATTACTAGGTCATCTGATAACTCTGTGTGTAACTATTTGAGGAACTGCTAGACTGTTTTCCAAAATACATTCCCAGTAGTAGAAAGAGGGTTCTAGTTTCTCTATATCTGCACAAACACTTGTTCTCTCTCCAAAAATTATTTGTTGACAGTTGAATATATTTAACTGCTGAACTCCTGTTTTAAGACTTTGAAACTGGACTGATGATTATATTTTATTCCAAACTAAAGATACTTTTATAGTACTAAAAGTAAACGAAAGTTACTATGTTTCTAACTGGAGGTCACCATACATTTGTTATAAATTAATTATGGTAAGCTCTGGCCCCAAATCTAGTTGTTGTTTAGTTGCTAAGTCCTGTTGGACTCTTTGTGACGACATGGACTGCAGCAGGCCAGGCTTCCCTGTCCTTCACTATCTCCTGGAGTTTGTTCAAACTCATGTCTGTAGATTCATGATACCATCTGACCAACTCATCCTCTGTCGCCTGCTTCTCCTGCTCTCAGTCTTTCTTAGCATCAGGGTCTTTTCCAATGAATCAGCTCTTCGCATCAGGTGGCCAAAGTATTGGAGCTTCAGCTTGAGCATCAGTCCTTCCAATGGATATTCAGGGTTGATTTCCTTTAGGATTGACTGATTGGCTCTCCTTGCTGTCCAAGGAATTTTCAAGAGTCTTCTCCAGCACCAAATCTAGTTAGCTACCTAAGTTTTCCACATTATTTCTTAACCCAGTTTAATTCATAAACCACCTCATGTAGGACCTTGTCATATCTCAGCTTCAACATGGAGGCACTTAAATTTAGTATAGTAGGTTTGCTGGGGGAAAATACTAAGTTCATGATGGATTAATCTATCATGTAGGTGTTATATAGGAATATATATTTCCTAACATTAAAAGATGTAATGTGTTCGAGTTAGTTGTTCAGTTGTATCTGACTCTGTGACCTCATGGACTGTAGTGCACCAGGTTCCTCTGTCCATGGGCTTTTCCGGGTAAGGATACTGGACTGGGTTGCCATTGCCTTCTCCAGGGGATCTTCCCAACCCAGGAATCGAACCAGGGTCTCCTGCATTGCAGCCGGATTGTTTACCAGCTGAACTACCAGGGAAGCCCAAAAGATGTAATGAGGGATATTACTAAGGGTGTTGATTTAATAATTTTTCTTAAAATCAGTCTAGAAAAACAATTCAAGTAGTAAGAAAGTCTTGCCCCTGAAAATCACTTAACTGTTTGAATGTAATCCTCCAGAAATATTCCATTTATTTACAGACACATCTAAGCATTTTAAAACTATGAATGTAGTTAGACTACAAGTATTTTTCTGCATCTTTTTAAAAAAACTTTATCTTGGAGATCTTTCCATTATTAATATTTATGAATTATCTTATAATTTGTAACTGCTATACAATATTCCAGTTGTTAAGGAAGTACTTTTTTTATTCCCCTATTGATGAAAAATCAATTGTTTTCAGCTTTTTACTCTTGATAAGTGAAGCTGAAAGGGACATTTTTTCATACGTCTACTTTTTTGAGTGCATTTGCTGAATTAAAGGGTTTGTGTATTTAAATTTTACTAGATAGTCAAGTTACCCTTCAAAAATATTTAATTTATATTCTGTAGTGTAACATAGGGATTGTCAAATATGAAGTTTACAGTCATGATAAATTGGTCTTTATGATGGTTGTTTCTTTTAATCATGAATGAAATCTAACTTACTTTCACATCACTGGCCATTTGTAATATTTATGCAAGTTATCTATATTTGTCCTTTGCCTATTTTTCTTTTTTTAATAGATAAAAGCTGTTTGTATAAAGGAAGTTAGTCACTGGTCAGATGTATTGCATGTTGCAAATATTTGTGTGTCATTTATTAATAATGTGATTAAAATAATATATTTAGAATTCTGTCCAAAGTTAAACATGGAGTCAAGCATAGAGAAAATTGTGTTGTAACTGTTGTGACAGCAGAGAAGAATTTATAGTTTAGAGTTAAACTCTCTTAACTTGTCATATACAACTGAGCGACTTCACTTTTTGTTTTCACCTTCATGCATTGGAGAAGGAAATGGCAACCCACTCCAGTATTCTTGCCTGGAGAATCCCAGGGACGGGGGAGCCTGGTGGGCTGCCGTCTATGGGGTCGCACAGAGTCGGACATGACTGAAGCGACTTAGCAGCAGCAGCAGCAACTTGTCATGTGGGTTATTCATACGTTATGAACAAGCTCGATACTAATAATGTACAGGGTGATACAGAGGTGCTTGGATTTTTCTGTGTAAGTGGCAATAACCATTTTTTAAACTCAGTATTATCTCCAGTTATAAGTCCACATGTGTTCATGGTAGAAAGTTTTTAAAGTTCTTTAAACTGTGAAGAAAAAAGTCACTTATAATGATGCTATCCAGAAATACTTTAATATATATTTTTTCTGAAATATACTATATTTCATCTAAAAAGTTGGATACTGTGTATCCATTTTTTCAAAGCAACATGTTTTGACCATTTCCTCAGCTAGTTTTTATTTAACCTTTCCCCTTTTGTTGGACCTGGAGATTTGGTTTCTAAACAAGACTATGTTGAACACATTTCTGTATCTATATTCGGGTTTTCCACATAAGTTTCCTAGTACTGGATATATTGGGTTGAAAGTTCTGGGTGCCTACATGTTATATTTTGAACTAGTTTTGAGAAGATAAAAGGCAACAGTAAAAATTGCCAGTTTTCTAGGGGTCAAAGAAACCATTTAAGAGGTAGCTATTATGGCTTTAGTTTTAAACAATTATGTATAGAAAAGTTAAAGGAACTAGAATAGCCAAAACAATTTTGAAAAAGAACTAGTATAGCCAAAACAGTTTTGAAAAAAGAATGAAATTGAAAGACTCAGTGTCCAATTTTAAGATGTTCTGTAAAGCTACACTTATCAAGACAGTGTGGTGTATTGACCAAAGGCACAGAGTAGAGAGCCTAGAAATAGACTTACTGTGGATATAGTCAAGTGATTTTTTGACAGAGGTGCAAACATACTTCCATGGAGAAAGGATAGTCTTTTCAAATATGTGATTTTGGAAAACTGAGTATCCATATGTATAGTGAGCCTCAACATATCTTATACAAAAATTAACTCAAGATGGATCATAAACCTAAACGTAAAACATAAAGTAGTAAAACTCTTAGAAGAGAGCATTGGAAAGTCTTCTTGACCTTGGGTTGGCAAGGACCTCTTAGATACCGTACCAAAAGCATGATCCATGAAAGAAAAAATTGATGAAGTGAACTTCATCAAAATTTAAAACTTTCCTGTGAAGGACACTATGAACTGGGAGAGTATATTTACAAACCACATGTCTGAGAAAGGACTTAACCATAATTTATGAAGAGCTTTCAAAACTCAACATAGTCGGGGAGAACCCCTAAAGAACCAGCATCCCAATTTTAAAAATGGGTGAAAGATTTGAACAGATAGTTCAGAGATGTTTGGATGGCTTATAAGCACATAAAGATGTTCATCTTTAGTCATTATGCCACAGTGAGGTACTGTTTACATACCTTTTATTTATTTTTTAATTGACTGCACTGGGTCTCTGCTGCTATGCAGGATTTTCTCTAGTTGCGGCAAGTGGGGCCTCCTCTTCAGTTGCAGTGCACAGGCTTCTCATCCTCTTATTGTGGAGCATGGGCTTCAGTAGTTGTGGTTTGCGGGCTCAGTAGTTGTGGTGCGTGGGGTTAGTTGACCGAGGCATATAGGATCTTCCCAGATCAGGTACTAAACCTGTGTCTCCCACATTGGCAGACGGATTCTTTACCACTGAGCCACCAGGGGAGCCATCAGTTCAGTTAGTTGCTCAGTTGTGTCCGACTCTTTGAGACCTCATGGACTGCAGCACGCCAGGCTTCCCTATCCTTCACCAACTGCTGGAGCTTGCGCAAACTCGTGTCCATTGAGTCGGTGATGATCCTGTCATCCTCTTCTCCTGCCTTCAATCTTTCCCAGGATCAAGGGTCTTTTCCATTGAGTCAGTTCTTTGCATCGGGTGGCCAAAGTATTGGAGCTTCAGTTTTAGCGTCAGTCCTACCAATGAATATTCAGGGTTGGTTGCTTTCCTTTAGGATTGAGTGGTTGGATCTCCTTGCAGTCCAAGGGACTCTCAAGAGTCTTCTTGAACACCACAGTTCAAAAGCATGAATTCTTGAGCACTCAGCTTTCTTTTATAGTCCAACTCGCACATCCATACATGACTACTGGAAAAACCATAGCTTTGACTAGTGAGACCTTTGTCAGCAGTCATGTCTCTACTTTTTAATATGCTGTCTAGATTTATCATAGCTTTTCTTCCAAGGAGCAAGTGTCTTTTAATTTCATGGCTGCAGTCACTGTTGCTATTGTTTCCCCATCTATTTGCCATGAAGTGGTGGGACCAGCTGCCATGATCTTAGTTTTCTGGATGTTGAGTTTTAAAGCCAACTTTTTCACTCTCCTCTTTCATTTTCATCAAGAGGCTCTTTAGTTCTTTGCTTTCTGCCGGAGGGGTGGTGTCATCTGTGTATCTGAGGTTAT
Organism: Redunca redunca; assembly: GCA_006410935.1. NCBI lineage: Eukaryota > Metazoa > Chordata > Mammalia > Artiodactyla > Bovidae > Redunca > Redunca redunca. The sequence continues at coordinate 196,235 of SJYQ01091791.1, read as the reverse complement.
TGATATTTCTCCCGGCAATCTTGATTCCAGCTTGTGCTTCATCCAGCCTGGCATTTCGCATGATGTACTCTGCATAGAAGTTAAATAAGCAAGGTGACAATATACAGCCTTGATGTACTCCTTTCCCAGTTTGGAACCAGTCTGTTGTTCCATGTTTAGTTCTAACTGTTGCTTTTTGACCTGCATACAGATTTCTCAGGAGGCAGGTAAGGTGGTCTGGTATTCCCGTCTCTTGAAGAATTTTCCACAGTTTGTTGTGATCCACACAGTCAAAGGCTTTGGCCTAGTCAGTAAAGCAAAAGTAGATATTTTTTTGAAACTCTCTTGCTTTTTCAGTGATCCAACACATGGTGGCAGTTTGATCTCTGGGAATCATACATACCTTTTAGAATGGCTAAACTAATAGAAAGTATTGTACTGACAGTACTGAGTATTGCTGAGGATGAGGATTAACTGAAACTGGTGAGAATGCAAACTCTGGGTAAATCTGTCAGTTTGTTACAAAGTATACAGTTAACAGGGGTTTCAACAAGCCCACTTCTAGGGATATGTCTTCAGTTCAGTTCAGTCCAGTAGCTCAGTCATGTCCAACTCTTTGCGACCCCATGAATTGCAGCACGCCAGGCCTCCCTGTCCATCACCAACTCCCGGAGTTCACTCAGACTCCGGTCCATCGAGTCAGTGATGCCATCCAGCCATCTCATCCTCTGTCGTCCCCTTTTCCTCCTGCCCCCAATCCCTAGGGCAATATAAACTTACTGTTTACACTAAAATATGTGTGTGTATGTTTGTAGCAGCACTATTCCTAATTACCCCAAACTGGAAACAACATAAGTGTCCTTTGGTGGGTAAATGGATAATGGATAAACAAACTGATATATTTATATTATGGAATGCTATTTAGCAATTAAAAAGGATCAACTGTTGACATACCAGTAATACAGATATGTATCAGTGGCATAATAGCAGTTCCATAAAATTATATTCTAAATGGGCCTGTTTACATGATATTCTTAAAAATACAAAGCTATAGGCATAGAGAACAGATCATTGGTTACCAGGGTTTAGGGATGGAGGTAAGAGGTTTAACTACAAAGAGGTAGAGGGAATTCTTTGTTAATATTGGAAGTGTTTTGTATTCTGTTTATGGTGGTTTTTACAGGAATCTGTGTACATGCTAAAACTTATAATAGTGTGTGCTGAGAAAATGAATACTGCTAGATGTAAATTAAAAAATTATAAATTTAATCATAATTTTATTTGCCTATTATACCTCAGTAAGGCTGGAAAAAAAAGATACAGTAAAAATTTTAAAGAATTAAAAGTACCTTTGTTTAAAATTACTTTGTTACAAATAAGAGTGCCATATCTAAGTAGCTTATAAACAGCAGAAATGTATTTCTCTCTTTTCTGAAGGCTTGAACTCTGAGATCAGGTTGCCATCATGGTCAGGATCTGGTGAGGTCTCTCTTCCAGGTTGTAGATTTACTGTGTATGGTACAATAAGTATGGTAAGAAAAGGTCTAGAGAGCTCTCTGGGTTTCCTTATTTTAAGGATGCTGGTCCCATTCACGAGGATTCTGCGCTCAAAGACCTTGCTTCCTAATATCATCACATTTGGAGTTAGGATTTCAGCATTGGTTTTGGGGGCAACATAAATTCAGGCCATTGCAACCAACATTCAGTTTTGGCACAAAATACTGTAAATACAGTTAGTTTAATTGTATCTTTAGGATAAATTCCTAAGAATAGATTTTATGGATCAAATATGTTCACATCTAAAGATATCTGTTACAAATCTAATATTCATAAAAATTAGTTTGATACAAGTTGTTGAAGTGTATTTAGATTTTAATTTTCTTTCCTGAGTGATAGCCAATGCCTGAGTAGTATTGGTAGTGAATACTAACAACTTTCAGTTTAATAACCAGTTATATAGACAATGGAGGAGGAAAAAAAGTAAAGGGAGGTGGATGATATTTTACTGTAAGATTCCCAAAATTTGGTGCTTTCCATTAGAATTCAGTATTTGAGAAGGTGGTGAATTTTTTGTCTCTAGGGGTAGTCAAATGCATATTGGATGACTCTGAAGGACAGTGTTCTAAGTGGATGTTAATCATCTGGATGAATGGTTAAGCTGCTTTAGAATCATGTTAGAAACTTTTAGAAATAAAGATGCCTGTCTGTATCCTCACACTGTTTGGTAGAATCAGAATCTTCTTTTATTTGGCTATGTCTTCTGGCATGCAGAATCTCAACCAGAATTGAACCCATCCCCTGCAGTGGAACCGTGGAATATTAACCATTGGCCCTTCAGGAAAGTCCCTAGAATCAGAGTCTTTTGAGGAGGGACCCGGGATGCTGGTGGGCATCTCCAGGTGATTCTAATGTAAAGCAAGGTTCCTGTCCTGTTCCTGAGATTCAGTATGATTCTATGTTTTGCTTTAATTTGTGGGTAGAATGCATTTATGTTCCAAAGGTACTGTATATATAAACTCTTTATTAGCCAAAAAAAAAGAGAATACTTTAAAATTCATTATTATGTGGCTTCTCTCTAATTGCCAAATACTATCTTCCCCTCCTACTGTGAAAGACACACCTGTCAAGTTGTAGTTTTTTTAAGCTTTGGAATTATTGTTAATAGCTTGCATAATTTTATTCCAGTGATTTTTGTGTATGATTTTAAAAAATAGAAGTACAGTTAATTTACAATGTTGTATATGTTTTTAATGAGTAGTTGACAGTTTTGATTTTTGTTTAGATACAGAAGTTGTTTCATAGCATATCTAATATATTTTTGAGTCAGTAATACATCTAGTTGGCTTAAAGCGCAACATTCAGAAAACTAAGATCATGGCATCTGGTCCCATCATTTCATGGGAAATAGATGGGGAAACAGTGGAAACAGTGTCAAACAGTGTCAGACTTTATTTTTGGGGCTCCAAATTCACTGCAGATGGTGATTGCAGCCATGAAATTAAAAGATGCTTACTCCTTGGAAGAAAAGTTATGACCAGCCTAGATAGCATATTAAAAAGCAGAGCCATTACTTTTACAACAAAGGTCCACCTAGTCAAGGCTATGGTTTTTCCATTGGTCATGTATGGATGTGAGAGTTGGACTGTGAACAAAGCTGAGTGCCAAAGAAGTGATGCTTTTGAACTGTGGTGCTGGAGAAGACTCTTGAGAGTCCCTTGGACTGCAAGGAGATCCAACCAGTCCATTCTGAAGGAGATCAGCCCTGGGTGTTCTTTGGAAGGAATGATGCTAAAGCTGAAACTCTAGTACTTTGGCCACCTCATATGAAGGGTTGACTCATTGGAAAAGACTCTGATGCTGGGAGGGATTGAGGGCAGGAGGAGAAGGGGACGACAGACGATGAGATGGCTGGATGGCATCACTGACTTGATGGACGTGAGTCTGAGTGAACTCCGGGAGTTGGTGACCGACAGGGAGGCCTGGTGTGCTGCAATTCATGGGGTTGCAAAGAGTTGGACACGACTAAGTGACTGAACTGAACTGAACTGAATACATCTCCTTAGTAAATGGGAACATGGGTAGAAAGTATTGTTAAACTGAATATTTTAGCTTCTTAGGTAATTCTTTAACACTTATGGAAGAATTTGGGGCCTAAGTAAACCATCAATATGTTCTTTCTCATATATAATTAAAACTGTTAGTATTAGAAATATGGAAAACATTTATTTTAAAGTTTGTTATTTTTATTGGTAGTTTCATCATTAAAGATTTATTGAGCACTTTACTCTGTGTCAGGCACGTTTGTTGATGCTGAAGATACAGTGAATCAAAACCAAAAATTTTCTACTTCATGGAGCATTCAATGGGAGAGACAGGCAATGAACAAAAAAAGTATGTGGCATCTTAGAAGTGGTAAATTCTGTAGTGAAAAAAAGGGTGAAGTGACAAGGTAGAGTCTGAAGTTGGGAAGAGGTTATAACAAATCTTGGTGTGTCACACTTTAGACCTCTCTGAAGAAAGGTGAAGGTGACTTGGAGTAAAATCATAAGGAAGGGATGGGGCTAACCATGAGGATCCATGGAAGAGTATCTTACTGGAGAGCTAAAGAGTGTTATTCTTTAGTGTATGTGATCCTGGGGTTAATCAAGTAGAAGGCAGTAAGTAAAAGTTGAATTTTTTTTTTTTTTCTGTTGCAAAGGTTTGTGGTAAGATTTTTAAAGTGCTGTTTATTGTAGCTAATTTATTGGGTTTTTTTATGGGTTATGATTTTAGAGTCTGCAAGCAACTTTAGAGATTATAGCTTCAAGGTTGCCACTGGAAAAAAAACTAATATTATTTCTCAGTGGAGTAAAGAGAGTAGGCATTATGTATTTTAGTGATCCTTTGAGTTTTGTGCTAAGTCTCATTTTTTGTTTATTTAGGTTTGGTTTCCCTGGGTCTTTGTTGCTGTGGGAAGGCTTTTTCTAGTTGCAGCAGGCAGGGGCTACTCTGCGTTATGATGCATTGGCTTCTCATCAGGGTAGCTTCTCTTGTTGGGGAGCACAGGCTCTAGGCATATCGGCTTCAACAGTTGTGGTCCACAGGCTTAGTTGGTCCATGGCATATGGGATCTTCCCAGACCAGGGATTGAACCCGTTCCCTTGGCAGATGATTCTTATCCACTGTACCACCCACCAGGAAAGTCCTAAATCTCATTCTTAATGTTAAAGAACAGAGAGGCAGTATAGGATAGTGGTTAAAAATGTGAGCTCTGGAGTTGGAGAGCTAGGTTCCAGTTTAGGATCTATGACTGATATTGGGCAGATTATTTATCCTGTTTGTCTTTGTTTCACCTGTAAAATGGAGGAAAGTGTGGCATCTACTCTGTTAAGGATACTGTGAGAATTAAATACTGTATGTTAGTACACGTAGAAGTACATAGAAAGTGCCTGCTATATAAAAAGCACCCAGTGTTAGTTGCTACTAGTGTTAGCTACACTGTTTTGAATGTTACTGTTCACTTTATAAGTTAATATATGTGCAAGGTAAAAATATTATAATCTAGATGTTTTTCTTTCTTTTTAATTTATTTTAAAAGTTGTGGTAAAGTATACATAACATGAAAATTTTCAGTTTTGACCATTTAACAAAAGTGTATAGTTTGTTGCTTAATACCGTTGATTTTTGTGTGTTATTTATAAACACTATTTTTTGGCTGCATCACATGATTTGTAGGATCTTAATTCATTAGGCAGGGATCAACTTGGGCCCTTGGCAGTGAATATGTAAAGTCTTAACTATTGTACCACCAGGGAGTTCCCACTAGTTTTTGCTTTTTAAATTTTTTTCATTATATATGATAGCTCCCCATGGAAGACAAGGATTTCATTATTTTCCCTCCACGTCCTTCTTTCTCCCTCCAGCATACATGTACATACTTTCACACATACATGCACATAGATTTCCCCGGGCTCCCAGTAAAGTTATGTCATAATTATATGATTTTCAGTGCTTACAATCTTAAGGTATAATTATATATTTTTCATTTCTCATGTAATATTTTGTTTTCCATAATTTTTTTCTCCTTAGTTTTCTACTTACTACTAAGAACTCTTAATAATAGCTCCATTGCAATATAATTCACATTATCATATAATTCACCAATTTGTATAATTTAGTGGTTTTACTATATTTAGACTTGTGTAGCCATTATTATTGGAGAAGGCAGTGGCACCCTACTCCAGTACTCTTGCCTGGAAAATCCCATGGATGGAGGAGCCTGGTAGGCTGCAGTCCATGGGGTCATGAAGAGTTGGACACGACTGAGCGACTTCACTTTCACTTTTCACTTTCCTGCATTGAAGAAGGAAATGGCAACCCACTCCAGTGTACTTGCCTGGAGAATCCCAGGGACGGCGGAGCCTGGTGGGCTGCCATCTATGGGGTTGCACAGAGTCGGACACGACTGAAGCGACCTAGCAGCAGCAGCCATTATTATAGTCATTTTTAAAATGCATGTTTTTATCTATATTCCAAAAATGATTATCCAAGAAAATCTCTTATCTGTTAGCAGTCACATTCCATTTCCCCTCACCCTCTTCAAACTTAGGCAGTCATCAGTCTTCTTTCTGTCTGTATGGATAGTCTATTCTGAACATTTCATATAATGGAATTATGCAGTATATGATATGTGATCTTTGGAGACTTCTTTCACTTAACATAATATTTTCAAGGTTTATCCATGTAGTATCAGTATTTCATTCCTTTTTATTGCTGAATAATACTGCATTGTATAGACAGGGCACATTTTGTTTATCCATTCATATGTCGATGAACATTTGCCTTGTTTCCACCTTTTGACTGTTATGAATAATGCTTCTGTGACTGTGTACAAGTTTTGTGTGGACTTACATTCATTTCTCTTGGATGTATACCTAGGAGTCAGATTGCTAGATCATATGGTAACTATGTTTTACCTCTTGGAGCATTGCCAGACTGTCTTTCAAAGTGACTGCATCATTTTACCTTCTCTTGAGTCTCCTGGAGTAATCTGAACTTCATTCTGCATGGTTGTTTTTTCTATATCTAGTTCACAGCTGTTACCTGAGATCACCCCCTCGACAGTTGTTCTAGGTACCTTATGGAGGCTCCTTCTACCTGTGTTGGAGTGGTTTCCTTTATCTTCTATCTTCTTTGGTTGATTCTCTTGTTTTGGTTTATCATATCCTTGAGTAGATTTTTGAGGAAATATGTATAGCAGGTAAATTTTTTTTGAACTCTTCTAACTTTACACTTATGCTGCTTGACAGGGTAAAGAATTCTAGATTGAGAATCACATAGCTTTAGAATTTTGAAGCCATTTTTTTCTTGGTTCTAGAAGTGCTGTTTGAAAAAGCCATTCTAAGTCCTGTCTGTTGTATGTAAACTGTTTTCTTTGTGTTTCCAGTGTTCTGAAATTTCACATTACTATAGGTACATGAAGTCTGGAAACTCATGTTCTTCAGAGTTGGAAATTTTTCTTGAATTATTTAAATATTTTCTACTATTAATTTTTGCTATTCTTTTTTGGAAGCACCAACTATCTGGATATTGAATTGCCTGGCTTAGTTCTTTAATTTAAAAAGTCTTTTTCTCTGTTTTTTCAGTTTCTTTTTGTTTTTGCTACTTTTTATCTCACCTTCATCTTTCATCCCTTCTATGGAACTTTTTGTGTTTTGTCTGATATTTTTTTTAGTATAATTTACATGCAGTAAAATATGCCAATTTCAAGTGTGTGATTTGATTAGTTTTCAAAAATGTATATACCCCATTTAGCCACTAGGCTTCAGCAATACGTGAACCATAAACTTCCAGATGTTCAAGCTGGCTTTAGAAAAGGCAGAGGAACCGGAGATCAAATTGCCAAGATCCACTGAATCATTGAATAAGCAAGAGAGTTCTAGAAAACATCTATTTCTGCTTTATTGACTATGCCAAAGCCTTTGACTGTGTGGATCACAATAAACTATGGAAGATTCTGAAAGAGATGGGACTACCAGACCACCTGACCTGCCTCTTGAGAAACCTGTATGCTGGTTAGGAAGCAACAGTTAGAACTGGACATGGAACAACAGACTGGTTCCAAATAGGAAAAGGAGTACGTCAAGGCTGTATATTGTCACCCTGCTTATTTAACTTAATATGCAGAGTACATCATGAGAAACGCTGGGCTGGAAGAAACACAAGCTGGAATCAAGATTGCCAGGAGAAATATCAATAACCTCAGATATGCAGATGACACCACCCTTATGGCAGAAAGTGAAGAGGAACTCAAAAGGCTCTTGATGAAAGTGAAAGAGGAGACTGAAAAAGTTGGCTTAAAGCTCAACATTCAGAAAACGAAGATCATGGCGTCTGGTCCCATCACTTCATGGGAAATAGATGGGGAAACAGTGTCAGACTTTGTTTTTGGGCTCTAAAATCACTGCAGATGGTGATTGCAGCCATGAAATTAAGACACTTACTCCTTGGAAGGAAAGTTATGACCAACCTAGATAGCATATTCAGAAGCAGAGACATTAGTTTGCCAACAAAGATCTGTCTAGTCAAGGCTATGGTTTTTCCAGTAGTCATGTATGGATGTGAGAGTTGGACTGTGAAGAAAGCTGAGTGCCGAAGAATTGATGCTTTTGAACTGTGGTGTTGGAGAAGACTCTTGAGAGTCCCTTGGACTGCAAGGAGGTCCAACCAGTCCATTCTAAAGGAGATCAGTCTTGGGTGTTCAATGGAAGGACTGATGCTGAAGCTGAAACTCCAATACTTTGGCTACCTCATGCGAAGAGTTGACTCACTGGAAAAGACCCTGATGCTGGGAGGGATTGGGGGCAGGAGGAAAAGGGTATGACAGACAATGAGATGGCTGGATGGCATCACTGACTTGATGGACATGGATTTGGGTGGACTCCAGGAGTTGGTGATGGACAGGGAGGCCTGGCGTGCTGTGATTCACGGGGTCGCAAAGAGTCGGACACGACTGAGCGACTGAACTGAACTGAACTGATAGTACAATTATAGAACATTTCCACTATTCCAGAAAGTTCCCTTCTTTTCCAGTCATTTCTCCCAAGACATCCTAGACAACCACTGTTCTTTTCTGTCACCATTGCTCTTAATTTTTCCTGTCCCAGAGCTTTTTACAAATGAAGTCATATGGCATGTATTCTTGGATTTAGCTTCTTTTTGCTCAACATAGTGTTTTTGAGATTCACATATGTACATGTATGTTCCTTTTGATGAGTGGTACTCCACTTTTATTACATCAATTTGTTTATCCATTTCTCTTCTAGATACTTGAGTTGCTTCCAATTCTTGGCTGTTCTGAATAGGGCAGTTGTTATGAACATTCATGTTAAGGTCTTTTAATGAGCATTTATTTATTTCTCTTGGGTAAATGCCTAGGAGTAGAATTTGTTGTATACGTTTTAATTTCTAAGAGCTGTCTTGATATCTGATTTTTTTAAATAACATTATAAGATAAAAACATTCTGGTTCTGAGTTGAGTCATGGTTGCAGTGTCTCCTCTGACTCTCTTGAGGACAGAGAGAGAGAGAGAGAGAGAGAGTGTGTGAGTGTGTGTAAAATGTAATGTATGGGCTTCCCAGGTAGCTCAGTGGTAAAAAATCTGCCTGCCAATGTAGGAGATGTAGGAAATGTGGATTCAGTCCCTGGATTGGGAAGATCTTTTGGAGTAGGACATGGCAAATCGGTCCAGTATTCTTGCCTGGAATATTCCACGGACAGAGGAGCCTCAAAGGCTATAGTCCATTGGATTGCAAAGGCTCAACATGACTGAGCATGCATACAATGTAATATATAATATGTATATTTTAAAAGTTTGCTTTCTCTTTAGGCTGTTTTCTTCCAAGTTCTTATTTGTTTTTGATAGATGTATTTTGTGTTAAATACTTTACCCAAATGTCTTGTAATCTCTGGTTATCTGCTTAGTAGTTTTCAATTGAGACATAACATATGTACAGTAAAGGGTATATATATATATGTGTGTGTGTGTGTGTATGTATATTTTAAGTGTATAGCTTAATGAACTTTCACTGTATACTCTCTCATATATTCACTGCCTAGAACAATAGAGAGAACATTTTTAGTTTCCCAGAAGGCATTGTTGTACCACTTTCAACTTAGTACCTTCATTCTCCTATAGCCAGTAATTGTTCTGATGATTTACATCACTGTGATTTAGTCTTGCCTGTTTTTCAACTTCATGTAAGTGAAATTGTTCTTTTTTTTTTTTTTTTTCTTGTTTGTTTAATTGTGCAGCTGGTAAAGAATCTGCTGCAGTGCGGGAGACCTGGGTACAATCCCTGGGTTGGGAAGATCCCCTGGAGAAGGGAGAGGCTACCCACTGCAGTATTCTGGCCTGGAGAATTCCATGGACAGAGGAGTCTGATAGGCTTACAGTCCATGGGGTTGCAGAGTCGGACATAGCTGAGTGACTTTCACTTTCATTTTCAGTGGTTACCTTTATCAGAATTTTTCAGTCTTAGCATATTTGGGGCCAGATGACTTTTTGTTTTGGGGTGGAGAGGGCTGTGCTGTGTATTATAGGGTGTTTAGCAGTATCCCTGGTCACAATCCACTAGCATCCCCCAGTTGCCCAGTTTTGATGACCAAAAATGTCTTCAGATAGTACCAACTGTCCTCCTGGGGCCAGAAATACCCTCTGGTTAAGAACCATGGCCCTAGATATTTCAGTCTGCATTGTTAATTTATTACATTTTAAGTTGATGCTTTTCAAAGAATGCAAGAAATTGTGTAATAATTTAACTCCATCCCACCCCCACCTCTTGCCTTTTGTGCTATCAATGCTCTTGTATATTTTAGTTTCACATATTTTATAAACCTCTAAGTCAATAGTGTTGTTGTTTTACATAGTTTATAATTTTAACCTTTGTTTTTTAAAGTAAGCAGAAAATCTCACTCACACACAAACTTATTTTAAAATAAATAAGGCAGACATCCTTGTAACCATACCACCTAGGTCAAGAAGTAGACCTTTTTGTAGATGGGAATAGAAATTGTCATACTGAGTGAAGTAGGTCAGACAGTTGAGGAAACTCGTGTGACATCCCTTATATGTGGAATCTAAAAAGAAATGATACAGGACTTCTCCAGTGGTTAAGAATCTGCCTGCTGATGCAGGGAGACACAGGTTTGATCCTTGACCTGGAACAATTTCCACATGCTGAGGGGCAGTTAAGCTCTGGTGCTACAGTTACTGAGCCAGTGTGTTTAGAGCCTCTCTGCAACAAGAGAAGCCACCATGGTGAGAAGCCTGTACACCAGAACTAGAGAGTAGCCCTCACTTGCTTGCAACTAGAAAAAGCCCTCATGCAGCAACAAAGACCGAGCACAGGCAAAAATAATTAATAAGATAGAAATGATATAAATGAATTTATTTACAAAATAGAAATAGACTCACAAACTTAAAGAACTTATGGTTGCCAGGGAAGGATGGGAGGAAGGGATAGTTAGGGAGCTTGGGATTGACGTACATACACTGCTGTATTTAAAATGGATAACCAACAAGGGCCTATTGTATAGCACAGAAAACACTACTCAATGTTTTGTGGTGGCCTGGATGGTAGGGGAGTTTGGGGAAGAATGAATACATGTATGTTATGGCTGAATCCTTTTGCTGTCCACCTGAAACTGTTCCAACATTGTTAATCAGCTATCAATTCAGTTCAGTTGCTCAGTCATGTCCGACTCTGTGTGACCTCATGGACTGCAGCATGCCAGGCTGCCCTGTCCATCACCAACTCCTGGAGATTCCTCAAACTCATGTCCATTGAGTTGGAGATGCCATCCAACCATCTCATCCTCTGTCATCCACTTCTCCTCCTCCTTTCAGTCTTTGCCAGCATCAGGATCTTTGACAGTGAGTCAGTTCTTTGCATCAGGTGGCCAAAGTATTGGATCTTCAGCTTTAACATCAGTCCTTACAATGAATATTCAGGGTTGCTTTCCTTTGGGATTGATCGGTTGGATCTCCTTGTAGTCCAAGGGACTCTCAAGAGTCTTCTTCAATACCACAGTTCAAAAGCATCAATTCTTCAGCACTCAGCTTTATTTATAGTCTACCTCTCATATCCATACATGACTACTGGAAAAACCATAGCTTTGACTAATTGGACCTTCATCAACAGTCATGTCTCTGCTTTTTAATATGCTGTCTAGATTTGTCATAGCTTTTCTTCCAAGGAGCAAGCGTCTTTTAATTTCGTGGCTGCAGTCACCATCTGCAGTAATTTTGGGGCCCCCCAAAATAAAGTCTGTTGCTGTTTCCATTGTTTCCCCATCTATTTGCCGTGAATTGATGGGACTGGATGCCATGATCTTAGTTTTCTTAATGTTGAGTTTTAAGCCAACTTTTTCACTCTCCTCTTTCACTTTCATCAAGAGGATCTTTAGTTCTTCTTTGCTGTCTGCCATAAGAGTGGTGTTATCTGTGTATCTGAGGTTATTGATACTTCTCCTGGCAATCTAGATTCCAGCTTATGCTTCATCTAGCCCAGCATTTCACATGATGTACTCTGCATCAGTTCAGTTCAGTTCAGTCAACTCCGACTCTTTGCGACCCCATGCACACCAGGCCTCCCTGTCGGTCACCAACTCCCGGAGTTCACTCAGATTCACGTCAGTCGAGTCAGTGATGCCATCCAGCCATCTCATCTTCTGTCGTCCCCTTCTCCTCTTGCCCCCAATCCCTCCCAGCGTCAAAGTCTTTTCCAGTGAGTCAACTCTTCTCATGAGGTGGCCAAAGTACTGGAGTTTCAGCTTTAGCATCATTCCTTCCAAAGAAATCCCAGGGCTGATCTCCTTCAGAATGGACTGGTTGGACCTCCTTGCAGTCCAAGGGACTCTCAAGAGTCTTCTCCAACACCGCAGTTCAAAAGCATCAATTCTTTGGTGCTCAGCTTTCTTCACAGTCCAACTCTCACATCCATACATGAACAATGGAAAAACCATAGCCTTGACTAGACGGACCTTAGTTGGCAAAGTAATGTCTCTGTTTTTCAATATGCTATCTAGGCTGGTCATAACTTTTCTTCCAAGGAGTAAGCGTCTTTTAATTTCATGGCTGCGGTCACCATCTGCAGTGATTTTGGAGCCCCCAAAATAAAGTCTGACACTGTTTCCACTGTTTCCCCATCTATTTCCCATGAAGTGATGGGACCAGA
>SJYQ01091791.1:106699-183093 GCA_006410935.1 Redunca redunca | reverse complement strand
CTCTAATTTTCTTGAAGAGATCTCTAGTCTTTCCCATTCTGTTCTTTTCCTCTATTTCTTTGCATTGATCGCTGAGGAAGGCTTTCTTATCTCTTCTTGCTATTCTTTGGAACTCTGCATTCAGAAATGTTATATCTTTCCTTTTCTCCTTTGCTTTTCGCTTCTCTTCTTTCACAGCTATTTGTAAGGCCTCCCCAGCCAGCCATTTTGCTTTTTTGCATTTCTTTTCCACAGAAGTTAAATAAGCAAGGTGACAATATACAGCCTTGATGTATACTCCTTTCCCAATTTGGCCTTGTCCGGTTCTAACTGTTGCTTCCTGACCTGCATACAGATTTCTCAAGAGGCAGGTCAGGTGGTCTGGCATTCACATCTCTTGAAGAATTTTCCACAGTTTGTTGTGATCCACACAGTCAAAGGCTTTGGCCTAGTCAGTAAAGCAGAAATAGATGTTTTTCGGGAACTCTCTTGCTTTTTCAATGATCCAGTGGATGTTGCCAATTTGATCTCTGGTTCTTCTGCCTTTTCCAAATTCAGCTTGAACATCTGGAAGTTCATGGTTCATACTGTTGAAGCTTGGCTTGGAGAATTTTGAGCATTACTTTGCTAATGTGTGAGATGAGTGCAATTGTGCAGTAGTTTGAGCATTCTTTGGCATTGCCCTTCTTTGGGATTGGAATGAAAACTGACCTTTTCCAGTCCTGTGGCCACTGCTGAGTTTTCCAAATTTGCTAGCATATTGAGTGCAGCAGTTTAACAGCATTGTCTTTTAGGTTTGAAATAGCTCTACTGGAATTCCATCACCTCTACTAGCTTTGTTCATAGTTATGCTTCTGAAGGTCCACTTGACTTCGCATTTCAGGGTGTCTGGCTCTACGTGGGTGATTATACCATCTTGGTTATCTGGGTCACGAAGATCTTTTTTGTATTGTTCTTCTGTGTATTCTTGCCACCTCTTCTTAATATCTTCTGCTTCTGTTAGGTCCATACCATTTCTGTCCTTTATCAAGCCCATCTTTGCATGAAATGTTCCCTTGGTATCTCTAATTTTCTTGAAGAGATCTCTAGTCTTTCCCATTCTGTTCTTTTCCTCTATTTCTTTGCACTGATCACTGAGGAAGGCTTTCTTCTCTCCTTGCTATTCTTTGGAACTCTGCATTCAAATGGGTATCTCTTTCCTTTTTTCCTTTGTCTTTAGCTTCTCTTCTTTTTCAGCTATTTGTAATCCGCTATACTCTAATACAAAATAAAAAAGTTAACCCCTTTCAGTTATAACCCCCTCCCTCCCTGCTCCCATGAGCAGTTACTGTTCTAACTCTTACAGTAATTCATTTCCTTTTTTTTTTTAATGTTTTATCACAAGTGTGCATTCCTAGACATGTAATGTTATTCAGTTTTTAAAATCTGATTTCTATATAAATGTACAATTATATAGAAATTTAGTGTACAATTTACCTCTCTGTCCCTTTCTTTTCCTTAGTTTTTTTGTTGAAGAACCCTTGCCAAAATTTGGATTTTACTGACTACTTATCTACTACAGTTGATCCTTATACAACATGGATTTGAACTGTGTGGGTCACTCATTTGTGGATTTTTTTCCAATAAATATGTACTAGAGTATTTCCCAATCCACTGTTTGAATTCATGGATGCAAAATGACATATGTGGAGAGCTAACTGTAAAGTTGTATGCAAATTTTCAGCCGCATGTAGAGTTGATACTGTAACCTGAATGTTGTTCAACTGTATTTAGTTAGTCTGAAGTAGAGGTTATATAGGAAAGGTAGGATAGATGCTTGATTCTTTGGTTTTATTACTTTTCAGGATAGCAAATTAGTTTTTATTAGTTCACCTCTAAGAGAAAGTTGTGTTTTGTTTTTTTTGTTTTTTTTTTTGCTGTGCTGCAGCTTGTAGAATCTAGTTCCTTGACCAAGGATTGAATCCTGGCCCTTGGCAGTGAAAGTGTGGAGTCCTTAACCACTGGACCACTAGGGAATTGTTGAAAAACAGCTATTTTTAAAAATATCAGTGTGAATTCAGGAATTTAGACATATTTTATGGTTTTTAATCAATATCAGTTATTATTATTTATGCTAAAATTGTCATATCTTTGGTCAGTTGGAGCCTCAAGTTCGTTTCTAAATAACTTGATCCACTCCAGGTAGTCTTTGTAGCATCCTTGTTATCTGTTATGACCAAGTGTCTAGGCTTATCTTTTATATTTACAGCTCCAAAGTTGTAACCAGCTAGTTTCTCCAAGAAGTCCTGGTTTTAGTGGGAAATGGTGTTTGAGGATGTAATCTGGGCATTGAGTATGCTCATTGCTGTGAGTTACTGTGTCTTGGACAGAGTTAAGAGTGATACAGGTACATCTGTATCTATATATACATACCTGCACTCATAAAAGATTTTAAAAATTTACTCTCTTCTATGCTACATCTATAGCCCTTTTTTTTCCATAACAAAAATTCTGGTTCTCAAGGATATAGGGGATAATGAATTAGACTTATAATCATTATTGATTAGTCACTTGTTTTATTCCACATTATACAGTAGTCTCAGAATAGCAATACTAATGTTACCATTTCCAATATGATCACTAAGAGCAGTTACAAAAAATATTTTGCACATGTTATCCTCATTTCCTTCTTACTTTGTATCCTTACTGTATCTGTATTATCAGATTATATTGCCATTACATAGTATGTGGTGGGTTTCCCTGTGGCTCAGTTGGTAAATAATCTGCCTACAGTGCAGGAGACCTGGGTTTGATTGCTGGGTTGGGAAAATCCCCTGGAGAAGGAGAGACTACCCACTCCAGTGTTATTGCCTGGAGAATCTGTGGACAGAGGAGCCTGGCAGGCTACAGTCGATGGGGCCACAGCAGTTGGACATGACTTAGCGACTAAACCACCAACACTGTATAGTAGTCACCCCTTTTCTGTGAGGGATATGTTCTAAGACCTTTAGTGGATGGCTGAAAATGTGGATAGTACTGAACCCTATGTATGGTTGTTTGGTTGTTCAGTCATGTCCAACTCTTTGCGACCCTGTGGACTGCAGCACGCCAGGCTTCCCTGTCCTTCACCATCTACCAGAGTTTGCTCAAACTCTTGTCCATTGAATTGGTGATGCTATCCAACCATCTCAACCTGTGTTGTCCCCTTCTCCTACTCTCAGTCTTTGCCAGCATCAGGGTCTTCTCCAGTGAGTGGCCTCATCATATATATAAAATAAAGTTTAATTTATAAATTAGGCACAGTAAGAGAACATCTGAATTGCCAGCATCACTACTCTTGTGCTTTGGGGCCATTGTTTAGTAAAGTAAGGATTACTTGAATACAAGCACTGTGGTACTGTGACAGTTGATCCTCATAACCCAGACAGCTACCAAGTTACTAACAGGTGGGTAGTATGTACAGCTGGAAAAGGCGATGGGACCCCACTCCAGTATTCTTGCCTGGAAAATCCCACGGACAGAGAAGCCTGGTAGGCTGCAGTCCATAGGGTCGCTAAGAGTTTGACACAACTGAGTGACTTCACTTTCACTTTTCATTTTCATGCATTGGAGAAGGAAATGGCAACCCACTCCAGTGTTCTTGCCTGGAGAATCCCAGGGATGAGGGCGCCTGGTGGGCTTCCGTCTATGGGGTCACACACAGTCGGACACGACTGAAGTGACTTAGCAGCATGTACAGCATGGATACACTGGAGAAAGAGATGATTCATATCTAAGGCAAGATGGAGAGGATGGTGTGAGATTTCATCACGCTACTCAGAACAACAATTGAATTGCTTATTTCTAGAATTTTCCTTGTAATGTGTTTGGACTCTGCCCTCAGGAAAGTAAATCTGTGGATAAGGGGGCACTACTGTACTCTTTTAACCTTCATTTATTTTTAGCAAGTAATTAATATATTGTTTAGGGGAACTAGCTAGATCAGAGATTGACATACTTTTTCTATAAAAAGTTAGAGCAGATATTTTGGGCTTCGTGGGCCAAAATGCAAACTCAAAGATACTGTTTAGTTATATAATGAAAAATTTCTATAATCTTTATTGAAAAGTTTTAAAGTACAAGTAATTGAATATAGTTTTTTTAATACAGGTTTGCTAATGAGAAGAATGGAATTAATTTGGGAGGGTTAGATAATGCTTCACTTAATTTGGGTTCAGTTGTTACTCATTATCATTAAACTTGATTGTAAATGTTCATCCGTGTTGATCTCTAATGAGGTTTCCTCTTTGAAATGCCTTTTCAGAGATTGGTGCTACCAAAAACAGTTACCAGTCCACCAGAATATGATTTTAATTGGGATATTGATTACTAGGAAGTCATTTGTAAAATTCTGTTAGATTTCTCCTCTTGATATTTTTCTTTTAGCATGTTGTTACAATGCAGATTAATCACTTTCAATAGAAGGGTTTCACCTTCAATTGAAGGTCCAATCACTTCAGATTGCACAGTTGAATGATTTTAAGAATATGTAAATTTCCCTTATACTTTGCTCAGAGTTTAGAAACACTACTGAAACTATCCTTTGAGCTCAGAAAATGTATCTGTTGCAAATTTTTATGGGAATGGTGACCTCACTTGTTTTAAACTTCGACTGTTTAGGAAGTGAATAAAACATTATTCAATTAACATTAAAAACGTTCAACATTACAGGTGTTTCCAACCGGCTTTAGTTGTCATCAGAATATTTTAAGCTTTACTACTGTGTAAGTTTTGCATATAAGTGGTATTTTACCTTATAATTTTATTAAGATACATTATCATGTTTGTAAGCAAAAGTTCCAAAGCCATTTTAGTGTTTTGTAATAATGATTGAGGCTAGCTCTTTTCCTTTAGAAAAAATTTGTGCTCATACTTGCATTATCAACATGATCTGTGTAGTGGCAAGTCAGGATATTTGGCTTCTGTTTTGGAACAGAAAATGGCTAAATCCATGAAAGCAAATGAAATATATGTCTTTTGGCATTATTGGTAAATAAGACATGATTAATTCAAATATTTTCCACAAAGTACCTACTGATGAACAACTATAAGCTTACAGTTCAGTTCAGTCGCTCAGTCGTGTCCGACTCTCTGTGACCCCATGAATCACAGCACACCAGGCCTCCCTGTCTATCACCATCTCCCGGAGTTCACTCAGACTCACGTCCATCGAGTCCGTGATGCCATTCAGCCATCTCATCCTCTGTCGTCCCCTTCTCCTCCTGCTCCCAATCCTTCCCAACATCAGAGTCTTTTCCAGTGAGTCAACTCTTCACATGAGGTGGCCAAAGTACTGGAGCTTCAGCTTTAGCATCATTCCTTCCAAAGAAATCCAGGGTTGGTCTCCTTCAGAATGGACTGGTTGGATAAGGGACTCTCAAGAGTCTTCTCCAACACCACAGTTCCAAAACATCAATTCTTCGGCGCTCAGCCTTCTTCGCAGTCCAACTCTCACATCCATACAGGACCACTGGAAAAACCATAGCCTTGACTAGACGGACCTTAGTTGGCAAAGTAATGTCTCAGTTTTTCAATATGCTATCTAGGCTGGTCATAACTTTTCTTCCAAGGAGTAAGCGTCTTTTAATTTCATGGCTGCAATCACCATCTGCAGTGATTTTGGAGCCCCCCAAAATAAAGTCTGACACTGTTTCCACTGTTTCCCCATCTATTTCCCATGAAGTGATGGGACCAGATGCCATGATCTTTGTTTTCTGAATGTTGAGCTTTAAGCCAACTTTTTCACTCTCCTCTTTCACTTTCATCAAGAGGCTTTTTAGTTCCTCTTCACTTTCTGCCATAAGGGTGGTGTCATCTGCATATCTGAGGTTATTGATATTTCTCCTGGCAGTCTTGATTCCAGCTTGTGTTTCTTCCAGCCCAGCGTTTCTCATGGTGTACTCTGCATGTAAGTTAAATAAGCAGGGTGACAATATAAGCTTGTAAGACCTTACATATTTTACATTTTCACAGGTTTTGTTAATTTGTCCAATAAGCCCTTTTCTGTTCTACACAGATTTTTTGCCACCATCACTTGTAATATTCTTTAGCAGATTCTACTTCATGTTATACTGACTTGGTATTTTCTCAAGTTTGAAAATACTGTTTCCTGTTGTGGTTTCACATAGACCTTAGAGGCTAATTCTGTAGTCACTTCAAACTCTATTGACTGCTCCAACAACTGGGCAGTGATCAGTAACATCTTTGACTCTTGTAGAGTCAAGGAAACACTGTGAAAACCATTTGTCTTGTTTTTTAATTGAATTTTTTTCATTAAAAATTTTTTTTTAGCTGTACCAAGCACCATGTGGGATCTTACTTGCACCAGGGATCAAATCTGCACCCCTTGCATTGGAAGTGGGGAGTCTTAACCACTGGATCACCAGGAACATTCCCTTTGTTGACTGTTGATATTGTTTCCAATAATCTCGACTTGGTTGAGTGACCATTCTCACCAAAAAGCTCAGTCTTTTTTTTTTTTCAGTATTCATTTATTTGGCTATACAAGGTCTTAGTTGTGGCATGCAGGATCTAGTTCCTGACCAGGGATTGAATCCCAGCCCCCTACATTGGGAGCACCAAGTCCTAGCCAGTGGACCACCAGGAAAGTCCCAAAGCTAATAAACAAGTTTATTTTTTCTGGATGCATTTCTTTGACTACTGTGTAATCCAACACTTTGACTACTTTCTGTGTAATCAAGCACAATTTAATTAACTTATGAATAGTAAATGGGTTTTCTTGCTAGGCTGACCAGTGAGCCACTCACTCACCTACTTTATTTGCAGTTGCATTTTTTTGTTTTATGAAAAAATTCCACTACAGTATAAATTTTCTAATTTTTCTGACTGTAGCTTTCCTGTCAGTTTGAGAATTGTTTTGGTGAGTGCTGTCTAGTAATCTCTATGTATATTGTATTCTTTAGCATAGTGTAGTGTTATTGCATAGTAAAGACAAGGCTATGCCATTTAATTTGATGACAAAACACACTCCACTGTGCCTTAATGTGTGGCATTTGAAGTGCACTTTTCTTGTTTTGACGTGATGGGTTATGTACTCATAAATAAAATTGTCATGGTGCAGCAGCATTTGTGACAGTCAAAATGCTGTTGGATATATCTGTATCACTGCAGCTTCTAGGGTACCATGACGCAGCAGTATGAAGCAGTAAGGGCACTGCACATAGTCTCTGTTGCAGCTACTCGTTTTACCATTGCAGCGTTAAAGCAGCCACAGGTAAGTCATAAATGAACATGACTGTTCCAATAAAATTTTATCTTACAGATACTGAAATTTGAACTTCATATATATCTATATATTGTTTATTTGTTTGGCTTTGTCAGGTCTTAGTTTCAGGTCTTGGTTGCTCGGCAGCATGTGGGATCTTAGTTCCCCAACCGGGATCAAACCCTTGTCCCCCTGAATTGTAGGGCAGATTTTTAACCACTGGACCACCAGGGAAGTAACTGAATTTTATATGTTTTTTCATGTGTCACAAATGTTCTTTTGTATTTATGTGTTTCCCTTTCCAGTTTTTCATTTTTCATTCCTTCCTGCAGTGGTACTTTTGTCTAAGATATTTTCCTTCAGTCTACAGAACCTTTAATAAAGTCTGACACCCTCTTTCAGATTTTGTTTGCCTGAAAGCATCTACTTTTTGAAAGTTTTTTTGGCTAGGTGTAGATTTCTAAATTGGTTTTTTTTTTTTTTTTCATTGTGTCTTTCCTTACTGCACCTCCAAGTTATCATTCCACTGTTTTCTGACTTAATTTCTTTTTTCTAGCATTATTGAGTTATAATGAACATGTCAGTCAGTCAGTTCAGTTGCTCAGTCGTGTCCGACTCTTTGCAACCCCATGAATCACAGCATGCCAGGCCTCCCTGTCCTGATCACCATCTCCCAGAGTTCACTCAAACTCACGTCCATCGAGTCAGTGATCCATTCAGCCATCTCATCCTCTGTCGTCCCCTTCTCCTCCTGTCCCCAATCCCTCCCAGCATCAGTCTTTTCCAGTGAGTCAACTCTTCGCATGAGGTGGCCAAAGCACTGGAGTTTCAGCTTTAGCATCATTCCTTCCAAAGAAATCCCAGGGCTGATCTCCTTCAGAATAGACTGGTTGAATCTCCTTGCAGTCCAAGGGACTCTCAAGAGTCTTCTCCAACACCACAGTTCAAAAGCATCAATTCTTCGGTGCTCAGCTTTCTTCACAGTCCAACTCTCACATCCATACATAATCACAGGAAAAACCATAGCCTTGACTAGACGGACCTTTGGACATGTAACTTTGAGTAAATTTAAGGTATATGGTATGATAATTTTGATATGTGTATTGCAAATTGATTATCATAATAAAGTTTGTTAACTCATCCTTCATCTCACATAATTACCATATTGTGGTGGTAACATTTAAAGTTTACTTTCTTAGTAATTTTCGAGTATACAATACATTGTTGTTAACTGTAATCCCTGTGCTGTACATTAGATCCCCGTTCGTATTCCTCTTGTAACTGGAAGTTCGTACGCTTTGACCACATATCTTCATTTCTCCCATCCTACCTCCCCTTACTGCCAGTCCCTGGCAACCACCAGTCTACGCTCTAGTTTCTATGACTTTTAGATTCCATGTATAAGTGAGATCATACAGTATTTGTGTTTCTCTAACTTATTTCACTTAGCATTATGGTCTTAGGGTTCATCCATACTGTCCCAAGTGGCAGGATTCCCCCCCTCCCCTTTTTTTAAATGGCTGAGTTATATTCCACTGTGTGTACTTGCACGCACACTCTCTCTTCCTTATTTTCTTTTGACCAGTCAGCCATCAGTACTGTTACTGATTACTGTTCGGTAGCTAATTTGTGTCCTGTTCTTTGTGACCCCATGGACTGCAGCATACCAGGCTTCCCTGTCCTTCACCATCTCCCAGAGTTTGCTCAAACTTATGTACATTGAGTCGGTGATGCTATCCAATCATTTAATCCTCTCTCATCCCCTTCTCCTCTTACCCTCAATCTTTCCCAGCATCAGAGTCTTTTCCAGTGAATCGACTCTTCACATCAGATGGCCAGGGTGTTGGAGCTTGGACTTCAGCATCAGTCCTTCCAGTGAATATTGAGGGTTGATTTCCTTTAGGATTGACTAGTTTGAGCTCCTTGCTGATAGTTAGGGACTTTGGGAATGTCATGTACACACTGCTGTATTTAAAACGGATAACCAATGTTCATGTCTTTTAGTGTCTTGATATCTTGTGCCTATTTATCACTTGATAATACTCCATTGCTTGGATGTATCAAAATTTGCTCATCCATCACCTATTGAAAGACATCTTGGTTGCTTCCAAGTTTTGGCAGTTATGAATAAGGTTGTTATATAAATATTCATGTATAGGTTTTTATGTGGACATAAGTTTTGAACTGATTTGGGTTTTAAATACCAAGGAGCACAATTGCTGGATTATATGGGAAGAATGTGTTAATTTTTTTTAAGAAACTGCCAACTGTCTTTCAGAGTGGCTGTATCATTTTGCATTCCCACCAGCAATAAATAAGAGTTCTGTTTGCACTATATCTTCATCAGCATTTGGTGTTTGTCCTTGTGTAGTGAAATCTCATTGTTTTAATTTGAAATTTCTGTGATGTGGAATGTTGAAAATATTTTCATATGCTTATTTGCCATCTGTATATGTTCCTTAGTTGAGATATCTGTTCCTTAGTGAGATGTCTGTTCAGATATTTTGCCCATTTTAAAATTAAGGTTATTTTCTTACTGTTTAGCTTTAAGAGGTCTTTGTATATTTTTGATAAGTCTTTTATCAGATTTATCTTACACAAATATTTTCTCTACTCTGTGGCTTGTCTTTTCATTTTCTTGGCAGTGTCTTCCATAGAGGATGTATTTAATTTTAACAAAGTCCACCTGATCAATTCTTTTGTGCTTTTGGCATTGTATCTGAAAAGTTATCAGCAAATCCAAGGTCATTTGAAATTTTTCCTATGTTACATTCTAGGAGTTTTGTGGTTTTATGTTTTATTTTAGATCTGTGATACATTTTGAGTTAATTTTTGTGAAGGTTGTAAGGCCTGTGTCTAGATTCCTTTCTCTGCACAGTTAATTTGCAGCACCCTTTTTTTTTTTTCACTTAATGCATACTTTCCATATTGTTAAAGAGTATCCTCATTCTTTTTCTTTAGTTATTAATTTTTACACATTTCAGTTTTATTGCTAAGTAATTTTTATTGTTATTTCAAACACAGGTGTACTTGCTTTTATTTTCTAAATAGATATTTGTATGTGGGGGTACTGTTTAATTTATTGCTGTTAGTTTGTACAGCACCTAACTGGATTCTGTTACCATTGAAATAATCTTCCAGTTGATTCTTTATAGATTTCCAAGTAAATCATATCACTGAAAATCCTGATAGTTTTCTGACTTTTGCACTTTTATTTCTATTTTAATTATATTGACTGCTACATGCAGAATAATGTAAAAAACTTTTAATAGTAAAGAATATCCTTTTTTCTGACTTGCTGAGAATGCTTGTGAGCACTTAGCAAAGATTGTTGGGTTTTGGGTTAGACATAATATGCTTTACTATGGTATTGAAGTATCTTGTTTTTTAAAAAAAGGAATGAATGTTGAATTCTCTTGCATGCCTTTTCAGGATCTTTGAGGATGATCATCTGATTTTTTACTCCCAGTTCTATTAATCATTAAATGATTTGATAAATAAATCTGGTAGTATATGGTTATTATTTAGAACCAGATAAGGAAGGTGGAGAAGGGTCTAGACTTGCCCACTTGTTTGAACTAAGACTGCCTGGAATTGAACCAACCTCACACGTAGAAAATCTGATGGACTGGGCAATTTTCAGGCCAAGATGAGTCTAATCTGAGATGAGTATATTATCTTAACAGAGAATTACAAAGTTAATACTAGGCACTGTTTATTGAGTGATTGACATGGGCCCTGCTCTGTGCTAAGTGCAAGTAAAAATTATATACAGTACAATATATTAATATATATTAGTATCTCCACTCCACTAGTTACTAGATATGTGACCTGATGGAAATTTCTAAAATTCTTTTTATTTATCTTCCTCTTTGTAATAGAGGTTTGATAATAATACCTACCTCGTACGTGGTTTTAATAATTAAATGAGTTAAGGGGATTCCCTGGCAGTCCAGTGATTAGGACTCCATGCTTTCGCTGTCTTGAGGCCCCAGGTGGAATTCCTAGTTGGGCAACTAAGATCCTGCGAAGTTGCACGGTGTGGCCAATAAATAAAATGAGTTAATAGATGTAGAAAATGTAGAACAGTGCCTGGCACATAGTAAACAGTCGGTAAGTGAGAGCTGCTGCTCCTGTCTTTATTCCTTACAGCACCCCCAAGAGGTAAGTTTTACTGAGCCAGTTTCTCTCTCTCGTTTTATGTATGTATCAGTTCAGTCACTTAGTCGTCTCTTTTCGACCCCATGGACTGCCGCATACCAGGGTTCCCTGTCCATCACCAACTCCCGGAACTTGTTCAAACTCATGTCCGTTGAGTCAGTGAAGCCATCCAACCATCTCATCCTCTGTCATCCTCTTCTCCTGCCTTCAGTCTTTCCCAGCATTAGGGTCTTTTCAGATGAGTCAGTTCTTCGTATCAGGTGGCCAGAATATTGGAGTTTCAGCTTTAGCGTCCCTCCTTCCAATGAATATTCAGGACTGACTTCCTTTAGGATTTACTGGTTGGATCTCTTTGCAGTCCAAGGGGCTCTCAAAGAGTCTTCTGCAACACCACTGTTCAAAAGCATCAATTCTTCGACACTCAGCTTTGTTTATAGTCCATCTCTCACATCCATACATGACTGCTGGAAAAACCATAGCTTTGACTAGACAGACCTTTGTCGCCAAAGTGATGTCTCTGCTTTTTAATATGCTGTCTAGGTTTATTGTAGCTTCTCTTCCAAGGAGCGAGTGTCTTTTAATTTCATGGCTGCAGTCACCATCTGCAGTGATGTTGGAGCCCAAGAAAATAAAGTCTGTCACTGTTTCCATTGTTTCCCCATCTGTTTGCCCATGAAGTGATGGGACTGGATGCCATGATCTAGTTTTTTGAATGTTGAGTTTTAAGCCAACTTTTTCACACTCCTCTTTCACTTTCATCAAGAGGCTCTTTAGTTCTTCTTTGATTTCTGCCATCTGCATATCGGAGGTTATTAATATTTCTCCTGGCAATCTTGATTCCCTATATATATATATATACACACACACACACACACACACACATTTTTTTTTGCTATGCTATTGAAGTATCTGACTTTTTAAAAAAATGGTCAAGAATGGATGTTGAATTCTGTTGTATGCCTCTGTGTGTGTGTGTGTGTGTGTAAACTAAGGCTTGCAGGGAGTTTGAGTCTAGGGTTATACAGATTCCTGGTTCTTTATCTTATTAAGTCTGTCTGCCTTAATTTTGCTCTGGCTCCCAAAGCAGGATACTTGGATGTTCAGAAACAGAGGTTTTCCAGGAGTTGTTTAGTTAGAGGACCAGATAGATCCCTGCTACTGGGGTTTGAACAGATAGAGCCTTCAGTAAGATATTGGCCATAACAGGAACTGAATATACTTTTAGAACAAGAACTTCAGCATTAGAGTTGGCATACTTTGGCATTTGGGCTGGATGAAATAGGTTGGAGTCTAGACCATTCAGGATTCAACTGAGTCTGAGGATTGAGGGCTTTAAATAGTAATCAAGTCAGAGTTGTCCCTGGGAGTTAAGGATGCCCTGATTCTCTGGGTGTTGAAAGTGGCAGTAGCCAGCTATAGGTACGATTAAAGCGGAAACTGGGAACAAGGCCATCATTAGTTACTTCATTTCTAAGTTACCAGTATTTACTTTCTTCTCATGATACCAGATTGGCTGTGCCCTGATATCAGCTGGATTTGTGAGCTACTGAACTCATGGTTTAGATGCCCTTTGCAATAACAAGTTTAACCTGTGTCCTGATGGCTGGCAAATTAACTGACCTGCCAATCTGGATTCCCGACTTCTGGCTTACTCTTGATCCTTCAAATCCTAATTTAGATTCTTTACTACCTTATCATTACTGATTTGACGCTTGCCCCTTTTTTAATTTCTCATTTATAAAAATAACTCACATATATAGTTTTAAAAGTCAAACATGCTATAAAATTTATTAGTCCCTTACTACTAGTCCCCCACTACTCAAAAGCAATGTCTTGTAGCTGTTTTAGAAATGGAAAGAAAGTGAGTCTTAGGTTACTTCCTGTGCTATTTCTAGCATAAAGCCACACATTAGGTGAGCCCTACCCCAAGACTGAATCACATATTTATTTAAACCATTTTTTTGGTTACTGTTCCTAGGATTGAAGTAATCATACTTCTCAATTCGAAGCTCTTTATATTATTTTCCCTATACTAGACCTTTTCTTTTGATGGTTGATACGTTTATATGTATCCATTGCTTTTTATTCTCATTCCCATTTTTCTTCCTCTCTTATTATCCCTTGGGCAGCCATTCTAGCAACTTTATGAATATCCTTTGGTAGGTACTTTTTTTTTTAATGATTAAAATTTTTTTTTCAATAGTTACAGACTTACAGCTTTCTTTCTGAACCATTTGCGAGTAAGTTGCCAATCTCTGATGTCCCACCATTCCTCTGAATATTTTAGAATTTATTTCCTACAAACTGGATCCTTCTACATAATCATAATTGTCAACAGTAACAAAATTCACATTGAGACATTACTGGCATCTAATCCTCAAGCTCCATTCTATTTTGTGAATTGTCGTGATGTTATTCTTTGTAGTAGAAGGATCCAGTTCATAATCATGTGTTGCTTTTAGTAGTTGCCCGTCTCTTATAATCTCTTGCAGACTGTAATCATTCCTTCTTAGTCTTTTCTGGACTTGCATGCCCTTTATAGGTTTGACAGTATTCTGTTTGTAGAATATCCTTCAGTTCGAGTTAGGAAAATTTCCTCATGTTTATTTAAGGTGGCACATGGTTTTGATTTGTCTGATTACTGATGATGTCCACTTTGGTCACTTAAGAGAGATCTGGTAACTTAGAAGGGTTCTATAAAGTTTTACCCTTCCCCTTTTAATTAATAAATATTTGTTGGAAGCTATTATGAAACTGCATACATTCTCACTTCCTGGTGTTATTCAGTTGCTAGGTCGTGTCCAACTCATTGCGACCCTAGAACTCACCAGGCTTCCTTGTATCTCCCAGGGTTTGCTCAAACTCATGGTCATTGAGTCAGTGATGCCATTAACCCCCTCATCTTCTGTCACCCCATTCTGCTGCTGCCCTCAATCTTTCCCATCAAGGTCTTTTCCAAAGAGACGGCTCTTCACAGCAGGTGGCCAGAGTATTGGAGTTTCATCATCCATCCATCGAGTGAATAGTCAGGGTTGATTTCCTTTAGGATTGATGGATTTGATCTCCTTGCTCTCCAAGGAACTCTCAAGAGTCTTATACAGCACCACAATTCAAAAGCATCAGTTCTTTGGCACTCAGCCCTTCTTATGGTCCAACTCTCACATCCATACATGATTACTGGAAAAAAGCATAGCTTTGACTATACAGGCCCTTTGTCGACAAAGGAGTGTCTCTGCTTTTTAATATGCTGTCTAGGTTGGTCATAGCTTTTCTTCCAAGGAGCAAGCATCTTTTAATTTCATAGCTGCAGTCATTGTCTGCAATGAGTTTGGACCCAAGAAAAAATCTGCCACTGTTCCCACTTTTCCCCTATTTGCCATGAAGTAATGGGACCCCAGATGTCATGATCTTAGTTTTTAGAATGTTGAGTTTTAAGCCAGCTTTTTCACTCTCCTCTTTCACCCTCATCAAGAGGCTCTTTAGTTCCTCTTTGCTTTCTGTCATTAGAGTGGTATCATCTGCATATCTGTTGTTGATATTTTCCCCACCAATCTTGATTCTAGCTTGTGATTCATCCAGCCTGGCATTTCACATGATGTACTTTTCATGTAAGTTAAATAATAAGCAGGGTAACAATATACAGCTGTGATTTATTCCTTCCCTAGTTTTGAACCAGTCTCAATTCCTACTCAACTTTGAATTTATTAATATTTATGTCTATATGGATTCATAGTTTTGTGTTTTATTCAGTGGGTAATGGTATGTATTCAGATAAAATATGCATTTATATGCATGCATATTACAGTGGTATAAATGATAGTTTAATTTTATTTTAATATATAGCAGCATATTAATAGAGAAGGCAATGGCACCCCACTCCAGTACTCTTGCCTGGAAAATCCCATGGATGGAGGAGCCTGGTAGGCTGCAGTCCATGGGGTTGCTAGGAGTTGGACACGACTGAGCAACTTCACTTTCGCTTTTCACTTTCATGCATTGGAGAAAGAAATGGCAACCCACTTCAGTGTTGTTGTCTGGAGAATCCCAAGGACAGGGGAGCCTGGTGGGCTGCCATCTCTGGGGTCGCACAGAGTCGGACATGACTGAAGCGACTTAGCAGTAGTAGCAGCAGCAGCATATTAAAGTATTAAAATGGGATGTGAATCCAGAAGGTCATATTCTAGAATATTCAGAATGATTATCTGGTTGGTACTGAGTAGTAGAACTCCACCATAGTTAGATAGGTGGAGTTCCAAAAATTTCATCATACAAAATATGAGCCTAGTGTTATTTCTAGCTGGCCTGTGACAGTTGCTCAGTTGTGTCCAACTCTTTGCGACCCCATGGACTATGCAGTCCATGAAATTGTCCGGGCCAGAATACTGGAGTGGGTAACCTTTCCCTTCTCCAGGGGATCTTCCCAACCCAGGGATCAAACCCAGGTCTCCCACATTGCAGGTGGATTCTTTACTAGCTGAGCCACAAGAGACGCCTCTAGCTGGCCTGGAGTTACAAAAAATCCAGCTGCTTGATGCTGATCTGATCAGATCATGACTGCAGTTTGGTGC
The DNA here is from genome assembly GCA_006410935.1 of Redunca redunca. NCBI lineage: Eukaryota > Metazoa > Chordata > Mammalia > Artiodactyla > Bovidae > Redunca > Redunca redunca. Next base: position 167,142 of record SJYQ01091791.1, on the reverse strand, counting down.
CACCTGGTGGCATTTGTCCACTTCAGGATAAATATAAACAGAGACAATTTGGCTGGCTAGAACTTCTGGTGTCAGCCCCAGTTTTAGGTGTGGATAGCTGTTGCCAGGTTGTTTGACAAAATATTAGGAGATTGAGCCAGGCAAATACTGAGAATGAGAAGATTGTTTTCTGCCTCTTTGCTTTGAGACAGAGGGCCTGGTTTTCTCTTCCAGGCCTGACTGTTGTCTTTTTTAGGGCAGAGGTGAATGGTAGGTGAATATATTTACTGTAGTATCAGTGGTTTTAATTTTCTCTTTTAATGTCTATACTTTCCGATAAGTTGACATGTATGAAATGAGGCAAGTGAGTAGGTAATTTATGTAGAAACTTTTCCAGCACTGCAAAAGATTCTTTCAAGTAGTATTTATTTAAGGCCTACTCTCAGGACTTGTTCTGGCTATATAAAAGAATTCTCTCTTCCAAAGCAAGTCATGGTGGCTTCAACTTTTCTTTTTTAATTCTATTATGTATTATTGCCACTCTTGAATTGTTTTCAAATTTATGTTGATTATTCACCACAAACACTTTTCTTTTTGTATCTTCAGTGCAGATTAATGGAGAATGAATCACAATCCTTAGTTTATGGCCATTGTTGTCACCGGTTTGTGCAAATTATACTTCTGTTGCCATATCTTTCCTTTTATCCCCAAACTCCACTTTCATTTGGCAGCTGTTCTACTTAAAGTTCTTGTTCCTATAAAATGTGTTTTCTTCATGTATATGTACTTTATGTATTCCTTTCTGTTAATTTTTTTCCTCCTAAGTAGTTTGTTTTAATGATCCATCCATGCTGCATGCTCTGTGTACACCTGATTGCTTCAGTTAATATTGTAGTATGCTGCTGCTTCTTGCTCCTCAGTTGTGTCAGGCTCTTTGGTTCCCCATGGACTGCAGCCCATGAGGCTCCTCTGTCCATGAACTTTTTTCCAGGCAAGAATGCTGGAGTGGGTTGCCATTTCCTCCTCCAGGGGATCTTCCTGATCCAGGGATCAGACTCTTGCATTGGCAGGCAGATTCTTTACCAATGAGCCATCTGAGAAGCTCAAATATATATTTATTTAGCTGGCTGGGCCAGGTCTTAGCTGTGGCATGTGGGACTCTTAGTTGCAGCATATGGAATCTAGTTCTCTGACCAGAGATCGAACACGGGTTCCCTGCATCAGGAGCATGGAGTCTTAGCCACTGGACCATCAGGGACACCCCCATTATAGTATGAGTCCATCATAATTTAGCTGTTCATTTTCAGTGATAATCATCCAGATTGACTTTTTACTTTGTGATCGTTACTGCTATAGTGAACATCCAAATATGGGTCTTGTTACATACCTTTTTGAGAATTTCTTTGGAACAAGAACAAGGAGCAGAATTGCTGGATTATAAGGGATGCCAACTTAACTTTACTGAACAGTGTAGGATTTTTCTCTAGCAAATACAATAGGGAAGAAATGAATCTGCACTCTTAAGTAGCAGTACATGATGTTTCTTTTATCTTTGCCAACACTTAACAATATGCAGCTTTCTTGTTTTGGCCAATCTATAAATGTATATACTTTTAGTCTCTTAAAGGCATTTTTTGGTCTTAAATTGCATTTTGTCAGATTGCTTCTCAACTTTTAGCATGTTTTTTCTTAGTACATTATTCTATCCTTTTGTTTTTTCCAATATTTTTTAATCTTATAGATAACAAATTGTTGGATTTTGAAATAGATCGAGAATTTAAAATAAGCATGATAATTTTGGGGGGTATACAGTACTTTATTGATGGTACTCAAGAAGGTAGGGCTCCCTAAGCCCCTCCCCTTCCTCAGGGTGTCTGGGATGGAAACTGTGTGGACCATCATAATATTTTTAAGGAAATAAAGGATTGAAATAGTATTGTTGCCTGGTTTTATCTGTCTCTTATTATAGTTGTATGTATTTTTCAGGTGATTGTTTTGCTTCATGAGCAGCTTTTTTCTGAGGTTTTTAGCTACTGTGTTTGTTAGTTCTCAGCTATTAAAACTATTGTGGGGAATGGACATAATCAGAGTCCAGGTCCAAGTCTGTGTACATTTCTAGAGAAAGAATGAGCCCTAGGCACCATAAAATCGGTGTTAGTCATTCCTTTTTGCTGCTATACAACAACATTGGGCAGGGTTTTACTTTGAGACTCACAGGAAAAAGTGGAAGAAAGCCTTAGATTATAGTCTTATCTTTCCTGGGGATCTGGAGGAGGAAAGGGAGAAAGACTTGGAAAAGTTAATGCTGAGGGTAAGGTAATCACCTTGTATGCATTTTTGTCAGTGCCTTACATTAGTAAGGCTTTTGCACTATCCTGACTTTACATTGAGGACACTTGCAAAGTGAGATTAAACTGTAGATTTATTTGGAGAAAAGGACAGGTGGTCATTATCCCAAAGCCTAAATAGGGGAGAACTAAGAATGAAAACGTAAAACCTCTCACCATCCTGTTCTTTATCACTGCTTCTATTAGGCAGTTTTTTTTCTCCCAGGTAGCACTCAGCAAAGCACTGTTTTCTAAAGTTTTGGGTTTTTTTCCCCTACTCTTATCAAAGTGATGTGTATGTATAGTTGTGGGTGGTTTTTTTGTGTGTGTGTGCTAACTTTATACACATTGAACATCAACTTCCCTATCTCCCCTCCCCCCCATTCCCCAGCAGCCACCATTCTATTCTCTGCTTCTGGGAGTTTGGCTATTTTAGATACCTCGTATAGTGGAATCATGCAGTATTTGTCCTTCTGTGACTGACTGACTTCTTAGTTCAGTGCCATCCATGTTGTCACAAATGGTGGGATTTCCTTCTTTTTTAAGGATGAATAATATTCTGTTGTATGTATATACCACATTTTCTTTTGTCCATTAGTCTGTTGATGGATATTTGAGTTATTGGGATATTTTGTCTGTTGCGAATAATTATGTACATAGTTAAAAAAAAAATGCCCCTAGATTTATGATAGCAGTTAAAGAAAGTGAGAGTTAAGTCGCTCAGTCGTGTCTGACTCTTTGTGACCTCGTGGACTGTAGCCCACCAGGCTCCTCCTTCCATCAGATTCTCCAGGCAAGAATACTGGAGTGGTTTGCCATTTCCTTCTCCAGGGTATCTTCCTGACCCAGGGATCGAACCCAGGTCTCCCACATTGCAGGCAGACGCTTCAACCTCTGAGCCACCAGGGAAGCCCCATGATAGCGGTTAAGTAGCGGTTAAATATAATATTGTTAAATAGCAGTACACTGCTTTATCTGTCTCTCCCACATTTTCTTTCTTCAGTCTTGTTTTCTTATATGGTTTTTTCCTCCAGATTTCTAAATGGTGTGCTAATGCTATAAATGATTGTTAACTTTTAATATTTTCTTTTGAATTGCTGTTATGGAGAAGGAAATGGCAACCCACTCTAGGACTCTTGCCTGGAAAATTCCATGGACTGAGGAGCCTGGGAGGCTATAGTCCATGGGGTTGTAGAGTTGGACATGACTGAGTGACTTCATTTTCACTTTATAGAACCTAACAGTCATCTTATACCACTGCCCCTTATCACCATTTCCCCTTCCTTTGTCTTCCTAATATGGTTATAGCAATATCTAGTTTATCTTTCATTTGATCCGTACATATTCCTTATTTTTAATACAGCTGACCCTCTGCACCCATGGGCTCCACATCAGCAGATTGATTCAACCAAAGATTGAAAATATTTAGGAAAAAATCAATTCCAGAAAGTTCTAAAAAGCAAAACTTGAGTTTGCCATGTGCTGGCAATGGTTTCCATTGTATTAGGCATTTTAAGTAATCTAGAGATGATTTAAAGTATATGGGAGGATGTGTGTGGGTTAATGGAAATACTACATCATTTTATATAAGGGACTTCAGCATTCTCAGATTTTGGAATTCATGGGGGTCCTGAAACCAGTCCCCCCATGGATACCGAGGGTTGGCTCTACATGTAAGTATTATGTTGACTGTGTCCCCAGTGTGTAGTATGATTACATTTCCTTTCTTAGAAATTCTATAATTTTTCCTGGACTTAATAGTTGTCTTGCTTTTCCATTTTACTTGGTTTCCTTTGGCACTCTTCATTTATGATTCCAAATTCTTTAATATTGTAGAATTGTAAACCCACCTTGAATACTATTTTCTACATGGTCAAGTAAATTATTCTTGGTGTCATTTTAAATCTTTTATAATGTATTATACTTACCTTGGGGAAGATCCCTTGGAGGAAGGCACTGCCACCCATTCCAGTATTCTTGCCTGGAGAATCCTGTGGACAGAGGAGCCTGGCGGGTGGCAGTCCATAGGGTTGCACAGAGTGGGACAGGACTGAAGTGAGTTAGCATGCAAGAATGGACACCTCTAAGGTGTTTACCTTAGAGGCTTCTTTCTTTCTGGAAACTCTAGTCCTTTAGTCCTGGGAAATTTTATTAACTTCTTTAATTCTCTTTCTGACATTTTCTTTGCCCTCTTTCTGAAACTCCTGTATTACTTGCCTGATGAGTTAGATAAATTCTTTAATTTTCATACTCTTATTTTCTACATTTTTGTCTGCTCAGTGATTTTCTCAGCTTCAATCTTCACAGTTTTATGAATTGTTTTTTAAAATTTTATCTTTTAAAAAACTTTATTACTGAAACTGTAAACAAAAAAGTGGAGATAGAATCTTAAAACTGTGATGCACCTATCATTCAGTTTAGTGGTTAACTTTTTACCAATATTTCATTTCTCTGTAGTTTCTGAGAGCAGATTTAGATATCATGCCATGTTACCCATAAATAACTGAATATGCTTCTCTAACTATGGTTGTCTTATTAACTGGGGGACTTTGTTTTTGCACGTTTTCCCATTCATGTTACTGTTTTGGGAAACAAAAATTATCTGAAGATATTAATTACAGTGTTGTTTTTCTTTTCATTTATCTATCTTAGTTGCTTTTTACTTTTTCTTCTAATTTTGCCTCTCATTCTGAAGGTTTTCCTTAAATTTCTAGTTTTCTTTTGCTCTTGGTTTATATTTATAAGTGAGTCACTAAGAAGCTGCAAGTGGGAAACTGAGTGTACCTTATTGATTTGTGGGGCTCAACAAATTTAGATTAGAGCATCAACCTTTTTATGGGGAACCCATAAGCATCAGTATCTGTAGGCCTCTTCTCTTAGTTTCTCTGGAGAAGAATCCTCTGATCTTCCACCTGAGAGAGATAGAAGACTAGTGTTTGGATTGGGTAGATGAATGAGACAAGCCTGTGGTTTTAGTGTTCAGTTACAGAATTTTATTTAATCTCCTTGTTTTTCAATAAATCTTAATTCTGTTGTCAGCTAGAGATTTTCTTGTTTAACCTTCCCATAGTACAAACCTTCTGTCTTATAAGGGTAGTCACCTGACTGAAGAGCTAGAGGAAGAGATATGTTTAACTGTTTTTTTAAAACCTTTCATCCTTTTTTTCCAGCCCCATCTCACACCTTGACTTTCAAACTGTTTGGATCCTAAGCCTTTACAGGTTTATATATACACAAGAGTTTGCTTTAGCCCCTCATTCTGCACCACCCCCACCCCCCCACCGTTAGGTTTCAGCCTTCTACCAGTCTGTTAACTTCATCTTTTTCATATTGCAAAATTCTCTCAATATCTGGTCTACTGTCCTCTTCCATTTTCTTTATCCTTTTGAGGTTATATGTATTTTTATTCTTCTTATAATCTTTTTGTTAGGGTTTTAGAGTTTTAAGTTCTTTCTTTTGTGTTCAAACCACAATTAGTATTGACTTAAATTATTTTAGGTTACAAAGTATTATTTCCTGTGATAATATACTTGAAAGTCACATTAGGTATTTTTTAATTTATAAGGTAATAATATTTAGCTTTGAGAAACAACTCAGCTAGCTGATTAAATTGATAAGATTGTTAGCCTTTTATGCTTTATGCAAAAGATTGGCTAATTGTTGAAAGGCATGCAAGCTATTTTGCTTGTAATATACAGTGACTTAAGGAATTGTTGGGAGTAGCTATTTTCATTTTTTACATGTAAGTTAGGAAGTCTTGGGTTGTATTCTGTTTTCTACTACTGTAAGGCTAAGACACTTTTTAAGACACTAATTATGCTTATTTGAATTTTTTTTGAACTCATGGAATAATTGTGTGTAATAAAAGCTAACCTATTTTTTCTTGAACCTTTCTTGCATTTTTCTTGCACATAAAAGACCTACCTAAGTACTTTATTGAGTGATATAAATAATAGTTTTGATGTAGTTTCCTGAAGTTTCAGAATCCTCTCAGGAAGGCTAAATTAGATTTAGAAAGATGGCTTAGCATTATGAGATAGTGCTCTTTATTCTATAAAATGCCTTCTTGCTGTTGTGTTACCAGGGGAACAGGTGAAGGCAATAATTATATTTTGTTAAGCTCAGGTTTTTGGAAATTGATGATCTATAATAATACAGTATAAATGTTAAATTTCTAATTATAATCACTAAACAATTGCATTCCACCATGGACTATGCCATGTAATAGTCTGTTTTCTTTACATTTCAGTTTATGGAAGAGTTCATTTTATTGTCTTTTAAAAATACACTGTAAGTTATTTCTGTATTTGGTAGCAGAAATGCAAATACTTTGAAAACCGTGTAGCCTTTGTAATTAGATTAATCAGATTAATATCTGCCCTAAGTTGACACACTTGGATCCTCATGAAAACAGCAGAACCAGGAATGACAATTTATGTTTAAATTTGTTTAGGCTCATTGCCTAAGTTTAATTTAGAATTCCTGCCCTACCTGATAGTTTCATACCCTTGAGAATATCTTTGTTTTAACATGGAAGGTCATCATATTTTCAGAGTGCCCACAGAATGACTTGTGTAAATTATTAAAACAGACTCATAAAATCCTAAGACTGGGATAGATTTGTAGATACTGTTTTTCTTAGAAGTAGGATTTTTTCCCCCTGTGCTTGTGTGTGACATAGGAGACCTTGTTTTTTTGTTTTGTTTCACAGGATGATTTTTGTAGTCAAGAAAACACTATTTGATTATTTAGAAATAAATTTAGTGTTTAGCATATAATCCTTGTGGTGGGAGTTCAAGCTATTTTATTTTAATATTGCATTTTAGGAATACACATTTTCCAAGTAATTTTGTGAAAGGAAATTCTTTTAATTGGGCATAACATTTCCTGACATGTCAAATATTGGTACATAAGTCTCTTTTTCTCCTGACGTCTTAGCCTTTGGTATAAGTGTGTATTTTATTGCCTTCTGATTCTTAGTTGTTCAGTTGCTCAGTCGTGTCCAACTTTTTGCAACCCCATGGACTGTAACACTCCAGGCTTCCCTGTGTTTCACTGTCACCGGAGTTTGCTCAAACTCATGTCCGTTGAGTCGGTGATGATATCCAACCATCTCATCCTCTGTTGCCCCCTTCTCTTTTTGCCCTCAATCTTTCCCAGCATCAGTGTCTTTTACTGTGAGTCATCTCTTCACATCAGATGACCAAATATTGGAGCTTCAGCATCAGTCTTAGTGGCTTCACTCTAACCCTTTTCTATGATTAATTAGTTGCCAAACAATTAAGTACCATTTTGAGAGCGTGAGGATGCAGCACCTTGTTATGTTGGCATGGCATAATATTCCATAGCACTGTTCCAGTCACTTTTTGTCAAAGTAAAATCTTTGCTGCCGATATCTTTTCTAATAAATGAGTTCCTCCTTTGTCATTTGTTCACTGTTGAGAAATCATGTGTGTTTAAAATCAGAGTTTCACAGATCCATGATTGTATAACATCAGATACTCATTTTTTACTTGTTTGTCATGTCTGACACCTACTTTTCTTTTCCTTGGGGTGGTCTGGTAAAGAATATGAGTTAACTCAGTGTTAGAAGTATTCTTCAGTAATTAAATAATCCAAGATAAGATCTAGGTTTCCTCCTCTGCAGTTTTAGTGAGGATCTATTTTCTTTCTTTTTTTATTTAAATTATTTATTTTAATTGGAGGCTAATTTATATTATTGTAGTGGTTTTTGCCAAACATCGACATGAATCAGCCACGGGTGCACATGTGTTCCCCATCCAGAACCCCCCTCCCAGAAGATCTATTTTCTGTACCTGAGAAATTACTGATTTTGAAAAAAGATGACATAGTTATATTAAACTTTATTATTATTTGACAGTAAAATATGGATTAATGAAGAAAGGGTTTTAAATCTTTTCATTCTGTTGTTTCAGAGGAGGTATCCTTTGTTGATATGCTTTTATCTTTGGTAATAGAATGTTATGCTTGTCATTTGATAAGAGAAGCAGAGCCAAGAATTACCAATTTGTTCCTTTTTCTCTTTTGTCATTGCCACTATTAAAATTTAGATTTTTCCTCCCTGCTTTCTGGTGAGTTAATTTAACCCCCTTCAGCTGTCATGCATACCCTTATCAAATACCTCCTCGCTCCTTTTGTTAGCCTCCTACTCAAGAAACTTGTATTTAGTTGGGTAGGAATGCAGAAGATAGTATATAGGCAGAATATTGTTAGATTCTTTTTCTTGTTTTGATAAAGTTGATTCTTGGCATGTATTTCTCTGCTTGGCTGAATTATATGTTGTATTGTGTACTTTCATTTCCCACTGGTATACATTAAAAAATATCCTATATTTGTAAAAGTTGCTGACTCATTTTGCATATAGGAGTGGCTTTCTATCTCAATTTCTCAGTCTTGGAGAGTTCATGAAAAGGCTGCTAAGAATATATTTCTCTGTTTTGGCTTGTTCATGTCCTTTACCTGTTTTACTATAGATAGTTTTATCTTTATGCTTTATGCATAAGTCTATATATTTTTGTCAGAAGAGTTATATATATCTCCCCCAGTTTGTGCTTTTGCTTTTATCCATATTTGTGGTATATTTGCTGTGTTATATGGAATTAATTTTCACGTTATAAAATTCATCAGGGTTTTTAACTTTTGGTGTCATGATGGAATTAAAGTTTTTCATGAAAAATTTAGAAAGAATATAATCAATCTTTTTGGCTGTGTAGCTTGGAATCTTCATTCCTCCAACCAAGGACTGAACCCTGGCCTTGCCAGTGAGAATGCTGAATCCCAACCACTGCACTGCCAGGGAATTCCCTATAACTGATCTTTATTTTTATCTTACAGTACCATTTTAGGATTGTTTACGTATAATCATTTTTTACTTGTCTTCGGTATGCTCTCCTAGTTCAGCATCAAAACTGGTTAGTAATTTTATTTGCCATTGTTCACATATGTAAATATATGAGGTGCTAAAAGATACCCTCTTAATAAAGGTAGAGAGAGCTGAAAGGAAAAATCCCTTAGCGGTAGAATGCCTTTTCTTGTGACTGAAAGCATTTTTTTGGTTGTTGTTGTTTTGTTTTGTTTTTAGCTTTGAGGTCATGTGTTCAGATCAGGAACCCAGGATGTCTTATCCTGGCTGCCAAGAGTTCCATCATTCTTAAGTTAGTCATAACAAATTATTCATGGATAACCTGTAACACATAGTTATATAGTAGGAACTCTGTGAGAGGCCAGAATGCTACATGATTGGTAACAACAGTTAAATCTATTTTTTTTTAAGTTGTCAAATTAATACATGTAAGTAGTGTGAAGAGTCTGATAATCCTACAAGAGCTACACTGTCCATTCCTATCCCTAAACACTTCTCCCCAAAGAAAGCTGCTTTGAATCTTCTCAACCTTACCTTCTAGCATTTGCCCCCATATTTCTAAACACTTTTATTGCTGTTTATTTAGCAACAGTTTTCTAAATTGGTGTATATTCACACAAGCACTGTGTGAGAGTTACTGTACTTCTGCATCATTGCCAGTCTCTTTGATTTGAGGTATTGTGTTTTAAGCTTGCATTTCTCTAATGACTAATGGGGTTGAATATCTTTTTTTATTTTATCCTTGGCATTTGGATATTCTCTTTTATGGTGTGCCTGTGTAAGTCTTTTGCCCATTTTTATTTTTTTTCCTTTTTCTTATTAATTTGCAGGAGTTATTTATATAATTTGGATACAAATCATTTGTTGGATATATGTATTGTGAATTTTCTTCTGCTTGTGCTCGTTCAGTCTTGATGTCTTTTGATGAACCAGAAGTTTTTAGTTTTAATGGAGTCAAATTTAACAGTATTTTCTTTTGTGGTTAGTGCTTTTTATGTCTTATTTGAGAACTTTTATCTTCTCCAGTGTCATGAAGATACTCTGTGTGTGTATGATAACATAAATTTACAGTTAAGTGGCATTGTAAGTGCATTCATGTTGTTGAATAACCGTCACCAACATCTATCTCCAGAATGTGACGGTCTTAAACTGAACCATGAAATAAAATAATAACTCTTCACCCCCATCCGTCTTTCTAGCTCCTGGCAAACATCATTCTGCTTTCTGTCCCTGAATTACTAACTATTCTAGGGAACTTATGTAAGTAGAGTCATACAGTATGTGTCCTTCTGTGACTGGCCTAATTTGGGATTCCCTGATGGCTCAGACAGTAAAGAGTCTGCCTGCAATGCTGGAGACCTAAGTTTGATCCCTGGGTTGGGAAGATCCCCTGGAGAAGGAAATGGCAACCCATTCCAGTATTCTTGCCTAGAAAATCCCATGGAAGAAGGAGCCTGGCAGGCTATAGTCCATGGGGTTGCAAAGAGTTAGACACAACTGAGCGACTTCACTTTAATTGAGCATAATATCTTTAAGGGTTCTCCATGTTCATACATGTGTTAGAATTTTCTTCCTTTTAGAAACTAAGTAAATATTTCATTCTATGTATATACCACATTTTGTTTATCCATTTGTTCATTGATGAATAATTGGGTTGCTTTTACCATTTGGCTATTACAAATAAGCAGCTATGAATGTAGGAGTGCAAATATCTGCTTGAGACTTTCTTTTTTGATTCTTTTGGGTATATACCTAGAAGTGAAATTGCTGACTCATATGGTAATTATATTTTTAATATTTTGAGGTACCACCATACTGTTTTCCATAGTGGTCACACCATTTTACATTCCTACCAGCATTGTATGGGAAGTGTTTTCCGGTTCTCCACATCCTCACCAACATTTATTTTGTTGTTTTGTCTTGATTTGGCCATCCTAATGGTTATAAAGTGGTATCTCATTGTGATTTTGTGGTTTAGTTATTTAATGAGTGTTGCTGTTGAGCATCTGTTCATGTGATTATTGGCCATTTGTAAATATTCTTTGGAGAAATATCTACTTGTCTTTTGTCTGATTTTTAATCCTATTGTTGAGTTGTATGTAGTTCACTATATATTCTGGATATTAATTCCTTATCAGATGTATGATTTGAAGATAATTTCTCCTATTCTGTGGATTGCCTTTTCACTCTGTTGATAGTGTCATTTGATGGATAAATATTGTAAATTTTGATGTAGCCCAGTTTATATTTTTTTCCTTCTGTCACTATACTTCTGTTGTCACCTACATGTCACCGTGTAGAAATCATTACCAAAGCCAGTGTCATGAAGCTTTTCCTGTTTTCTTCTTTTATAAATTTAGGTGTTATATTTAGGTCTTTGATCCGTTTTGAGTTAATATTTGTATATGGTGTAAGGTAAGGGTCAGTTTCATTCTTTTCTATGTGTATGTCCAGTTTTTCTATCATTTGTTGAAAAGACTGTACCTTCCCCATTGACTCTCTTGGCAGCCTTGTCAAAAATTATTTGATTACATATGTGAGGGTTTATTTCTGGGCTTTCTAGAATTATATTCCATTAGTGTCTTTGCTTTATGCCTTTGTCATGTTGTTTGATTACTGTAGCTTTTTATTAAGTTTTGATATCAGGAAGTATCAGACCTCCAAACTTTGTTCTTGGAAAAGATGATTTTGGCTATTCAGAGTCCATTGAGATCCCGTTTGACTTTTAGAATGAATTTTTCTATTTCCCCAAAAGTTAGGATTTTTCCCCAAAAGTTAGTTGGGATTTTGCTAAGGATTACATTGAATCTGTAGATCACTTTGGGTAGTATTGAATGTATTAACAACATTAAGTCTTCAAACCCATGAACATGGGTTGTCGGGCTATTTGTTTGTGTCATCTTTAATTTCTTTGAATCATGTTTTGTAGTTATTAGTGTAAAAATCTTTCACCTTTGGTTAAGTTTATGCCTAAGTATTTTATTCTTTATGTGTGTGTGTGTGTGTGTGTATGTATAATATATGTAAATACTTTATTATAGAAATACCTGTGAGGATAGAGCATCCTCTATCAATAAGGGGGCTTCCATGGTGGCTCAGCAGTAAATAAAAAAAAAAAGAATATTTATTTTATTTCTTCCTTTCTTTTTGTTTTGGCTGTGCCATGCGGCAGATGAGATCTTATTCCCTAACCAGGAGTCAAATAATGCCTCTTGCAGTGGAAGTGTCAAGTCCTAACCACTGGACCACCAGAGAATTCCATATGCCTAAATATTTTATTCTTGCGGATATGGTTGTAAACAGAATTATTTTCTTAACTTTCCTCCTTGAATTTGTTGCCTTTTTTAAGTTTTTTGGCCTTGCACAAGGCATGGGATCTTGATTCTCTGACCAGGGATTGAACCTGAGTCCTCTCCATTGGAAGTGCAGAGTCTTAACCACTGGATTGCTAGGGAAGTCCCAGTCTTATAATCTAGTAGTGTGTTTTGGGAATAATAAGGCTTTACTTTCTAAACAGAGAGGAATATTTTTATATTACTCTGTTAAAAAAAATAAGACTATCAGCATTAATACTGAGAGTTACTTCTCCTTAACTGTCAGAGGTTTACTTTTAAGAGTCCAGGAAACCTCCTGGCAGTCCAGAAGTTAGGATTGTATGCTTCCACTGCAGGCCACAGGTTTGATCCCTGGTCCAGGAACTAGGGTCCCATATGCCACACAGTGCAACCCCAAAAAAAGAGTCCAGTAAGAGCATCATGGGTTAACTGCTATTTATTATTTCATCTTAACTTTAGAATAATTATATTAAGTATTATAGTAACTGTAAACTCACTTTTTATATTGAGATTTATAATCAGTAAAGGGGCTTCCACTGTGGCTCAGCGGTAAAGAATCTGCCTACCAATGCAGGAGGTGTGGATTCAGTTCAATCCCTGAATTGAGAATATCCTCTGGAGAGGGAATGGCAACCCGCTCTAGTTTTCTGGCCTGGGAAATCCAATGGACAAGGAGCCTGGTGGGCTGCAGTCCATGGGGTCACAAAGAATTGGACATGACTTAGCAACTTAAACAACAACAAATAAAGACATTAATTTTTTGATTTTAAAAGTCTGTGGCATATATTAATAGCATCACTGGGTATATGGTTTTCACATACTGTTAATGGACAATTTAAGTTTATACTGGTAATTGACAGATTTTTGAAACTTTCAGCAAGTTAATAAGAAAATATGTTTTGATTGCTTTTGCTGTCATGTTGGAGACATATCTTATAGCAGATGTGAGCTGATGACATAGCAGAAAAACTCAGCAGTGGGGGTGTCCTCATTTCACACTATCTTCAGGCACTAATCCAAAAGCAGCAGCAACTCTGCATTTGCAGTCAACTGACTTACTACCAAATATAGTTATGTTTAGAACTGGAAACTTTTTCCTCACTTATTTAATAGTATGTTAATAACAAGGTAAAAGGAATAAGTAGAATATGTTTCACTCTTCATAATTGTTTTTTGTTATGTTATAGCTGAAATCCCTCTGTATAGAAATAGGGGGTAACAAAATTAATGTTGCACATTGGAGTTAGCAAAATTTTGTCCCAAGCAGATGTATACTTCATACAGTAATGTTATCTAAATTGTTTTTTGGTGTTGTACATTGTAGGGTTTCTTTTTCTTTCCCCAGAAGTTTTTGGTTTTTGTGATGTGTCACATTTGGGGTGAATAAAGAATCTGGGAAAAGTTATGAGAGCACATCAAATTAAAAAGGAGACAAGAGAAGCTAAGGAGTATGATAAAGAATGGGCAGAAAAGAGAGAGCATGAGGAGACAGTGGAATTGGTGAAGCCCAGAAAATAAATGTGAAGAGCCTACTCATTGGATAAGTCCTAATGCTGGGAAAGATTGAGGGCAAAAGAAGAACGGGGCAATGGGATAAGAAGGTTGGATGGCATCACCGACTCAGTGGACCTGAGTTTGAAAGCAAACTCTGGGAGGTAGTGAAGGACAGGGAAGCCTGGCATGTCACAGTCCACGGGGTCACAGAGAGTCGGACACAACTTAGCGGCTGAATAACAACAACAGGAAATAGATCGTGAAACAAAATGATAAACATGGAGAGATGTTTTGTGGACTGGAAATAATATATTACTCAGTTAAAAGTCATCTGCGTTTGTGGGTGTATGTACATCTCACCTTTTGATTTTACAACTGAGTAATGAATAACCTCAGATATGCAGATGACACCACCCTTATGGCAGAAAGTGAAGAGGAACTAAAAAGCCTCTGGATGAAAGTGAAGGAGGAGAGTGAAAAAGCTGGCTTAAAGCTCAACATTCAGAAAACGAAGATCATGGCATCTGGTCCCATCACTTCATGGGAAATAGATGGGGAAACAGTGGAAACAGTGTCAGACTTTATTGTTTTTGGCTCCAGAATCACTGCAGATGGTGATTGCAGCCATGAAATTAAAAGACGCTTACTCCTTGGAAGAAAAGTTATGACCAACCTAGATAGTATATTCAAAAGCAGAGACATTACTTTGCCGACTAACGTCCGTCTAGTCAAGGCTGTGGTTTTTCCAGTGGTCCTGTATGGATGTGAGAGTTGGACTGTGAAGAAGGCTGAGTGCCGAAGAATTGATGCTTTTGAACTGTGGTGTTGGAGAAGACCCTTGAGAGTCCCTTGGACTGCAAGGAGATCCAGCCAGTCCATTCTGAAGGAGATCAGCCCTGGGATTTCTTTGGAAGGAATGATGCTAAAACTGAAACTCCAGTACTATGGCCACCTCATGAGAAGAGTTGGCTCATTGGAAAAGACTCTGATGCTGGGAGGGATTGGGGGCAGGAGGAGAAGGGGACGACAGAGGATGAGATGGCTGAATGGCATCAGTGACTCGATGGACATGAGTTTGAGTGAACTCCGGGAGTTGGTGATGGACAGGGAGGCCTGGCCTGCGATTCATGGGGTCACAAAAAGTCGGACACGACTGAGTGACTGAACTAAACTGAACTGAATGAAATGAAATGATACATAGGAAACATTTAGTTCAGCAACAGCCATTTAATACATACTTTGTAATGATTATTTATTAGCAGTTCCAGCTATCATTGTTCACCCATTTCCTCAATCCAGAAAACATCAAAAGAGTCATCCTCATCCTGTTTTTCCCTTTCTTTAAATCCCAGAATCAAATCAATTACTAGATCTCATTGATTATATTTCTAGATGCCTTGAAAGTCCTTGAGGACTTCCTTTGTGGACCAGTGGTTTAAAATCTGCCGGCCAGTGCGGGGGACTTGTGTTTGATCCCTGGTCTGGAATGATTCCACGTACTGCAGAACAGCTAAGCCCGTGCACCACAACTACTGAGCCTGTGCTCTGCAGCAAGAGAATCCACCACAGTGAGAAGCCCCTCGCACCACAATCAGGGAGTAGCCCTTGCTCACAGCAACTAGAGAAAGCTGGCATCCAGCAACAAAGACCCAGTGCAACCAAAAATTAATATTTTTTAAAAATAGAACTTCCCTGATGGTCCCCAGGGTAAAACTCTGTTTCCAGTGCAGGAGTGTGAGTTTGATCCCTGGTTGGGGAACCACAGCCAAAATATCTCTCTTAAGACACTTAAATTGTGATCATTTATTTGTGTGTGTTTTCAGTTACTTCACAGCCATTCTGGGGTAGGGATATAAGTAAATTGTTGTTTGTTGTTGTTATTATTGGCTATGTTGTGTGGCATGTGTGGCCCCGTGGCATGCAGGATCTTAGGTCCCCAATCAGGGGTGGAGATCATGCCCCCTGCAGGAGTCAACCCCTGGACCATCAGGGAAGCCCCTAAATAAGTTATTATAATAAATACCTTTGTTTCTTACCTCCCGTATTGGTATCTGGCAGCATGATTGATTTTCAACAGTGATGTATTGAATGATTGACTAAATGAAAATATTAACATAAATACTCAATGTGTGAATAACTAATCATAGATTAGTGAGTTCAGTGATTTCGTTAAGGATAGAGTTAGGAGTAGCTTGAGCATTTTAGAGAAGGCATATATTGTAATGGTACAGAAAATATTTTGGAGATACTTGACTTGATGAGTTTGCAAGTTAGCCAAGAAAAATATGAGGAGTTGCCTACAAAGAGAGAGTTTAAATTACTTGTAAAACAATTTTAGGTGTGATTTTTCACATTTATTTCCTGTATCTCTTGAAACTGTACTTCATGAATTAATTTGTTAAAGGTATAACAGATCTTAGTATTTAAACCCAAAACCACAAAGCTCAGTTTATTGCTTATTTAAGTAAAGAGACTTTTGCTGGTCAGTCATAATCTCTCCATGTAGAACAAACGGCTAATCTTATTACAGGGCATTTGAAAAGTGTGAAGTTTAGAGATTAGTGGATTTTTCACAGTTGTGCAGTTGGCATTAGCTGTGGAAACATGGGTACTTGGCTGAGAGCATTACTGATTGGTATTCAGAAGTGTGTTTGTTGACAGGAGTGTGTTCTCAGTTGGCTGGCTTTCAGAAGCAAGGGACTGTTACTGATAGGTTGGCTTACAAAAACATACTCACTGATGAAAGTTGTTGAAAAGGGCTTAAAGTTGGTTCTTACTGCATGCCTGGAGAACTGTCAGGTATTACTTAGCAATTTAAAACCGATTCTAATTATACATAGAATGGATTAAAAACAGAGTCCTACTGTATAAAGCACAAGGAGCTATATTCAGTATCCTGTGACAAACCATAATGGAAAAAAATATAGAAATGTGTGTAATCTCAGGGAAGCACTATAGCAGACTAGTCCCCTTGATTTTTAACTTCAGTTAAACTCTTTAGGATTGTAAATTTCATTGAAAGAGTTTTTATAAGAACTTTAGATAGCCATGCGGGGTACACCACCCAATGTTAACCTTTTTCAGTTGTAATGTAAGTGTAGTTTAGGCACAATACTTCCTTTTGGCTGCACCACTCGGCTTCCGTGATCTTAACTCCCTGACCAGGGATTGAACCCAGGCCACAGCAGTGAAAACACCAAGTCCTAACCACTGGACTGCCAGTGAACTCTCCAGCATGATACTTTTAAAAATCAATCAACAGTAGTTTAAACTTGACTTTAGCCTGGAGATGTTACTTTTAAAATTTTTGCAGAGAAAACTAGTGTTCAAGGTAGAGATTGTTTACAGATGAAAGCTCAAAAGAAATAATTCAAAATATTAGTTGATGTGTAGAGGAAATAAGAAAAACCCAATTAACATATTAAGTAATTGATGTTTGTTAATTATATTTAAGTAAAAAGTAATTAGGATTGGTGAAAAGAAACTGGTTCCATAAAATTCAGGTTGGGAAGCATCTCTCCAGTTGACTTTTCTAAAGCTGGTCGTGTTAGAATCAAAAGGCAAGTAAGTAAAAGAGATAAAACAAAGTGAAAATGAGTAGTCTGTTAAAGACACTTTTTATAAAAAAAAAGACTTCATGACATAACCTCTCACAGTTTAATTTGCAAACAAAACCCTTACATCTCTCTTATATGTTAGTGAAAGTGAAAGTCACTTAGTCGTGCCAGACTCATTGTGACCGCAAGGACTATATATCAGTTCAATTCAGTTCAGTCGCTCAGTCATGTCAGACTCTTTGCAACCTCATGAATCACAGCATGCCAGGCCTCCCTGTCCATCACCAACTCCCAGAGTTTACCCAAACTCATGTCCATCAAGTCAGTGATACCATCCAGCCATCTCATCCTCTGTCGTCCCCTTCTCCTCCTGCCCCCAATCCCTCCCAGCATCAGAGTCTTTTCCAATAAGTCAACTCTTCACATGAGGTGGCCAAAGTATTGGAGTTTCAGCTTCAACATCAGTCCTTCTAATGAACACCCAGGACCGATCTCCTTTAGGATGGACTGGTTGGACCTCCTTGCAGTCCAAGGGACTCTCAAGAGTCCTCTCCAACATCACAGTTCAAAAATCAACTCTTCGGTGCTCAGCTTTCTTCACAGTCCAACTCTCACATCCATACATGACCACTGGAAAAACCATAGCTTTGACTAGACGGACTTTTGTTGTCAAAGTAATGTCTCTGCTTTTGAATATACTATCTAGGTTGGTCATAACTTTTCTTACAAGGAGCAAGCGTCTTTTAATTTCATGGCTGCAGTCACCATCTGCAGTGATTTTGGAGCCCCCCAAAATAAAGTCCGACACTGTTTCCGCTGTTTCCCCATCTATTTCCCATGAAGTGATGGGACCAGATGCCATGATCTTCGTTTTCTGAATGTTGAGCTTTAAGCCAACTTTTTCACTCTCCTCTTTCACTTTCATCAAGAGGCTCTTTAGCTCCTCTTCACTTTCTGCCCTAAGGGTGGTGTCATCTGCATATCTTGAGGTTATTGATACTTCTCCTGGCAATCTTGATTCCAGCTTGTGTTTCTTCCAGTCCAGCATTTCCCATGATGTACTCTGCATAGAAGTTAAATAAGCAGGGTGACAATATACAGCCTTGACGTACTCCTTTTCCTATTTGAGGGATGACCTAAATCAAATCCCTTATGACTACACAGTGGAAGTGAGAAGTAGATTTAAGGGACTAGATCTGATAGAGCGCCTGATGAACTATGGACAGAGGTTCGTGACATTGTACAGGGGACAGGGATCAAGACCATCCCTATGGAAAAGAAATGCAAAAAAGCAGAATGGCTATCTGAGGAGGCCTTACAAATAGCTGTGAAAAGGACTATATAGTCCATGGAATTTTCCAGGCCAGAATACTGGAGTGGGTAGCCTTTCCCTTCTCCAGGGGATCTTCCCAACCCAGGGTTCGAACCCTGGTCTCCTGCATTGCAGGCGGATTCTTTACCAGCTGAGCCACAAAGGGAAGCCCTATTATATGTTAAGCACTGTTCTAATGCATTTTACAAGCATTTACTCCTTGTACCAAGCCATTTAATAAGTACTATAAATTTTATTTTACTGATCAGGAAATTGGAGACACAAATACTTTGAAAAATACACCTAATAAGTGGGAGAGCCAGGATTCAAACCCCAGGTGCTCTAGCTTCTTGAATGGATGTTCTTTACTATTCTTTCATGCTATTGCATTGGTGAATTTCATACATTCTTTATAAATTTTCATACTGCCATACTTAGTTACTCTGGAAGAATTTCTTTTAATATAGTAGTAGTCTAGGAAAACATTTTGGGAGACCTCAAGATTTTGACTAATAGTAACTAAATTTTATAATTTTTAGAAAGGATAATCTAATGTCTCATAGAAATATGATGAGGCTACATTTTCAAGCACCAGAGTTCCAATCGTTTATGGAAATTTTTATAATCCTGTTTTATTCAAACAAGCATTATATAACTGAGTGTGTGCTGTGTGCACTTAGTTGCTCAGTCTTGTCTGACTCCTTGTGACCCCATGGACTACAGCCTGCCAGGCTCTTCTGTCCTTGGGGATTCTCCAGGCAGGAATACTGGAGTGGGTCTTCCTCCAGGGATCTTTCCAACCCAGGGATTGAACCCAGATCTCCCACATTGCAGGTGGATTCTTTACTGTCTAAGTCACCAGGGAAGCCCATATAACTATGTAATAAATACTAAAGCTTTCTAAAGTATATACAGATCTGGGAGATGAAACAAATAAAATGAAAAAGAAAAGAAACCACTTCTAACTTACGTCTGTTTTTTTTTATCCCATTCAATTCATCTTTTACAGTACTGTCCTAGAGTCATTTTTCTAGAATACACATCTGGCCCTTTCTGTCTGTATGTATGGCAACCAACTGCAGTATTCTTGCCTGGAAAATTCGATGGACAGAAGAGCCTGGCAGACTATGCCCTTAGGGTCGCATAGAGTCGGATATGACTGAGTTACTGAGCATGCATGTACAGCTTTCCCCTAAAACCCCTAAACACGGCCTCAGCCTGCCTTCATCCAGTCTCCTGTAGTTAATCCACCAAGCATCTCACTGCCACACCTGCGGCTCCTCATTCTGTGCACCAGTGCCTTCTTGCTCTTTCCTCTGCTCTAATCCACTCAGGGCATTACTTAAGGCAACACCTAGCGTAGGACCAGTACATTGTAGGCTTTCAAAGTATACAGTTTATTGGATTTTTTTAAATTCACAAGGTCATACAGCCATCATCACCATCTAACTCCAGTTTATTTCATCAACTCCAAAAGAAATCTCATATCCATTAGCAGTCAGGCTCAATTCTACCCTACCACCCGTAATTGCCTTTTATTATTCCTGGATACACTTCAAAATACTGTATTGTATTTAGTTGTCATGTCTTCTTTATAGTTTCCTCCAGTATTTGATGATTTCTCCATTTTTCTTTGTTTTTTATGACAGTTTTGAAAAGAACTGGTCAGATGTTTGGTAGGATATCCCTCTATCTGGGTTTGTTTAATGTTTTTCTCATGATTAGAAGGGTTATGAGTTTTAGAGTAAGAGCATCACCAAGATGGGCTGCATTTCTCATCACATCTTATCAGGAGGTCATGATTTCAATGACTTGACACCAGTGATGTTAATCTTATTCACTTGATTAAGGTGTTGTCTTCCAGGTTTCTCTACTGTAAAGTCAGTATTTCTTCCTTGCCCTACTCTATTCCTAGGAAGTGAGTCATTCAGCCCAGCCCACACTCCAGGGGGAGGGGAACTTAACTCCACCTCCTCAACGGGGTATACCTATATATATTATCTGGAGTGCTGCTGTAAGAAAGATTTGTCCCTTCCGTAATACTTTTTCACTCAATAATTTATACCAATATGCACTCATTTGTATTTATCTTTTTACCTTGGTTTATCACCCAGTACTGTAAATTGCTTTACATCTGGCCAGTAGGGGCTCTTTCAGGTTGGCTTCTTTGGTGTTTGTTTTTGCTTTTTGTTTTTGGCATGCCTCCGTTGTAACATTTCCTTATTTTCAGGCTCTGTAAGATGCTCCATGCTCATGCTGTATTTCACTCCTCCAGATCCAGTATCAAGTATTCCTCCAAATAGCCTTGATTCTTTTTATTAGAAAATGGTGTTTTGAAACTAAGATCTGAGGAACTGAGTATTCTTGCTGCTATTAGGATGTGACTGCATTTGGACTCCAGGTTGGTTTATTTTTGGCTGTGCTGGGCTTTCTCAACTTGCGGCGAGCAGGGACTATTCTCTAATTGAGGTGCACAGACTTTTTGTGGCAGTGGCTTCTCTCATTGCAGAGCACGGGCTCTAGTAGTTGCGGCGCACGGTCTTATTTGGGGCTTCCCAGGTGGCACTAATGGTGAAGAATTTGCCTGCCAGTGCGGGAGTCGTGGGTTCAATCCCTGGGTCAGGAAGATGGCGTGGAGAAGGAAATGGCAACTCACTTCAGTATTCTTCCCAGGAGAATCCCATGGACAGAGGATCCTGGCGGGCTGCAGTCCATGGGGTCACAAAGAGTTGGATACAACTCAGCACGGGCTTACTTGGCCTGCAGCATGTGGGATCTGCCTGGACTGGGGATTGAACTGGTGTCCCCTGCGTTACAAATAATGCAGATTCTTAAACCACTGGACCACCAGGAAACCCTCCCCACACCTGCCCCTTCTTTAAAAATAAGCAGCTTTTTTTGTGATTTTTAATGTACATATACTGTTTCCCCATTTAAAGTACATAATTCATCTGTTTCTAGTATATTCATTAAGTTTTGCAACCATAACCATAAATAATTTTAGAGCATTTTCCTCATCCCAAAAGTTCATGCGTCTGTTTCCTCCCAATTTACCCTGCTGCTGCTGCTCAGTCGCTTCAGTCATGTCCGACTCTGTGCGACCCCATAGATGGCAGCCCACCAGCACCAGGCTCCACCGTCCCTGGGATTCTCCAGGCAAGAATCGCTAATCTCTCGTTTTCATAAATATGTGGTCTTTTGTGACTGTCTTACTTCACATAGCTAATGCTTTTGTGGTTCATCTACATTGTAGTATGTGTCAGTACTTCATTCCTCTTTTCCCCTACAGGGAAGCTCAGTCCTAACAACTGGACCACCAGGGAACTCTTGTACGTCATTCCTTTTAATTGTCATATAATATTCTAGTGTATGGATATATAATGCCTTTTGTACATTCATTCCTCAGGTAATGGACATTTGGGGTTCTACATTTTGTCTGTGATGCTGCTTTGTACATTTCTGTACAAGTTCTTATGTAGTTCATTTCTCTTGGTCATACCTGGTAGCGGACTTGTTCTGGCACAAGTTTATTCTTTCAAGGAACTGCTAGACTGTTTTTCAAAGTGACTGCCATTTAGTATCCCCTTCAGCAATGTATAAAGCATTCTAATTTCATGACATCCTGTCCAACATTTTTTTTATTATCACTCTCTTTAACTATAGCCAGTAGGTGTATGTCAAATGATATCTCATTCTACCTTTAGAATGTACTTCCCTGATGCTAACGATGTTGAGTATCTCTTCATATACATATTAGCTATTTGTTTATATTCTTTGGAGAAATGTCTGTTCAGATACTGTGCCCATTTTTAAATTGAGTTATTTCTCTTTATTACTGAGTTAATAAGCATTCTTTATGTTTTCTGGGTATGTGTCCTTTATCAGATTTGCAAGAATTTACCTCCATTCTGTACGTTGGTTGTATTTTCATTTTCCTAATGATGGCTTTCATTCCTTCTGGTGTTCCTATTACATGTATCTTATACTTTTTGCATTTCCCACAGTCCTTAGATAGTCTGTTCTGGTCCATCCTACCCCAATTCTTTGTTCTCTTTGCTTTTCTGTTTTCAGGGATTCTATGCATAATATCCTGTAGTTCAGAGGGTGTTTTCCCCTCAACCATGTCCAGTGTTAGAAAGCAGCCCATCAAGGCATTCTTCAGTGTTTTTATCTCTAGCATTTGACTTTGGTTCTTTCTTAGGATTTCCATCTCTCTGCTTATGTTGCCTATCTGTTTTTGCATACTGTCTACTTTGTCCATTGGAATCCTTAGAATATTAATCATAGTTTTAAATTCTGATAATGCCTACATCCCTGTCATATTTGGTTGTGATAATTTGCTCTGTTTCTTCATGTGTGATATATCCTTTTGTTATGTCTTGTAATTTTTTCTTGTTACTTAGCTGTGATATACTCTGTTAAAGGAATATGCTATAAGTATCTCAGTAATATAGTGGTGGGATGTGAGGGGAAGGGAAAGAGTTGTGTACTTCTGTGATTAGGTTTCAGCCTTTTAGCGAGGCTTTTCCTCTAGACTGTGAACTTTTCAACAGAGTTTCTCAATTTTTCTTTGCCCATGAGGTGGGATATTAGGGTTGGAGTTCTATATTTCTCTTCCCCTAGGTTAGTTATGCTTTGACAATAATCCTTCCAAGTTAGGTTCTGAGTAGTTTCTCCGGAGGGCAGGCCTGGTTAAAAGCAGAATCCTCTGGAGTATTTAAAAGGATTTAACTTTACTCCTTTGCATGTGGATATCTAGTTGTCTCAGCATAATTTGTTGACAAGGCCTTTTCCCCATTGAATTGTCCTTATGTTAATACCAAACTGTCTTGATCACTATAGATGTGTAGTATATTGGAATTGGGAAGTGTGAGTTGTCTCACTTTGTTCTTCTTTTTCAAGATTGTGTTAGCTATTCTGGGTCCCCCGAGTACCAATTTTGCCATTTCTGTAAAGGAAGTAATGAAAAAGTTGACTTAAAATTCAACATTGAGAAAACTAAGATCATGGCATCCAGTCCCATCGCTTCATGGCAAATAGATAATAGATGGGGAAACAATGGAAACAGTGACAGGCTTTATTTTCTTGGCCTACCATCACTGCAAATGATGACTGTAGCCATGAAGTTAAAAGATGTACTTGCTCCTTGGAGGAGAGGCTATGACCAACCTGCTGCTGCTGCTGCTAAGTCGCTTCAGTCGTGTCCGACTCTGTGTGACCAAATAGACGGCAGACCACCAGGCTCCCCTGTCCCTGGGATTCTCCAGGCAAGAACACTGGAATGGGTGGGTTGCCCTTTCCTTCTCCAATGCATGAAAGTGAAAGTGAAGTCGCTCAGTCGTGTCCAACTCTTAGTGACCCCATGGACTGCAGCCTTCCAGGCTCCTCCATCCATGGGATTTCCAGGCAAGAGTACTGGAGTGGGGTGTCATGACCAACCTAGATAGCATATAAAAAGCAGAGACATTACTTTGCTGACAAAGGTCCATCTAGTCAAAGCTATGGTTTTTCCAGTAGTCATGTATGGATGTGAGAGTTGGACTACAAAGAAAGCTGAGTGCTGAAGAATTGATGCTTTTGAACTGTGGTGTTGGAGAAGACTCTTGAGAGTCCCTTGGACTGCAAGAGATGAAACCAGTCAATCCCTAAAGGAAATCAATCCTGAACATTCACTGGAAGGACTGATTTTGAAGCTGAAACTCCAATACTTTGGCTACCTGATGTGAAGAACTGACTCACTGGAAAAGACTTTGATGCTGGGAAAGATTGAAGACAGGAGAAGAAGGGATGACAGAGGATGAGATGGTTGGATAGCCTCACTGACTCATTGGACATGAGTTTGAGCAAGCTCCGGGAGTTGGTGATGGGCATGAAGCCTATTGTGCTGCAGGCCATGGGGTTTCAAATAGTCAGACACAACTGAAAACAACTGAACTGTAGCAGAGATTTTCATACAGTGATGTTGAATGTGTAGATCAACTTGGGGAGGATTACCATCTTAAGAATATTAAATCTTGCAGTCCATGAACATGTGTGTGAGTATATTTGCTCAGGCGTCTCCAACCCTTTGTGACCCCATGGACTGTAGCCCGCCAAGCTCCTTTGTCCATGGAATTTTCCAGGCAAGAACACTGAAGTGGGTTGCCATTTTCTTCTCTAAGGGAACTTCCCGACCCAGGCATCAAATCCATGTCTCCTGGGTCGCCTACATTGGCAGGCAGATTCTTTATATCACTATGCCATCTGGGGAGCTACATGAACATGGATATTTAATATTTACTTAAGTCTTTAATTTCTTTTAAAAATGTTTTGTACTTTTTAGAGTGTGAGTTTTGCACACATTTTTGTTAAATATTTTTTTCTTTTTTATGTAAACCATTTAAAAAGTCTTTATTCTGGGTTTTTTGTTTGTTTTTTGTTTTTAAATATTTTGGGTTTTTTGGCCATGAGGCACGTGGATCTTCCCTCCTCCACCAGGGATTGAACCCACACCCCCTGCATTGGAGGGTGAAGTCTTAATCACTGGACTGCCAGGGAAGTCCCAAGTTTGCACTTCTTGTTATTAAATTCATTCCTAAGTATTTATTATTTTTGTTGCCATTATAAATAGAATTTCCTTAATTTCATTTTGATTTTGTTCAGGGCTGCTGTATAGAAATATAATTGATGCTGATATTATAAATTTTATCTTGCAGCTTTCCTGATTTGCTGTTCTAATATATTTAGTGGATTCTTTTGATTTTTCTGTATACAGGATTATGTGATTTACAAATAGAAATAACTTTGCTTCTTACTTTCTAACCAAGATGCCTTTTATTTCATTTGCTTGCCAGTTGCCCTGGCTATCATCTCCAATACAGTGTTGAATACACGTGATGAGAGTGGACATCCCTGTATAATTTCTGAAATTCCTTAACCGTTAAGTATAATATTAGTTCAGTTTTGTTTACTAGATGTCCTTTGTCAAAGCAAGGAATTTCCCTTGTATTTCTAGTTTGTTGGGTGTTTTCAGTCATGAAGGGGTATTGAATTTGTGGAGTTACTTTCTATAATCAACATCATATAACTACACAGTTCAATTGTTCATTGGTATACGAATTGCTTCCTTGTGTGCTTTGTGCTCTTTAGTAGATTTGTAATTATTACGCTATGTAGTTTTAAATTTTAATTTATTTATTTTTGGCTGTGATGGCTCTTCACATCCAAATCACACTGGGATTTTCTGTAGTTGTGGGGAGTGGGGGCTACTCTCTAGTTGCTATGTGCAGGCTCTTCACTGTGTGTCTTCTCTTGTTGTGGAGCACAGGCTCTAGGGCATGTTGCCTTCAATAGTTGTGGCCAGTGGGCTAAGTAGTCGTAGCTCCCAGGCTCTAGAGCACAGGCTCAATAGTTGTGGCATATGGACTTAATTTCTTCATGCTGTGTTTGATCATGTGATTTGATCATGCTTCTCAGATCAGGGATCAAACTCATGTCTCCTGCATTGGCGGGCAGATTCTTTACCACTGAGCCACCAAGGAAGCCCTGTTTTTTAAATTGGGAGGAAAAAGTTATAAACAAAAAGAACATTTAGTATATCTTCTGTATCTATCCTGTACTTGTACTATATATTTATTTGTGCTCTTTTCATGTTGTTTCACATAGTAGTTAGTGTCCTTTCCTTTCAGCCTAAAAAACTCCCTTTAGTATTTCTTGCAGGTGAGGTCTGCTAGTCATCATCTGCTAGTTCTCAGTTTTGGTTTACCTAGGAATGCTTTAATTTGCCTGTTCAAGTTTTGAGGAATAGTTTTGCTGGATATAGAATTCTCAATTGACAGATTTTGTTCTTTGTACTTTGAATGTTATTCCACTGCTTTCTGGCTTCCTAGTTTCTGGTGAGACAGCGTCTGTTTGATGGATCGTTTCTTTCTTGCTGCTTTCAAGATTCATTCTTTAGTTGTGAACAGTTTGATTATGATATATAGATAGATAGATGTGTATCTCTTTGAGTTTTTCTTTTGGGAGTTTGTTGAGCTTTTGATTGTTAGAGTCATTGTTTTAATCAAATTTGACAAATTTTTGGCCATTATTTTATCAAATGCTCTTTTTGCCCATTTTGTTTCCTCTTCTGAGACTCTTAATATGTATATATTGATAACCTGGTGTCCCATAGGTCTCTGTTAGTTACTTTCTATTTCTCTTAACTCAGACTGGTTAATCTAAACAGAGCTTTCTTCAGTTTCACTGATTCTTTTTTCTGTTTCATCAAATCTGCTGTTCAGCCTATCTAGCAGATTTTTAAAATTTCAGTTACTGTATTTTGCAGCTTTGTGGTTTATATTTGGTTCTTTTCCTCCAAAGCTTTTTTTGCTTATTTTTTTACAATTTCTTCATGTTGATATGCTGAACAATTTTCCATATACATTTCCGTATTTCTTTAGCCATGGTTTCTTTTAATCTTTGGAATATATTTAATACAGCTGATCTAAAGTCTTTTTCTAATAAATTAAATATCTGACCTTCCAGTTTCTGTTGGTTGCTGTTTTTACCCTTTGTATGTGCCATACTTTCTTTTCATGTTTTGTAATATTTTGTTGAAAACTGGATGCTTAAATAATATATTGTGGCAACAGGATTTTGGTTGTTCTTGTTTGTTATAGTTGCTTCCTTACTTAATGACTTTTCTGACCTAATTCTGAAACGTCTGTGTTCTTGGTTGTGTGTGGCCAGTAAAGTCTTCACTTGGTTAGCTGAGTGGTCACCCAGTGATTGGGCAGAAGGTTCCCTTATTAAATGAAATGCAGTTATTTTCCTGGAATCAACAAACCTCCTGGGCATTTTAGAGGAGCTCTGTGTGCATTTGAGGGCATTTTAGAGGAGCTGTGTGTGCATTTGGGGGCATGCCTTTAACACTCAGCTAGGTAGTTGCAAATTCAGCCTAGCTCTCACTTCCTGCTCGTGCAGATCTCAGGTTCACCAGAAGTGCTAGTTGAATGACCTCTTGTGACTTTTCTGAGTATGTGCATAGCTGAGGCATATTCATGGCCCTATACATTGGCCTGATCTTCTAATTAAAAATTGGTCAGAGATTTTCAAAGCCATACAGACATTTCATATCCCACCCTTTCCTATTAAAATAGTTGTTTAGTCTGTTTGACCTGCTGAGTCCCTGGTGGCTCAGATGGTAAAGAATCCACCTGTGATGTAGGAGAGCTGGGTTCGATCCCTGGGTTGGGACTATCTCCTGTAGATCTTTTAATTAGAGCAAATTAAAATACCACAGAGTTTACTATACAAACCAGTTCAACTATTTTCCTTGAATAGATCCTCCCTGAATTGCTACAAGCCTCACGTGATTTTCTAGATTTTGAAGAAGTTGCTATTTTTCTCATTGCTTTTATTGAAGACAGAATTTTTGAGGATCCTAACTGCCATTTTCACTGCTATCCTCAGCTTTACTCTCAGCTTGTCCTTTCATTCCCGTCCTCATTCCCTTTTACTGGTACGGTTAGATGAGACTTTGGATTTATTCGTATTTGAAATGTGGGATTCTGCTGAGGACATTCACTGTAACTGTATTTATAATAGCAAAAGAGTGCAAAACCACCAGTATGTTCCAAAATAAGGAAATAGATTTTTTTAAACGGGTTCATCTATTTGATGAACCATCTATCCATTTGATGGAAACATTTTGCAAATACTAACAATCATACATACAAAGGAAAATGTTTATGATATAATACAGATGGAAAGAAACAGTATAAATACAGTAATTGAAAATAAAGAGATAAGCATACTTGAGCATGAAAAACTTCTGAAAGAGCCATATCAAAATGATAGCATTTGTTACTCCTTGGTGGTAGTTAAATGGTGTTAAGTAAAACAAATTATCTTTGTTCTATATTATACCATAAGGTTGTATTAATTGTTATTAATATAAAATGCAGCCATTAATGTGACACACATATTAAACTTTTTCATTCATGTTTATTCAATTAAAAATTATGTAACTGCTGGGCATTGGCAATTTAACATAAATTTTTATAAATATTTAAAGAGATAGTTGTAAAAACATGCTAATAACCCTAGCATTGGGGCTAACAAAATATATATGAACTATTTTAATCTCCAGAGTTTATGGTGTAGAAAAATATTCAGTTTCACTGGAGTATATTAGGGTGAATTGTTAGGCAGATAAGTAACCTGTAGTCTTACTTATTAGCATTTCATTTTTTTTTCTTTTTAGGCGCATATTAAATTTCCTATTGACTACCCATAT
This sequence comes from Redunca redunca, assembly GCA_006410935.1. NCBI lineage: Eukaryota > Metazoa > Chordata > Mammalia > Artiodactyla > Bovidae > Redunca > Redunca redunca. The sequence continues at coordinate 137,997 of SJYQ01091791.1, read as the reverse complement.
TCACCACCTACCTTCAGATTCTTGACCAAAATGTGGCACCCCAACATTTATGAGGTAAGAGATATCTATCATGAATTTCTTTGAAGATTTGATTTTTTGATACTATCCTTTAAAATAACCTCCATAGCTCAGTATACTGTGGCGACAAAGTATTCGTGGCTTTTATTACACCAGTGTATATTATGGTTGGGGCTTTCCAGGTGGCTCAGTGGTAAAGAATCCTCCTGCCAGTAGAGGGGACTCAGGAGCCACAAGTTCGATCTCTAGGTTGGGAAGTTCCCCTGCAGTAGGAAATGGCAATCCACTCCACTATTCTTGCCTGGAGAATTCCATGGACAGAGGAAACTGCTGGGCTACTGTCCATGGGGTCGCAAAGAGCTGGACATGACTGAGCACACACTGTTCCATATTACGGTTAATGTAAGATTGAGACTTTAAATCTTTGCTGCTCATTGCTAAGATTATAATTCATATGTGTTAGCATTTACATTTTTTTTAATTTAATAAAGTTACACAAATTTATTTGTGTACCTGTTCCCTAGCTTCACAGACTCTAGCTTCACAATTTGTCACTTTGATCAGAGATTCAACTTGTGGCGAAAGCAGTAGGAATCATTTGTACTGGTCTCCTTTAAGGAGTTGCTGCATACCAGCTGAGAGTCTCTTCTGAAATAAATCCAAGGTTAGGGTCTTCTGCTGGACAAGTGCACGTGCCTGGGAAAACAATTTCTAGCTTTTTTGATGAAATGTACTTAGCTTTGTGCTAAGTTTTAAGGATCCTGAAATGATTCTTTATGTTTCTTGGGGTATATGTCAAGGCCCACTGATAAATCCTTTGAGTCTACTCCTTTACCATTCTGTAGTCTGTTTCATTACAGTAGGGCTCTGAAGTTGTAGCTGAGGCCCAAGCATTAAATTTTTTTTTTTTTTTTTAATTTGCAACTTTAGTATTATAATTTTTGGGTTGTTTTTTTTTTTTGGTCACGTGTATATTGGCAAGCTCCTGTGCTCCAGAAATAGAGCTACAAGGCCTTTACTTATTCTATAGTGCTGAATTTTGGATCTCAGTCTATATAAAGAACACTGTGGAGCAGCATTATTGTTTTTCACAATCTGCTTTTTTCTGTAAGTCATTATCTTCATTTTTCTTTCTTAAAACAGGACAGAGTGCTCAAAAGGTGATACATTGTAACATTTCCAGAAATAAGCTCCCAGAATATTGTTTTCTTTATTATCTTTAGTATTTGACATAACCATAATACAAACAGCACTGAATGTGTTATACCATTCTGTATAACAAAGTTATCCTGTTGTAGGAGAGAGACTATAGAAATATTTCACTGTTTCATAAGTTAAAACTGAGTTCAGTTAATACCGAAATATTTTTGTGTCTGTCTCCATTTAATAATCAGAAATTCTTGCCTTCAAAACTAGGTGGTATATATAGGTTTTAGATAATAAAGGAGAAGTGAAAACAACATTGAATGTGTTATACCGTTGTATGTAACAAATATATACCTTGTCTTGCCACTGAGAATGCATTCACGTTAGAGCCACACACTTGCCTGTTTCCATCTCATTTATCTAATTCTCAGACTTTTGTCAAAAAAGAAGAAAGAGCATGATAAAGGAACCAGAGCTTTTTCAGAAGAAAATGTAGGTAGATACAGTCCCCTTTCCATTGCTTTTTCACCACTTAGGTAGGCAATCTAGTTCTGTCCCTGAAGATTTAGCATTGGATCATTAATTTTAGAAATATTTTTCATATTCATAAAAATTTTAGCAGTAAAATAATGTATGCATATCTTACGGATATGCAGTTGTTTACCATGCCGTATAAGTTGTTTGTAAACAAGTGTTAAGTCATAGTTAAGCATTAAATTTGATGTAATCAAATGAGTCACAAGAGACTTTCCTCACATTTGTTAATTTACTTTGCTACATTCTGGAAATGGTATCAGAATTGAACTTGGGGGCCCAAGTATGTATTTGTGAATTTAGACATTAGGGCTCATGGTTCTTAGCCAAAGGGATGGGATATTCTTGGAGATTGCTCTCTACTCGTCCATCTATGTTGTCACCTAGAAACACAACGGACCTCAATGTCAAATTGTTTTAGTCACCAAGTTGTTTACTACAGAATTATTTTTAATAGAACTGGGATTGAAATGGGGGAACAGTGACAACAATATCAACAGCAACAAAACAATACTAAAGCACAAGCCTAACTCAAATGCCAAAATGTATGAATTGATAAGTTTTTTGTGTTTTAACTTCATGAGCATTAAAAATATTGTAAGGACTATTTCTGGTAGAAAATAGTTTATCAAGTTTTTAAAAACTAGAGCTTTGGTACAGTTGTGTTAAATACATTCACAGATATTACTGTAGCCCCCAAAGTTATAAATAAACTGCTGTGTTATCAATTTCAACGTTTATCATTGCCACATTTGTGAAATTTATAAATACCAAGGGGAAACTTGGAGAACAAAAGAAATTTAATATGAACTTGTCATCAATGACCATGCTGCACAGTAGACTCCTTTTTACTTTGTATAATATGTTGAGTGATCTCAGTAACAGTTTGCCTGGTTACATGTGTTGTGTGTGTTCAGAAGTAAATAACCAGTGAAGCCCATTTGCTTCCAAAATCATGTATTCAAATGAAGTTTTTATACACAAACTCTTCAGTATGAACTTCACAGCTATGGCAACTCAAAATCTCACTGCTCTTTGTATTTGTTTTCATTTTACATCTCAGAACTGCCTTTCTCAAAGCTTAGAACTTTTCCTTCCCCCCTCCTTTTTTTTTTTAAGATGTATTTATTTTTGGCTGTGGTGGGTCTTTGTTGTTGCACATGGGCTTTTTCTGTTTGCAACAGGCAGTGGCTACTTTTTGTTGTGATGTGCAGGCTCCTCATTGGAGTGGCTTCTTTAGTTGTGGCTTGCAGGCTCCAGTGCACTGGCTCCATAGTTTGTGGCTTAATGGGCTTAGTTGCTTCACAGCATGTGGAATTTCCCCGGCCTGGGGATCAAACCCTTGTCACCTCCTTATAACCTGCAAATATTTCCTCTTGTATGTATCGATTGTTTTTTTCCCATTTTCTTTGATAATGTCCTTTGCACAAAAGTGCTGAATTTTGATGGAGAGAGGTCTAGTTTATCTTGTTTATGCATGCTTTTGGTGTCATACCTAAAAGTCCATTGCTAAACCCAAGGTTTTAGCAATGAAGATTTTAAACACACATATAGACAGACACAGACACACTTTTATAAAAATACTTTATGATTTAGGCTCTAGGATCTTTGTTCCATTTTGAGTTAATTTTGTATATGGTATGAGGTAGGAGTTCAACTTCATTCTTTTGGAAATCCAGTCCCAGCATCATTTGCTAAAGAGACTGTTCTTTCCCCATTGGATGAACTTACCATCTTAGCAGAAATCAGTTGGCCATGTTGTATGAATCTGTGTAGACTCTCAGTTCTGTTGCCTTGATCTATATATTTGTCATGCCAGTCCTAAACGGTCTTATTCTCTGTATCTCTATAGTAAGTTTTGAAATCAGGAAGTATGAATCCTTCAACTTTATTATTTTCCAAGATTGTTTTGGCTTTTGTGAATCCCTTAAATTTCCTTATAAATTTTATGGATGGTTTGTCAGTTTCTACAAAAAGGGAAGCTAGGGTTTTGATTGGGATTGGATTGAATCTGTAGATCATACTGGGCAATATTGCCAACATTAAGTCTTCCTACCCATGAATATAGGCTGTTCTTCTTTTTTTTTAAGGTCATCTTTAATTTCTTTGAGCAGTGTTTTATAATTTTCTTTGTACAGGACTTTCACCTCCCTGGTTAGATTTATTCCTAGGTATTTTATTCTCTTAGAGGCCATTGTAAATGGAATTGTTTGCTTAACTTGTTGTTTAGATTGTTCATCACCAGTGTATAAAAATGAAACTGAAAAATTTTGTTTTATTTATTTTTGCCATGCCACATGGCTTGTGAGATCTTAGTTCCCTTACCAGGGATTGAACCCAGGTCCTGGGTAGTGAAAGCACAGAGTCCTAACCTTTGTCCATGGGATTTTTCAGGCAAGAATACTGGAGTGGGTTGCCATTCCCTCCTCCAGAGATGCCTCCACTGGAATTTCAAAAATCCCAAAATGAACTGACTTGAGGTTTGATCTTATATCCTACAACTTTGTTGAATTGATTCTCTCTAGTAGTTTTCTTGTGAGTTCTTTGGAATTTTCTTTGACTTTTACAATAGAAATGGATTTACTTCTTTCTTTTCAATTTGTACACTTTCAGAATTTTTCTTAAATTCTGAAATTTTTCCTAATTCCTCTGGCTACTACTTCCAGTACATTGTAAATAGCAATGGTAAAAGTGGGTGCCCTTTGTCTTATTTCTGATCTTAGAAAAGTTTTCACCATTGAGGATGCTAGCTGTGGGTTGGTTTTTTGGTTTCTTAAATTTATTTATATTCTTAATATAACTCCCTTTTACACCTTTATAAGTTAAATAAGCAGGGTGACAATATACAGCCTTGACGTACTCCTTTTCTGATTTGGAACCAGTCTGTTTTTCCATGTCCAGTTCTAACTGTTGCTTCCTGGCCTGCATACAGATTTCTCAAGAGGCAGGTCAGGTGGTCTGGTATGCCCATCTCTCTCAGAATTTTCCACAGTTTATTGTGATCCACACAGTCAAAGGCTTTGGCATAGTCAATAAAGCAGAAATAGATGTTTTTCTGGAACTCTCTTGTTTTTTCCATGATCCAGCAGATGTTGGCAATTTGATCTCTGGTTCCTCTGCCTTTTCTAAAACCAACTTGAACATCAGGAAATTCAGGGTTCATGTATTGCTGAAGCCTGGCTTGGAGAATTTTGAGCATTACTTGATCTCTAGTCTTTCCCATTCTGTTCTTTTCTTCTATTTCTTTGCATTGATCGCTGAAGAAGGCTTTCCTATCTCTTCTTGCCATTCTTTGGAACTCTGCATTCAGATGCTTGTATCTTTCCTTTTCTCCTTTGCCTTTCACCTCTCTTCTTTTCACAGCTATTTGTAAGGGCTCCCCAGACAGCCATTTTGCTTTTTTGCATTTCTTTTCCATGGGGATGGTCTTGATCCCTGTCTCCTGTACAATGTAACGAACCTCCATCCATAGTTCATCAGGCACTCTATCAGATCTAGGCCCTTAAATCTATTTCTCACTTCCAGTGTATAATCATAAAGGATTTGAGTTAGGTCATAACTGAATGGTCTAGTGGTTTTCCCTATTTTCTTCAATTTAAGTCTGAATTTGGTAATAAGAAGTTCGTGATCTGAGCCACAGTCAGCTCCTGGTCTTATTTTTGTTGACTGTATAGAGCTTCTCCATCTTTGGCTGCAAAGAATATAATCAGTCTGATTTTGGTGTTGGCCAGCTGGTGATGTCCATGTGTAGAGTCTTCTCTTGTGTTGTTGGAAGAGGGTGTTTGCTATGACCAGTACATTTTCTTGGCAAAACTCTATTAGTCTTTGCCCTGCTTCATTCCACATTCCAAGGCCAAATTTGCCTGTTACTGCAGGTGTTTCTTGACTTCCTACTTTTGCATTCCAGTCCCCTATGATGAAAAGGACATCTTTTTTGGGTGTTAGTTCTAAAAGGTCTCGTAGGTCTTCATAGAACCATTCAACTTCAGCTTCTTCAGCGTTACTGGTTGGGGCATAGACTTGAATTACTGTGATATTGAATGGTTTGCTTTGGAAACGAACAGAGATCATTCTGTTGTTTCCAAGATTGCATCCAAGTACTGCATTTCGGACTCTTTTGTTGACCGTGATGGCTACTCCATTTCTTCTGAGGGATTCCTGCCCACAGTAGTAGATATAATGGTCATCTGAGTTAAATTCACCCATTCCAGTCCATTTTAGTTCGCTGATTCCTAGAATGTCGACATTCACTCTTGCCATCTCTTATTTGACCACTTCCAATTTGCCTTGATTCATGGACCTGACATTCCAGGTTCCTATGCAATATTGCTCTTTACAGCATTGGACCTTGGTTCTATCACCAGTCACATCCACAGCTGGGTATTGTTTGTGCTTTGGCTCCATCCCTTCATTCTGTCTGGAGTTATTTCTCCACTGATCTCTAGCATCATATTGGGCACCTAATGACCTGGGGAGTTCCTCTTTCAGTATCCTATCATTTTGCCCTTTCATACTGTTCATGGGGTTCTCAAGGCAAGAATACTGAAGTGGTTTGCCATTCCCTTCTGCTTATTTAACTTATATGCAGAGTATATCATGAGAAACGCTGGACTGGAAGAAACACAAGCTGGAATCAAGATTGCTGGGAGAAATATCAATAACCTCAGATATGCAGATGACACCACCCTTATGGCAGAAAGTGAAGAGGAACTAAAAAGCCTCTTGATGAAAGTGAAAGAGGAGAGTGAAAAAGTTGGCTTAAAGCTCAACATTCAGAAAACGAAGATCATGGCATCTGGTCCCATCACTTCATGGGAAATAGATGGGGAAACAGTGGAAACAGTGTCAGACTTTATTTTTTTGGGCTCCAAAATCACTGCAGATGGTGACTGCAGCCGTGAAATTAAAAGATGCTTACTCCTTGGAAGAAAAGTTATGACCAACCTAGAGAGCATATTGAAAAGCAGAGACATTACTTTGCCGTCTAAGGTCTGTCTAGTCAAGGCTATGGTTTTCCCAGTGGTCATGTATGGATGTGAGAGTTGGACTGTGAAGAAGGCTGAGTGCCAAAGAATTGATGCTTTTGAACTGTGGTGTTGGCGAAGACTCTTGAGAGTCCTTTGGACTGCAAGGAGATCCAACCAGTCCATTCTAAAGGAGATCAGCCCTGGGATTTCTTTGGAAGAAATGATGCTAAAGCTGAAATTCCAGTACTTTGGCCACCTCATGCAAAGAGTTGACTCATTGGAAAAGACTCTGATGCTGGGAGGGATTGGGGGCAGGAGGAGAAGGGGACGACAGAGGATTAGATGGCTGAATAGCATCACTGACTCGATGCACGTGAGTCTGAGTGAACTCCGGGAGTTGGTGATGGACAGGGAGGCCTGGCGTGCTGCGATTCATGGGGTCGCAAAGAGTCGAACACGACTGAGCAACTGAACTGAACTTACACTTTTAAGATAGCTGGAAAGTATGGTTTTCTGAGTGTTTTTATTATGAGTAAGTGTTGGGTCTTGTCAAGTGCTTTGCCTGAATCAGTTGAGATGCTCATCTTTTTTTTTTTTTTAATGGAAACAAGGGCATTTTCTTTATTCTTAACCATGTTTTTATTCCAAGTTAAATCCAGCAGGTGAAACTGATTGCCCTCTTCCAGTGATCTGGGCTCAAAAGACAAATAAAACTGCTGACGTCTTCACTGAATTCACTGATGATGAGACTTGCTGGAACTGTCCATCCTGCTGTTGCTCTTTTAGGGTTGTTGTAAAATTGCTGCTGTTATTTAGTCACTGAGTTGTGTCCGACTCTTGCGACCCCATGGACTGTAGCCTGCCAGGCTCCTCTGTCCGTGAGATTTTTCCTGCAAGAATACTGGAGTGAGTTGCCATGCCCTCCTCCAGAGATGCCCATCTTTTGATATGTCATTTCTACATACATATCTGTTTATATCATTTCACTACTCAGAAATTTTACTTAACACACACACTAAACTGTGAACAAAGTAACATACTCCTCTGTTTGTTCTATTTTTCATTCAAACTGTGTTCTTCACTCCTGTGGTAGGTAGAATAATGCTTCCACAGAGATGTCTGCATTGTAATCCCTGGAATCTGTGATATGTACCTTCACATGTTAAGAATTAGGCTTGCTTATCAGGTGACCTTAAACTGAGATTATTCTGGATAATCTAGGTGGTCCCAGTGTAATCACAAGGTCCATTAGAGTAGGGTTCCCCAATCCCTAGGCCTTTTAGGAACCAGGCCACAGAGAATGAGGTGGGTGAGCAAGGCCCCATGTGATGGGCGAGCAAGCCAAGCTTAATCTGTATTTACAGCTGCTCTCCATTGCTCATATTATTGCCCGAGCATTAGATTCTTATAGGAGTGCAAAGCCTACTGTGCTTGAATCATTCCAAAATCACCCCTCACCCCCACCCCTTTGAAATTGAAGTCACTCAGTCATGTCCAACTCTTTGCAACCGCATGGACTTTAGCCTGCCAGGATCCTCTGTCCATGGGATTTTCCAGGCAAGAGTACTGGAGTCGGTTGCCATTTCCTTCTCCAGAATATCTTCCCAACCCAGGGATTGAACCCAAGTCTCTTGCATTGTAGGCAGACGCTGTACCATCTGAACCACCAGGGAGGTCTAAATATTTCTTTGAGCCCCTTTTTTGATGGTGGGGGTGGGTGGCAGCAAGAATACTGGAGTGGGTTGCCATTCCCTTCTCCAGGAGATCTTTCCGACCCAGGGATTGAACCCTGCCTGGTCTCCTGCATTGTAGGCAGACGCTTTACTGTCTGAACCACCAGGGAAGTTTCCCCACCCCTGGTCATGGAAAATTGTCTTCCGCCAAACCAGTCCCAGGCATCAAAAAAGTTGAGGATCACTGCCTTAAAGTGGAAGAGGTAGGGTAGGAAGAAAATCAGAGTGAGAAGGAGATGTGACTTTAGAAGAAAGTCTCCAAAAATGCAGCATTGCTTTCTTTGAGGATTAGAGGAAGAGGGCCAAGAACAAAAGAATGTGGGTGGCCTTTAGAAGCCAGAAAGGGCAAGGAAAGGGATTCTTTCCTGGAGCCTCCAGTAAGGAATGTGTTGCTACCCACACAGTTGACTTTAACCCTGTGGAGAGTAGTGTCAAGCTTAGACCTACAAGACTGTAAAATAATAAATTTGTGTTGTTTTCAGCCAATTTTGTGGTAATTTTGGTATAATAATACAAAATAAATATAACTACCCAAACATATTTCTGATGTTGGTTTATTTTTTCAGGGAATCTCATGTCTAAATTTCCTTTAGGTTATTAAAATTGAAATCATTATTTAAAGCTTCTTCAACCTTTAAGCCTTTCATTTTTCTTCCAAAGCACCTCCTAGGTGTCCTCTCCAAATATATCTAGTTTCTCTCTCCTCGTTTCTATAGTGTTTTTTTTTTTTTTTAAACTTTTTCATGTTATCTAACATTAATACAAAGTTTTGGAATATAGTGTTTTACATTGATATTATTAAAATTTTATTCTCCTTTTTAAAATGTTCTGTTATCTTGGGGTGTGTGTACATGTAGGTAAATCTTGGTTTATATGTAAGATTTATTCTACTTTATATGATTATACCTCTCTTTTTAAACATTTGAATCTTTTATTTTAAACCAATAGGCTACTACATCTTTCTCAGTCTTTTCTGTTAAGTCTCTATTGCATATGAGAGAGCCCATGTGTGTTTTAACTTAAACTTAGCACTTGTGAATTAGATCCTATAATTTAAATTTATGAACCAGAATATTATACATAGTGGTGAGTTCTTCTATCCATATACCAAGGGAGTTATATATAATTGTTAGGGGGCACGTATCAGTTTATATAAACCATACTTATTTGAAGCCAGTCATTGATATTAAAGGTGATTATAGCTTCTCTGTGGACAGGTTATAGGCAGATTTTCTTTTTTAAAAAAATTGGGGTATATTTGCTTTACAACATTGTGTTAATTTCTGCTGTGCAATGAAGTGAATCAGCTATATATAAACATGTATTCCCTCCCTCTTGGACCTCCCTTCCTTTTACCACACCCCCTACCCCATCCCACCCATCCAGGTCACCATGGAGCACCCAGCTAAGCTTCCTGCACTATATATCAGGTTCCCACTAGTGATCTGTTTTATACATGGTAGGGTATCTGTCAGTTCCAATCTCAATTCATTCCTCCCTTCCCCCACCCATGTTCACACATCCGTTTCCTTCATCTGTCTCTGTTCCTGCCCTGCAAATATATACAGTTTTTCTACATTCCACATATATGCATTAATATATGGTATTTTTCTCTGACTTCATTCTTTGTGACAATCTCTAAATCCATCCACATCTCTACAAATGACCCAATTTCATTCTTTTTTATGACTAAATAATATTCCATTGTGTATATATGCGGTGGTGGTGGTGTTTAGTCACTAAGTAGCGTCTGACTCTTGAGACCTCATGGACCCACCAGACTCCTCTGTCCGTGGGATTTTTCAGGCAAGAATACTAGAGTGGATTGCCATTTCCCTTTCCCAACCCAGGGATCAAACCTGTGTTTCCTACATTGGCAGGTGGATTCTTTACCACTGAGCCACTTATATATATATATATACCACATCTTTTTTAATCTATTTATCTTTTGATGGACATCTAGTTTGCTTGCATGTTGTGACTATTGTAAATAGTGTGCTGCAGTGAACATTGGGGTGCCTGTGTCTTTTTGAATTACGGTGTTCTCAGGGTATTTGCCCAGTAGTGGGGTTGCTGGCTCATGTGGTAGTTGTTTTTTTTTTTTTTTGGTAGTTCTATTTTCAGTGTTTTTAAGGAACCTCCATACTGTTCTCTATAGCGGCTGTATCAATTTACATTCCCACCAACAGTGCAAAAGTGTTCCCTTTCTCTCCACACCCTCTTTAGCATTTATTGTTTATAGATTTTTTTGATGATGGTTGTTCTGACTGGTGTGAAGTGATACCTCATTGCAGTTTTGATCTGCATTTCTCTAATGATTAGTGATGTTGAGCATCTTTTCATGTGCCTCTTGGCCATTTGTATGTCTTTTTGAGAGAAATGTCTATTTAGGTCTTCTGCCCATTTTTTGATTGGGTTGTTTAGGGTTTGTTTTTCTTTTGATATTGAGCTACATGAGCTGTTTGTATATTCTGGAGTAATTCCTTGTCAGTTGCTTTGTTTACAAATATTTTCTCCCATTCTGAACGTTGTCTTTTCATCTTGTTTATGGTTTCCTTTGCTCTGTGAAAGCTTTTAAGTTTAATTAGATTTGTTTAATTTTTGTTTCATTATTCTAGTGAGTAGATACAAAAAAATCTTCCTGTGATTTGTATCAGAGTGTTCTTCCTATGTTTTCCTTTAAGAGTTTTATAGTGTACCATCTTACATTTAGGACTATAATCCGTTTTGAATTTATTTTTGTGAATGGTGTTAGTGTTCTAATTACATTCTTTTACATGTAGCTATCCAGTTTTTCCAGTGGCATTTACCGAAAAGACTGTCTTTTCTATGTTGTATATTCTTATCTCCTTTGTCATAGATTACATGACCGTGACCATAGGTACATGGGTTTATCTCTGAGCTTTCTCTCCTGTTCATTGATCTATAGGTCTATTTTTGTGCCAGTACCATACTGTCTTGATTACTGTAACCTTGGAGTACAGTCTGAAATCAGGGAGCCTGATTCCTCCAACTTCGCTTTTCTTTCTCAAAATTGCTTTGGCTATTTGGGATCTATTTTGTTTCTATACAGATTACAAAGTTTTTGTTCTAATTCTGTGACAAATGCCATTGGTAATTTGATAGGGATTCCACTGAATTTGTAAATTGCTTTAGGGTAGTATAATCGTTTTCACAGTATTGATTCTTCCGATCTAAGAACATGGTATATCTTTCCATCTGTTTGTGTTGTCTTTGATTTCTTTCATCAGTGTCTTCTTGTTTTCTGAGGACAGGTCTTTTGCCTCCTTAGGTAGGTTTATTTCTAGTTATTTTATTCTGTTTAGTTGTGATGGTAAATGGAGTTGTTTTCTTAATTTCTCTTTCTGATCTTTCATTGTTAGTGTTATAGGAATGCAAGAGATTTCTGTGCATTAATTTTATATCCTGCAACTTTACCAGATTCATTGATTAGCTCTAGTAGTTTTCTGGTGGCATCTTTAGGATTTTCTATGTAGAGTATCATGTCATTTGCAAACAGTGACAATTTTACTTCTTCTTTTCCAATTTGGATTCCTTTTATTTATTTTTCTTTTCTAATTGCTGTGGCTAGGGCTTCCAAATTGAATAATAGAGGCAAAAGTGAACATTCTTGTCTTGTTCCTGATCTTAGAGGAAATGCTTTTAGTTCTTCACCAGTGAGAATGGTGTTTGCTGTAGGTTTGTCATATATGCTGTCTCTAGGCAGATTTTAGGCAAAAGTAAGAAAAGTATTTTGGAGATTGGTCAAAATGAATATTTATAATATAAAAATGCTTAATTCTTCTTTATCATTGGATCTAAACATGAAGAAAAAGCAGTTTACTCCCCAGCAGTAAGAAAACAAGTTTTCTAGGAATAAAAGAAATTTCAGCAGAATTGTTTTTTTTATATTATACTTTTGAGTATTTACTGAATGTGTTATTTGTGTCTTGTAGAATGGAGATGTATGCATTTCAATTCTTCATCCACCTGTAGATGACCCACAGAGTGGAGAACTGCCCTCTGAAAGGTGGAATCCTACTCAAAATGTCAGGTAAGGAATTACATAAGGAATAATCTGGTTTCTAGCTGGCTCTTAACATTGGATATAATCTTTTAACAAGTACAAAAGAATCCTTTCTATATATGATTGGTTTGTTTTATGCTAGAGCTTTATGTAGCATGCATGCATCATTTTGAAGAGTTGTATTTATGGACTAATAATGCATATGTTGCTCATTTCTGTGTTCACTTTGGAAGAATTATTCTACTCTTAGTTCTTTCTCTTGCATTATCTGAGTTCCACCCTGCTGCTTTAGATTTCATGACTTCTGTGTTTGAATTGGTTGCTTCTGTATTCTAGGACTCTTACTACTTTTTGCTGAAGAGTCTTAGTCTTTACGCTTTTTTTAAATCCATTCATCAGTTGATGGACATTTCAGTTGTTTCCACTCATTGGCTATTATGAATAATGCTGCTGTGAACATTGTATGCAGGTTTTTATGTGCACATATGTTTTCATTTCTTTGGACTTATTCCTGGAAATGGAATTGTGGGGTCATAACTCAGTGTTTAACTTTTCAAGGAACTGCCATGTTTTTCAACATGCCTGCACTAAATTTCTAGTGCATTCCCACCAGCAGTGTGCGAGAATTCAAATTTCTCCAGATCTTTGTTAGCACTTGTTATTTTCCATGTTTCTTCTTATAACTATCCCAGAAGGTTGACTGGGTATTCTTATTTTAGTTTTATCATCACTGTGTTTCTTTTAAAATAACTTCAAAAAACTTATACTGATTTTAGATTATCAGAAAAATTATGAAGTACAGACAGTACCCATGTTCCCCACACCTGCCAGTTTTCTTTGTTACTAACATCCAACATTAGTATGGTTCATGTATTACAATTAGTGAACTTGTATTAGTACATTATGATTGATCAAAGTCCATATTCTTTCACATTTCCTTAATTTTTACCTAATGTCATTTATTCTGCTCTAAGATCATACACATTATAGATAGTACATTATATTTAATAGATGTTTCTCCTTAGACAGTTGCAACAGTTTCTTCGACTTTTCCTTGGTTTTGATGACCTTGACAATTTTGAAGGGTGTTTTATAGAATGTCCCCGAACTGGGATTTTGTTTGATGCTTTTCTCTGCATATTATACTGGAGTTATGAGTGTTGGGAGAAATTAAGGTAAAGTACATTTTCATCATGTCATATCAAGGGTACATACTGTCAGCATGACTTACCACTCTTGATGGTAACATTCACCACCTGGTTGAGACTTGTTTTTAGGATTTCTCCACTGTAAAATTCCTTATTTCCTACTTTCTGTTCTGTATAAAAAGGAAGTTATAGGTGCAGCCCACACTAAGGAGTGGGGAATTATATCCCCAGGAGGCTGGGATATCTGTGTAAGTTATTTCAGGTTCTTCTGTATAGGAAATTAATCTGCTCTCCCACTTGTTAATCTTTTTTAATGATCTGGAAGCTAGTAATTCAATTAGAATCTCCATTTTTGTCAAAAGCAAAGAATTAGAAGCTTCCTGATGTATGCAAGCCTCTCTTACCTGTTTCTTCAAGTTATGTATTTGCTTCCCACTCTCTGTAATGAGTATACCTAAAAGACTGTTCAAGACATATGAGATACTTTTGATTATGCTAATTACTCACTTCTTTGTAGGTACTTTGTTCTATCCAGTATACAGGATTGGAAAAAATGGGTATATTTTGGACTTCACCACATCTTGCAAGTATATTTTCTTAATCAGAAAAAAATGACTTCCCTTTTTAATTCAACTAAATGTGTTGATACACCTCACCTTGACAAGCATCATGCCTATGAATAATTCTCAGATCAGGCATTAAGACTTGCCATAAGTTTATAATGTCTATGAAATAAAGAATCATTACACATTTCCTATACTTTCTGCTTTGCTTTAGTGGGATTCTCCCTTGGGGTTGAAGCATTTCTCAGCAGTATTCAGAGATGGAATTAGTGACTTTGTTTTAGTGAAGATGTAATTCAAGCAGCCCCAATCTATACATATCTGAGTTTATTATACTCCACCAATAGCAAAATACTCTTAAAAAAATCACTCTGTGCTTTTAATAAAATTATTTATGAGGAAGGAAAAACATCTCTATTTGTAAATTTCTCTTTGTTTTACACTTCTGATGTTTCATCCCCACTAGGCAAAGGACCATAGAAATACTTGGGATGTTTGGGAAATATGCATTTCTTGTGAAGGGCAGTCCTGAAAAGGGAAGCTGGAAGGAACTGACGTGATATTTTATATTATCTCCAGGGTCACGTGTATATTAGTTTCAAGACCATCGCTTTACACAGGATCTTTTAGGATCATTAGGAAAATTAGTATTTTTCTGCCTCATCCCCTCATATCTTAAGCATCATACCACTGTTAGCTGAGTATTTGTACCTTTAGCTCATACATACTTTATTACTTGAATTTTCAGCATCAAGTAATACACTGACACTTGCATGTAAAAGAAAAGGAAATCTTCTGCTTCCCCCTTCTAGCTTTTAAGTATTATTGTTTCTGCACTGTCAGGGTTATAAAACTTACAGTCTGTACTGTAATGTGACATAATCCCAGTTTTTAAAATTCTTATTCCTGTTGTTAGATCAAGTCACTATTTGCTGCTCATTATTTTACTTCCTTTGGTCTATTAATTGGCTAAAATTTGTTCATTAGTAATTTCTCAAGGGATTGCTCCTAGGAGCCGTATTTCATTCCCTGAATTCTCACACATGCAAAATATTATGTGCTTGTGTATATGTGTATATTAGAGTATACTAGTGTATTTGCCATTATATTTCAAATGACAGATTTTGACTAGAATGTAAGATTTCAGGATCATGCTTTCTTTCCTTGAGGATATTATTGGCATTACTCTGGTTGCTGTGGAAAAGTTTGGCTACCCTGTTTCTCATCTCTTTCGAGAAAAGAATTTAAATATTGGAGAAGATTTGTTGAAAAAATTGGATCAAAACTGCAGAGTTGTTCTTTAAGTGATTTTGGTGCTTGTTTTTCAGGGCTAGCATTAACCCTAGACTAGAAGAAGGAGTTCTGAGGTGTTAGTGATTCTTGTTTTTTGGAGGTTGCATGTTGAATCGGATGCTTCCCATACCACCCCACCCACCCTTTGAGAAAGCAAGCCTTCTCTCTTTCTCTTTTTTTTTTTTTGTGTGTGGCTTAAACAGTAGAAATTTATTTTTTCACACTTTTGGACACGCACTACCCTTACGGCAGAAAGTGAAGAGGAACTGAAAAGCCTCTTGATGAAAGAGGAGAGTGAAAAAGTTGGCTTAAAGCTCAACATTCAGAAAACGAAGATCATGGCATCGGGTCCCATCACTTCATGGGAAATAGATGGGGAAACAATGTCAGACTTTACTTTTGGGGGCTCCAAAATCACTGCGGATGGTGATTGCAGCCTTGAAAGTAAAAGACACTTACTCCTTGGAAAGAAAGTTAAGGCCAACCTAGATAGCATATTGAAAAGTAGAGACATTACTTTGCCAACAAAGGTCCGTCTAGTCAAGGCTATGGTTTTTCCTGTGGTCATGTATGGATGTGAGAGTTGGACTGTGAAGAAAGCTGAGCGCCGAGGAATTGATGCTTTTGAACTGTGGTGTTGGAGAGGATTCTTGAGAGTCCCTTGGACTGCAAGGAGGTCCAACCAGTCCATTCTAAAGGAGATCGGTCCTGGGTGTTCTTTGGAGGGACTGATGCTGAAGCTGAAACTCCAGTACTTTGGCCACCTTGTGCGAAGAGTTGACTCATCGGAAAAGACTCTGATTCTGGGAGGGATTGGGGGCAGGAGGAGAAGGGGACGACAGAGGATGAGATGGCTGGATGGCATCACCAACTTGGTGGATGTGAGTTTGACTGAACTCTGGGAGTTGGTGATGGACAGGGAGGCCTGGTGTGCTGCAGTTCATGGGGTCACAAAGAGTTGTACACGACTGAGAGACTGAACTGAACTGAAGGTGTTGGCAAGGCTGGTTTCTTCTGAGGCTTCTGTCTTCAGTTTATCTCCACGTGGTCATCCCTCTGTTCATATCTGTTTCCTAATTGCCCCTTCTTATAAGGACATTAGTCATATTGGATTAAGACCTGTTCTGAGGACCTTATTTTAATTTGATTACTTCTCTAGAGACTCTGCTCTATTTATAGTTCGAAGTACTGGGGATTAAAACTACAGCATAGAATCCGACGCCTTCCCATTCTTCAGATGCAAAGCCCCAAACAAGATTTTTCTCATTGTATTCATGTGCTGCCTAGATGGAAAACCTATTACCATTGCCCATAGCAATTCAAATTTTTTGCCTTTACTACTGTGGAAATATACAAAGACTGTATTTGCCTTGTCTCAGCTTAAAATATTATAAATTTTTTTTTCCCCCTCAAAAGAAAAGGCCTGTTTGGGGAGTTCCCTGGTGATCCATTGGTTAGGACTCAGCGCTTCACTGCCTTAGCAGGGTTCAATCCCTGGTCAGGGAAATAAGATTCTGCAAACTACACAGCGTGGCCAAAAGAAAGAAGAGAAAGGCCTGTTTGTCATTTAATCCATTCCTTTGGGGGCAAGGAACCTTTACAACCAGAACTTAGTTATCTTCAGATTGTCCCCTTGATCGTTACCCACCGCTTCAAAAGGTATTTGCATTGGAAGTCATTAGTGAACTTCTCTGACCTTTTTGTTTCTTCATTCCATGTAATTATTGGATGATTCTTCAATGTATTGATCTTGGAGTGGGCAAGTAATGGGAGAGTTTTGGTGTTTGTGTATTTCTAGAGAGGGCATGGTGTTTTGTATGACTTGTGGAACCTCATCTGGAACTCCTGGTGATGCCCAGAACTCTGAAAAGTCAGAAAAGCACTACCTAATGTGAAACACACCACATTTGTCAGTGTGTTATTTGTTTTAAGGTAGTAAATTGTATGTATTTCTCATAGTTTATTTAGGGCACTGAAATATCAAGAGGCAAGATATGAGGTACCAAAGGTTATTGTTGATACCTGCTTGTTGCTAAATTATCTAGCACTTGTCTGCCTCAGATTCCAAGCTCCATATCGAGTTTATGGCTGTAGCAAGACAGCAGTGGAAGCGGCAAAAGGTTCATTTCAGCCTGTTGTAGGGTCTTGACTGCTGAATGGCTCTGTTATCTGAAAGTGGTTCCATGTTCACATGTGTTTGGACTTCTTCATGACCATAGGCACTAGTCTTTGATTTAGCTCCTCAGTGAACATACTCAGAAGATAAAGTTGTGCAGGCTTTTGTAACCTGAGGAAGAAGGAGGAATTCCAGTTACCTTTGCAAGCCTAATTCGATTTACATCGCAAGACCTGTTGAGCAGTGAGAGTTGGCTAAAGGGGAAAGCAAGGAAAAGGTGCTGTGCTACACTTGTGGGGATCCAGAGCACCAGCCAACTAGTTTCCACTAAGAGCTCAGTAGAGTCTCCTCCTCCTAGAGGAAGCCAGCATACTTTCTGGAAGAAGAGATCCACAGCCCTGTCCTCAGATGTCCAGAATTGTTTAGAGGACGGGAGTTCCTTACAGTTTGGAGAAGTAGGCATTAGTCAACAAAAAATGAAGTTGGGAGGGTTGGGACCCCTGATGCTGCCACGTGTTTGTGATTAGGGGCCCACGGCACCATGCCTCCTCTTCTCAGTGGAAGAAGCAAAATGTGCCTTAATTCGTATTCTCTCAAGAACCAAATGAGAGCTTTCCATGGGTGGGTGGGGGTTCTCTCAGACTTTGCAGTAGGATTCACAAGTGCTTGCTCTGAGGAACCATCCTCAGAACTACCTGCCATATCTACTGCAGGCTCTTGGATAGGAAAGTGGTCTTTGTTCAGGATTTGCTTTCCTCCGAAGGATAGAAAGTGTTTTCTTTGCCATGGGACCAGATTTATGGATCCACTCCAGAGGACACACTGTCACGTACAAGGGTCTCTCAGGAGTAGGCTAGGGTGTTCTCCTGTCTGGTCTTCTCTCCAACCCACTGAAAGGGAAGGGAGCTAGTGGCACAAGTGCCAGGCAGCTTAAACTGTGTGTATAATATACTCGCCAACCTTTTTAAGTCACAGCACCTAGGAAAAATGAAGTTATGTTATTTGTAGATCACGGTGTATTAAACTGAAGATGCTCCTTTGGCCAGAAGTTAGCATTCCAGAGGCTCAGGTTGTCCCAGGTCCTCCCCACCCATCTGCCTGAGGGGAATCACAAACAACTTTTCTGTGACCCAGTCACAACATACTGGTTGGGAAACTTTGAATAGGATATTGCAAATGGAATTGCTTCAGAATTCTTCATTAGTGTTGAGTCCTTTGCTAGCACTTGGTTGTATGTCTACTGCTGTGGGTGGGTTGTTTTTATGAAGGTGTGGCATTGTTTGAAGGTGTACTAGATGAAGAAGGTTAACCCCATCTGAACCAGTGACATGGATTCCATGTACCCCCTCAAAAGATTTCTGCTCTCCAGACAAAGGAGAGAAGTAAAAACATGCTGGATTAATAACTGTTATTAACAAATATTATCACAGTCTACTGTAGTTAGTGCCTGATGCTTCTGAAAGCATCATGGATTTCAATTTAGGGAGTCTGTGGTACTGGAAGTGATTTTCTTTTCATAGAGATGGATGATTTACCATTTTTTTTAAATTGTACTTTCCAAATTGGTGTTTCAATATGGTATTTACATTGCAACATATAAAAAATCTACTTGGTGGATGCTCCTGGGAAAAGTCTCCTAATTCTGTTAATATAATTTATCTGGACTTGTGTTGTCCAGTAGCCACTGTTATATTTATCCAATATAACAGATTATGTTTCCATCATCACAGAAAGTTGTGAAGATATAGTACTCATCAGGACCATTAATCTATACCAGAGTTTGTCCTTATTCTGCTTATTTTTCAAACAGATTTTGTATGTTTTCATCTGAAACAATCCTTACAGAATTTTCTACCCATATTTTTCTTTTGCTTTTAGGATATTGTCAGTCCATTTCCCATTTTTGGCAATGATGAGTTTCTTTGAATCTTCTTACTGTAACTACTGAAGAAATCCAGAAGGATGGGTTTGGGAGTTACAACAAGGAGTTAACCTAATAGAAAGGGGGGTGCATATTAATATATGTGATAAATGGATTTTAACTAGGTGGGAAAGTTTTCTTTGAAAGTGCCTTTGTGGTAATCTTGTATAATCACGTAACAGAAACTCTTTACCCTTTTAAGGAGAAGGTTTCATCAAATCAAACATCTAATTGCCCGGTTCCCTCCCTTTATTTTTTGCTTGGAGTCAGGAGCAAAAGGCTATTTTGCAACAACACAATCTGTAACCTCGCACCAATGAGAAAAGGTAGAGAAATTTAATTTTTCACCCCATGTTTCTTAACTTCATGCACATAGCTTTTAGGGGAGAAAAAAGCATGACAACTATTTCAGACATTTTTGGATCTTACTGAGTTTATTTTATCTAACAGAAACTTTATTCCCTGTAATTAAGGTATCTAGTTTTATCTGTGGATGAAAAATTTTCACAGAATTTCTGAGCCCTAAGAGATCAGGGATGGCATCTAACTCTCTCACAGTTGTACATTTAGCATCTCACATAGTGCCTCTGGTACAATAGTAAGTGCTTAGTAAGTGTTTTTGAATAAGATTTCTATTATTAAAAAATTAGTTCTTCCATGTTAAATCTGTTGCTTTTTCTCCATTCTCTTGCTTAACTCTTACTTGCTTCCCTTAGAAGTATGGGAATGAAATACATTTGTATGTAATACTGGTTTTCAGATCTTCTAAGCAGCCATGATACAAATTAGATATATGGAGTCTAACATCATTTTTACCTTTTGCCATGAAAAGATTGCCTTCAAGCTAAGTATTTTTTGCTTCTGCTTTTTCCTTTTGCTCTTAACTAGAGTTAATGGAAATAAAAACAAAAATAAACAAATGGGGCCTGATTAAACTTAAAAGCTTTTGCACAGCAAAGGAAACAGTAAACAAGATTAAAAGGCAACTTTCAGAATGGGAGAAAATATTGCAAATGAAATAACTAACAAAGGATTAATCTCCAGAATATATAAGCAGCTCATACAGCCCAACATTAGGAAGACAAACAGCCCAATCAGAAAATGGGCAGACCTAAACATTTCTCCGAAGAAGATATATAGATGGCCAGTAAACACTTGAAAAGATGTTCAACATCACTAATTATTAGAGAAATGCAATTCAAAGCTACAATGAGGTCTCACCTCATACCAGTCAGAATGGCCATCATCCAAAAATTTACAAACAATAAATGCTGGAGAGAATGTAGAGAAAAGGGAACTTCCTATACTGTTGGTGGGAATGTAAAATGATACAGCCATTATGGAGAACAATTTGGAGATTCCTTAAAAAACTAGGAATAGATCTACCATATGACCCACCAACCCCTCTGCTGGGTATATACCCACCCCCTACCCCGAGAAAACCATAACTGAGAAAGACACATGTACCCGAATGTTCATAGCCAGGACACAGAAGCAACAGATGTCCATTGACAGATGAATGGATAATGAAGCTGTGGTATAGATATACAAAGGAATATTTTTCAGCCATAACAGAATGAATTTGAGTCAGTTCTAGTGAGGTATAACCTAGAGTCTGTTATACAGAGAGAAGTAAGTCAGAAAGAAAAAAAAAACAAGTACAGCATTAACACATATATGGAATCTAGAAAAACAATGATGAACCTATTTGCAGGGAAGGAATGGAGATGCAGAGAGTGGACTAGTATACACAGTAGGGGAGGGAAAGAGTGAGACTAATGGAGAAATTAGCATCAACATATATACACTATCAGGTGTAAGATGGATAGCTGGTGAGAAGTTGCTGTGTAGCACAAGAAGCCCAGTGTGGCCCTCTGTGATGACCTAGAAGGGGAAATGGGGGGAGGAGAGGGAGCTAGGGAGGGAGGGAATGTAGGTATAATTATGGCAGATTTGTGTTGTTGTGTGGCAGAAACCAGCACATCATTGTAAAAATTAAAAAGTATATATATATATACACACACCCATATAAAAACTGTATGGCATTTAAAAAATAAGACACGGCAATAAAAAAAAATTTAAACCTTAAAAAACAAAACTTTTCATTTTTAAGATGTTATTTGAAAAGCTTCCAGATGTCCAATTTTTGTAGATTGGAACATGTTGCCAGTTAAGACAGTACCTTCTACAGAATTCATATTTTGGCCTGCAAACCAACCTTCATGCTAAATTCAGATTCCCTCTGCATTGTCTCCCAGATAGCAACTTATTCCTAGTCTAACCAGTACTGGAAACAAAATTTTGATACTCCCCTAAAGCCTCAAATATTATAGTCTTAAATTTAAAACAAAAACTTGTGAATACTGTGAATGTAAATATTCATAGCTGACCCTTTTTTCTTATTTCTAGGACTATCCTGTTAAGTGTAATCTCATTGCTTAATGAGCCCAATACCTTCTCCCCAGCCAATGTGGATGCTTCGGTTATGTTCAGGAAATGGAGGGACAGTAAAGGAAAAGACAAAGAATACGCTGAAATCATTAGGTAAGGTGTTTTGTTTTGTCTTCTGTTTACTTCAAGTCTTCATACAAAATCAAAGTATATCCTGGAACGAAGGGCTTAAATTGAACTTAAATGTTGACTCTGTGTTTGCCAATTAGATTTATCGTTTGGGAAGAGATTTGTGCCTGAGCCTAATGATACTGGCTTTTGAGAGAGCAGCAGATCTGATTTCCAGAACTTCCATGTTTTTTTTGTTTGTTTGTTTTTTTTAACTTTACAATATTGTATTGGTTTTGCCATACATTGACTTGAATCCGCCATGGGTGTACATGTGAGAACGTCCATGTTCTGGCTAGTCGGGTTTGCTAACTCTTCCTCCTGATCAGTTTAGGGACACTGTTCTAGGCTTTCAACATGTCCCTTAAAAGTGTAGCAAACACCCAAGGTATTCCAGATGTCTATTCCAGATATTTTTGTTTTCAGATTTTTATTAATGAAATCCTATAAATTATAGACGTTTTTAACTACAGCAACTTCTTCTAAGAATCATCCTCGCCTTCTCTAACTCCCTTAACCTACAATCGTTACCAGCAACTGTAGTACATGATTTAACAGAATGGAGTAAGAATCATGCCATGCCTTATATGACCTTTTATAAGTTAACTTTATTTATTTATTTATTTAACTGCCCCGGGTCTTAGATATGGCATGCGGGATCTTTAGTTGCAGCCTGTGGGATCTTAGTTCCCAAACCAGGGATCAAACCCACATCCCCTGCACTAAAAGTGTGAAGTCTTAGCTGCTAGACCACCAGGGAAGCCCCTATCAGTTAACTTTTGAGGGTCTTTAATTTTCCCATCTGTAGAAGGGAAAAAAAAGGTAGATGGTATTAGGCTCAGCCATTCATTTCTAGTTATATCCTGCATAGAATAAAAGGTTTTCCTAACGGTATTTAAGGATTGGTAGAGCCCCAGGGATAATCCCAGTCCATTCTGTGTATAGGAATTTTAGTAAGCACTAGAATTTATTTAAAAAGTCCCTCTCTATAAATCTAGTTGGCACAATACCATGTGATATATTTTTTTTAATGTATGTCATCTGACAGCTGAATAAGCTATCAGTAAATCACCTTCAGACCATCTCTCTAATCCACAGTCATTTCATGAAATTACAAGGATAGAATCTGGGCATCTGTATTTTGTTTTTACCAGCCACTTAGGGGACTGGTTTATACCAAAGATTGAAGATAACTAGTGTAAGTAGTAAGAAGTTGAGTGTGGAAGTAGACTGAGGATTTGAAAGTGGGAATTCTTCATAAAATTGTCAGACGGAAGTCTGATGTTCACAGGAAGGTTGGATGTCAGGCACAATCTTTTTCCTTAATGGAATTCATACTTCTGTTTGTAAACAAATGACTGTGGAATAGGATAAGTGCAACTACAGAACCATAAACAAGATACAATGGAAGGAATATATAATATGTTCCTAGGAGAGAGAATACATCTTAACCAAGAATTTTTTAGAGAGAGGGAGAAACATGTTTACTAAAACACAGGTGTATGACAGCATGGCATGTCAAGAGAATCGTAAACTCTAACTTGAGAATTGGTGGGAAATTAAGAAAGGCATCAGGTCTTAAAAGACAGTGAAGTCAGAAGGAGGTGATAGAGTGTCACTTAAAGACTTTGTGTGAAAGGATAATCCTATCTGAGTTCCAAAGGAAAGTGATTGACCAGGAGACCAGCTGAGATCTGAGGAGGCTGAAATGAAGACGAAACTGACGAAGTGACAAACAAGAATGAGAAAACAGATGTGAAAATATTTAGGACTTTGAAGTAAGGAGCTGAGAGAAGAAAGATGGGAGAAACTGGCCACAGAGGTGGACGGCAACAGACCAGACAGATGAAGACTTGCTGCGTTAGGATTCCATCAGGACGGAGAAGGGTATAGCGCTCAGAAGAGAAGTCTAGGCTGGACCCTGATGATTTGAGTGCTGTCGGTACGAAGGGTTAGAACCATGGGAATGGATAATGTGGTCCCAGGAGAAGATTGTAAGAAGAGAGATTCAAGCCTGAAAGCCTCAACACCAGCATGCAAGGCAGCAAGATCAACCGAGAGGAGTCTAATTAAAAGGAAGACGGGGAGAATAGTGGTTTGATGTTTTAAGTTCAGTTTCTCTAACCCCTTGAGGGATCAAATTTTCATACTTGTTGAAGGAAACAACCTTCATGCATTCATACAATCAGTATTTGTCACACAGCTGTGTATGACAGACTGCGCTCTAAGCAGCAGGGGAACAGAATTAAGAGAGAGAAGGTCTTTGCTCACATTCAGGGGTGAGAATGACAAAAGTGAACAAGTGAGGAAGTAGGATAATATGAAGGAATGACAAGATGGCTTCTTTTCTGTCAGAACAAGCCTCCTCTCAGGTGACATATGTTCATAAGTTCATATGTGTAGGGTAGAACAACTGATCCACACAGAAAAACTAGGTGTGTTTGAAGGTACTAAAAAATACCCCAGAGTGGTCTGAATGTTTTGGAATTGGAGAAAGCAGTGAAGTGGTAGCCAGGTGGATCATGCAAGACTTTGAATTTAACATGAGATATTTGGATTTTAGTCTGAGTAGGAGGATTATTGAGTTATTGGGGCCTGTATTCTAGGTTTAGTGTGAGACCAACTGGAAAAAAAAAGTGAGGTGATCTCCAGCTAACCAGTATTTGAGATCCATGGCTTCAGACACCATTCAGAAGGGTCATTATTCAGTGTCCTTCAGACGGGTACCTGATGGGCTAGAACTTTTGGTGTAGTAGAGGGTATTTGTCAAAGATGCTTTTAAGTAGATAGGTTCTAAAGTTCAAAAACCCAAGACACAAAGACTTTTGGATTATTTTGGCCAATTATAAATCCATGTTCCAGAGACTTATGTAAACTATCCTCTCTTCAGGAAACAGGTGTCAGCCACTAAAGCCGAAGCAGAAAAGGATGGAGTGAAGGTCCCTACGACCCTGGCGGAATACTGCATCAAAACTAAAGTGCCTTCCAATGACAACAGCTCAGATTTGCTTTATGACGACTTGTACGACGATGACATTGATGATGAAGATGAGGAGGAGGAAGATGCCGACTGTTACGATGATGATGATTCTGGAAATGAGGAGTCGTGACGTGCTCCTTCAAGGCCCCTGTACTGCCCTGCCGTCTCAGGCCAAAGGGAGGGGAGCAAGTGGGGACCTAGCAGTGGCCCCTCGGCAAAAAGCTATCACGGGGGTGGGGAAAACAAACACGGCTCCTGCTGACTCCCCTTATGGATCTCAGTTTGCTCCTTTTTATGGACCTCTTAATGGAGAGAAAGTAATCCTCCACAGAATGTCTGAATTCTTGCATTCTTTACCCTCCATCACTGTATTGATTCTTTTTTTTTTTCCCCTTTCTTTAAATCCAAACTCTTGCCTCACTTTGTCTCTACAAAGCGTTCACAGCAAAGACACGTTTGGTCTGTTTTTAGATTCTTGAAGAATTAGTCTTTCACCAAGACGTTTAATGTGTTTAAAGCTGGGAACCCATTGGGAGTTCACAAGTGCTGCATATGCTGGGTAGCAAAAGAAAACCACCACAAAACCCCCAGAAAACAAAGTTTTTTTTTTAAAGCAGATTTGCCAAGGTTTAGCTGCTCATTTACGCGTGTGTGCATTTGTTCAGCCCCATGATGGTGAGTTTTGTTTCTTAAGGCTGGGGTACAGTGGGCGTCAGGGACTTTGTTCTGAACCTGAGACATGTTCCTAAGGGCACAGAACTGTTCAGCCTCCAGGAAATCATCCTCACACAGAAGAGAGGAATCAGATTTTGTTTTTTGAAATTGGGATCTAAAGCCTGAAATAAATATTCATACTTTACATAGAACTGATTGCTATTTATTTTGAAGGCAGAGTTATTTTTGCCCCCCAGGGAGTGGGGAGGAGGCGGGGATTAGCGTGAGTGTGTGGAGACTTAGTGATGGGAACAAAGATTTAAAATCACTATGCCAGTTTTGGTTGATGCTGCTGGGGGAAAGTCAAACTGCTGGTGACCACTGTTGGGAGAGAAAACATCTGTTTCATATATATAACATGGCCTTTCCCTGAAAGATACACTCTCACGAGCATTTTTTTTTTTTTAAGTAGCGAGGTTTTAATTACTCAGTATTAATACTAGGTGCATGTGTTTAAGATTTTGGTTTTCATTGAGCTGCTTATACTGATAGTGGTAACTGTGGATATATGTGAGACCTGAGTGACTGGTTCCCACTTTCCTCACTGGATGTGACCCCGACTTTGTCTCCTTTTGATGTACTCGGGCTGCAGAGTGCAAGCAGAAGCTGTGCATGGAGCTTTCCCCTGAGCTGCTTTGTCTCTTCTGGCAGGGCCAGGGGAGTTGGCTGCAGGCAGTGTCCAGGCAACGCTAGATCTTCCTGCCGCACAGTTGCTGCAGCTTTGATTTCCCTTGTGCCGATCGTGTGTTACTTCAATCAATATCAAGTTCCATCAGCCTTCACCAACCAGGGACTTCTGTACGTGGCGATGATTTTTGTTTCTTGTGGGGGCGGGCCAGTGCATAAGAGGGCAGTGTTCTTTTCAGTGGGAAAAATACCGCTATAAACTTACTTCAGATCCCTGTGCGCCAGCATCAACTCTTTTCCTTCAGATCGTACAGCTCAGAAAGAACGAAAGGGTTGATGAGGGACAGGGGTAGGATGGATCCTAGGACAGAGTAAGTGATGCTTAGGTCCTTAGTTCCTCCTTCCTTTCTGATCTCAGGGTTTTCATTCGCTCTTCAGACTCTCCAAACATTTGCTGACTAATTCCCAGCAGCCCTCTTTGGAATCTTAGGTTTGGTCTGGTATTAAATCGGGAACTTTAAACGTGCTAAAAGGTTCATATGGGACAATGTTGAGCCTGGGCCCAGAATCTGTCCAAACTCCATGGGGCTACCTGTACCTCTCAATCAACAACTGTGGTCAGATTCAGAAAACAAAGCAGCTCTCCTGTGATGAAACAGTGATGAAAGTAGCTTTTTACGCCCCACATGTACTCTCACCCTCCACTACTAGACACACACACACACCCCACGTTTACAGCCAGTAGCTTGGTCTTACTCTTGGAACCCTAAAACTAAGCCTTTTCTCTCCCAGGGCAGGCTGGACACTTTGGCATTGTGGGAGGTGCTGTCCCATTAGGCCCTGTGGCCTCTGTTGCACATTGACTCAGGGAGCCAGAGAGCCAAGTGGAGGTTGTACCTCTCAGCCCTTTGGGGTTTTACTTTTGAGGGCTAGGTTTGCCTCTGATGAGAGTACAATCAGTTTTAGAAAAGACTGGGGTGTGTGTTGACTTGCTAGAATTGCTAGAAGGTGGACGTTTGGATAGCTCTGACTTGTAAACCTAGGTGCTGGTTCCAGAGCTCTGTAACACAAGACACAGGAGACTTTGAGCACGTGACTGCTTTTGGGAGTGGAGATCTTAGGCCTAGGCCACAACCTTGGGAGTACAGTTGTGCTGTTTGGTGTAACATGAATTCAGAAACCACCCTGCAGTTTGAGGTTCCTTCAGATTGTAGCGGAGGCCTCTGGATGCTCTTCAGGTCTGTGTTTTGAGGCTGGGTGGACAGTGTATCATCGTGATTTTGTTGTTGCTTCTCACAGTCTTCCCCACTTTCATTTCACATCATTCCAGAGTTCCTTTCTGTTAGCCAAACTTTTTTGTAGTCCCTTCTTCTTTCCCGGTAATTACTTGCTTCTTTATTTGCTGGTTTCCTTATGTTTGGAAAATACATAGTAAGTGATTGAAGGGGAAAATGTGTAGTTCTCCACTGAAAATAAACGCTCCACCCCACCCCACCCCCATCCTGATTTTAAAAAAAGGTTTACATTTACAAAGATTCAGATGCAATTTTCAACTCTTCTGAAACCAGCAGGACACACCTGACTTTAATAGTTTTCTTAGCTGAAATTGTAGATGTTTTTCTTCAGTTTAACTTATGAGAAAAGATTATCTGATGCATTTTGTGTTCAACTTCCCCTTTAGTGGTTTATTTTTGTCTTTTTCTGCCCATCTGTCTACTAATAAAATGTGAAATAAAATATACCTGTATTGCTACTTCCCCATGGAATGACCCTTTTCTTTTTTGTGTGTTAAAAGGTGGTCTTAATACTTCCTATGTTCCCAGATTATACACAAGACTCAGCTGAAAATTTTTTAAAAAACAAATCCTTACTAGTTTAAGAAAGGTTACTAAAGACAAAGCCATATGTTAACCTTAATTCTGAAATAGGGCACAATCTGCCGGTACAAGTAGGTCGGTGGACTGACGGACGGGTGCTCCACTGACCTCCTTAGGCAAGTTTTTTGTTTTTCTTGTCACCTGTCAACTTCCTGCTGTTAAAATCAGTGATTAGGAGGCAGTAGGTGCCATGATAGTGTTAAGTTTCAATTGTGGACACTTAAACCTTTTTTTAAGCCAGCCAGCAGTGTTCAACATATCTGACCTTGATTTTAGAGGTCAAAAGCAGCAAAAATGAGGACTGTGCCCCGGGCTGCTTCCGTCCAGCATGCTGACCTGAAGCCAGACGCTATAATGTAATGCTCTGGGCAGCACCTCAGGGCCCTGAACTAGCTGCCAGGTTGAATTGCATCTGTGCCTCCGCAAGCATGGAGATTGGCCTCCTGGCAAGAGACGTGGATGTTTTATGGCCCCAGTTCCTTCTGCACTGGTGGCCTGAAATCAAGGAGGAGGAGCTTAAGGAAAGTCAGAATCCTGGCCTCAGGTGAATAGTTCCTTGGGACCTTCTAGAGCAATTTAGCTCAGGACCCACTTACCTACTTCACAGCACCTTGACTCACTTGTTACAGTTATCAGTCAAGATGGCATTTGGCTGATGAAAAGCAAAGGACAGAGTTTATTCAAACTTAAACTCTCTCACAGGCCTAGAACTGTGTTCTCAGCTCTTACCTTTGGTTGGAAAAGAAATTACCCTGCTTGTCCCCTAGGTCTGTTACAGAGTTGCAAGAAAAGCAAAGGTAATGGGCAATGTCTGTGAGATGTCAGCGGGGTTGGCTACCTTGTCAGCTGTATCCTTTACCTTTGCCATGTCCCTGAATGCTGACTGGGGGCAAGAGAAGGGCCCAGCAAAGCAAAGAATACCCAAATACCAACTGAAGCCCTGATGACCTATTACCAGAAGACATGAGTTCTGCTTCAACCCTGGGAAGTCCAGGGTACCTGGCACTGTAATGAAGACGCCTCTCCCCTGGCCCCTTCCTTCAGTCACACCATACAAGAGACCAAGCATGCTCTCAGAACTTTATTAGGTGGAGTTTGGGCAAAAGAGAAAACCTCCGAAATAGTCACCCTCCTGGTTCAGGACAACTGGAATAGAGGAGCCTTTGCTGAAGATGTGCTCTCACCGAAATGAAAGCGTATCTGATTTTTTTTTTAAAGGCGGGGAGCTGACTGGCTGAATATCTGAGCGCAAATTCAGAATTAAGAATGGTCAGCCAGAGGAAGGCAAGTCCGGGGACAAGACCAGACGACCCTGCTCTATGGAGACAAATAGGTGCCACTTTCATGTTGGGTGGGGGATATATCTCTGCTATTCCCAGATCAAGATTTGGAGGGAGGGGAAAATGACAAATGACAAAAAGACCAGTTTCTCAAAAAGTGAGGGAGAAAGTAATTACACAGGGACAAAAACTCAAACAATGGTTTACAAGGGAGCGAGATAAATCGTGATTCTTCATTGGTACCTGACCCTAGTACCCGAACTGCCCTAAGCCAGCCCCTCCAGACACTGGCTGTGCAGGGGGCTATGGAGAAGGCCTGAGAAGGCAGAGGGAGGGGGCACTGCTTTTGCTACAGCAAGAAGGGGCTTCAGTGGGGAGAGTAGCAGCTGCTCCCCACTCCCCTAAGACTTGTATCACATTTACAAATACATACATAAATACATTACATACAATAGCGAGTCTGGGAGGCAGGCTCCCCCACAGAGGCTCGGCTGACACAGTTACATGTCTCAGGAATTCTAGGAAAGGGCGCCGGGCTCCCGAGAAATGGGCTCCATGTGTTTTCTCCTGCTCAGGGAAAGCCCGCCCAGCCCGCCCCGCTTCAGGGTTCAGTTTGTCCAGTATGGAGAGTTGCCGTAGGCAGGTTTGGAGGCTTGCGACTTGGGCTGCAGTGAGCTGGGCTGGTTGCGCTGACCGGAGCCGCTCTGAGGAAGAGGAGAGAAGGCGGTCAAGGCTGCAGCAGACCATCAGCCCCGCCTGGGTGTGCAGGGCCAGGTGGCCGCTGCCTCCGACAGCTCACCTGAGCATCCTGCGGGAGGTGGTGGTGCAGCAGCTGCGACGGAGGCTGCTGGTGGGCGGGCAGGATGTGCAGGAACGGTGGGGGCACGTACCCAGGCGCCGCTCCAGGGGCCAGGGGCCCAGTGGAGCCCAAGGCCGAGGGCAGGCTGAATGGGGGTGGAGTCCCTGCGTGAAATCCCTGCTTGTCAAACGTCTGCAGGGCAGAGAGACAACAGTGAGGGCCGGCTGGGTGGTACCTGCCCCAGCCTGGCCCCCAGCGCCAGGCACCCCCTCACCTGAGTCTTGTTGTAGACAGACCCGGTCACATCAGGGAGGCCAGAGGTGCTTGAAGTCGCTGACACTCCTGGAAGGAAAAGCAATGGGTGGTTCCCAGGGCAGCAGGGCCCAGCTCTGGTCTCCCCCACCTCCAGGGGCCCTCTGGGGTGGCCTCGCCTGAGGAGGAGTCAGGGTGGGAGATAACTGCTTTCGGCCTCAGTCCCGGATGGAAGGGGGTGATGCTACCTTTGCCAGGCCCAGAGCCTGCAGCCTTGTTCTGTGTCTGTGATGATCCACCATAGCCACCCTTGCTGTAGTCTCCGGCTGCAGTTCCCGGGGTCAGGTCGTCATAACCTAGCGTGGCGGGGACAAGAGGCATGTGTGAGCTCGGTGAGCCAGTCCTGCCCGTGCCTCTCTGGGCTGGGAGCGCCCCTCACCTGTGCCATAGCTATGCTGGCCGTAACCGCTGGCCTGCTGGAAAGGGGTGCTGGGGGTGCTGAGGCTCACACCATGCTGCTTGGCTGAGGCCGGAGGGACCTGGGTGAGGGACAAGCAGCAGAGGCGTTAGTGGAGAACAGAGTGAGGGGAGCAGGTCGCCCAGCTCGGCCTTGGGCAGCAGGTGGCACAACTACCAGCAATGTGTCTTTGCTAGTGCCACACCCGCTAGGTCTCTAAGCAGATGAAACAGGAACCCCAGCCTTGACCCATTCAAGGCCAGGTGAGCCCGAGTGGGCTGTCCCCC
>SJYQ01091791.1:25956-106627 GCA_006410935.1 Redunca redunca | reverse complement strand
GCAGGACAGGAGCCTGCAGGCTGGCCAGGCAGGGTGCATGCCTCCTTATGTCCCGCTCCTGCACTGCGTCCTGTTCACACGGCCACATCCCAGTGGCCCAGTGCCTCATCCTGGGAGCAAGGGCCAAAACAGACAGGCAACACTGACTTCAGAGTGAGGCTGCAGCAATCAGAGAGATCCCAGGGCCAGCAATCTTACAAACAGATGGCAGGCTAAACCTGGAAGGGCCCTTGGTCTGCTCCAGCCACTCACTCCAAAGAACAATGCTGCCATCACCGATGGCCACTGCAGAAGCTAGACACTAGATGGCACTTTGAAGGACAGGACTTTATAAAAAGCCTAGGGGCAGGCACGTAACCCCATGTCCTGGTCTGTTGTTTTGTTTTTTAATGGGTGGAGGCTTAAGGGAAGAGAAGGACCCACATTTGCTAGAGGCACTGCCTACCGGGGCCCAGGTCCCAAAGAACTTCAAGGTGCCCAGGCTATAGCTGCACCGGGCACCACCATCACAGCAGCTTTCCTGGCTGCGATGCTGAGGGAGTCCTCAGGTGGGATGTGTCCCGAGGGCCAGATAGCAAGTGGGATACGTGAGACTCAGAGCCTGAAGCCCCCCAGCCTCCCCCAAACCCCACTCACCAGTGGCAGCCGTGACTGCAGCATCTGGAGCTCGTCATAGCCATAAATCTGCATGGGGACACAAAGGCTGTAAGAGGCCACACGCCACCCCTGGGGAGCCCGGCCCACATGGGGCCAAAAACAAGGCTGGAGGTGGAGGACACGTGCAGGAAGGAGACAGGGACGAGCTGCTGTGGGCAGACGCCCCGCCTTGACTGAGTCCAGCTAGAAAGGCCCAGGGTCTGAGGGCAGAGCTGCCCTCAGGGGGAGCAGAGGCATCTCAAGACCCCCCAAGGCCAGCTAGGCTGAGGGGAGCCAGGAGCACTCACCGGGTAGGCAGGAAGCAGTCCTCCAGGGCCCACGAGGTACTGGTTGTGCAGCAGGGGAGGCACCCCCTGGGGCAGGTTAGGGGGTGCTTTGCCTGCAGGGCAAAAATCAAATGGAGTGACGTGGCCCCCACACGAGTACAATTCCTCAGCTCCTAAGGCATAGCAGAACGCAGCAGACGGGGCAGCCCCATGACAGGGACAGGGTGGGCCGCAGGGGGTGAGCTGCTGGCAAACCACAGTCAGCTGGGCCCACGCAGCTTGCCCAGGTCTGGCTGATGGGCAGTCACACACAGTGACAAGGAGTAGCCCATGAGAGCTGCCAGTCACCTCGGCTGCAGAGATGAGTGAGGACAGGAAAGAGTGGAGCGCTCCAAGCAGAAAGGCTGCCAGAAATCCTGTCCAGGGAGCACCCTCCCCAACAAAACTGATTTCACCACCAGCCAGGATCTGACCCCCACCCCAATCCCAGCTCTGGAAGAACCAGGCCTCAGGAGGTTAGTGGGACAGAGAAGAAGCCCACAGGGGCAGAGCCGGACACAGCTGTGCACTTTCAATGCCTGTGAACCCCCATGGCTGCCCACCGGGACCTCCTCCCAGGCAGCCATGCTACACTCTTGATGAGGGGTGGGGGGCTGGCCAGGCCACAGGGACACACCTGAGGTCATCAAAGGCGCAGCCCTGGCACTGGTGCTGGGGGCACTCCCGGGGGCACTGCCCAGGCACAGGCTGTTGACCGTGTTCATGCCGCTCGGCAAGCTGAGCCCTGAGGACACGGCGCTCGAGGCGGAAGTTGCTGCCGTTGAGAAGGTGGCCGAGGGCTGTAGGGAAGGGGCGCTGTCCACGCTGGCGTGCTGGCAAAACAGAAAAGCCAGGGCACATGGATCTAGGAGCAGAGCAGAGAATGCACGAGGACTGGCCTGGGCTGTGGGCCCACGGCCTCAGGCTGACCTGTGTGCTCGCCCTGGCCCCTCACTGAAGCCATGGGGACACAATTGGTCAGCTGAGTATCAAGACCACCACAACTGAGATTTATGACCAAAAATCGTCCTAAAAATCGCTCAAGTTGCTCATGCTCTGGTAACTGGAACAGGCATAGAAACCTCAAGTAAACCTGTTTATAGATGAACACAGAGAATCTCAATAGGAGGTGAAAACCCACCTCATAAAATATCAGGAGAGTGGAGCCCGGGGCCACGGCAGCCCAGCCCAAGGCAAGGCCTCCTGGGCACCTCTGACCTGAAGCCACAGGTGGCCTTTGCTCCAGCATGTGAGGATATTCTGTAGGTCCTCAGGGTCTACACCAGGAAGGGCATGGCCTGGCCCTAGGCCTGCCCAAGAAGAGCCGCCAAGAAAGAAGGGCAAAGCCCAGCGAAAGCTTTGAAGAGCCTGAGCGCCAAGGGCCCCACCCAGCTGCCAGTACCAAGGTGGCCGGGAGGGTTTCGAGGGTTGAGAACGAGATATACCTGGTTAGGCAAAGTGAGGGCCGAAGACAGAAGAAAAGGCTCTGTAAGACTGAACTTGTGCACCACAAAGAAGCCAGGAAACTGACACGAAGCTGAAGAACGGGAAAGACCAGGAGAGGGACAGCATGCACTGTCTTCCAGGGCCCAGACGACTGTGCAGGCCCCAGCCCCACAGGCTGCCCTGCCTGCCCAGGCACTAGCAACCAGATCTGGTTCAGCAAGTGCAGACTCCGAAAATTCTGGTCTCCCGGGGCTCCCCAGGACTCCTGCCGCTTCTACCGAGATGGAGAGACAGACCAGTGAGAGAAGGGCCCAGAGTGGGGCTGAGGCTGCCCACTACCCACACCTCATGATCCCCTGCACAGGGCCCAGCTTCCATCCAAGGACGCCAGCCAGAGTCAGAAACAGCTCTGACCACTGCACTGTGATGTCACTGGCCACCCAACCTTTCAACCACAGGATTAAAAAAAAACCAAAACTGGCAGTGTGGGGAGTGGGGGGAATCCACAGGCACTCAGGAGTCATCCAGAAAGCCTCTCCTGCCTTGAGTGGGCCCTGAAAGGGTCCCTGAATCTGCCCTTCCACCTCTCGAATCTGTGAAGACGACAGGATGCTGGCCTACTTGGTCCATGTGATGGGGCCGTCACTCAGCTCTCCAGATGGCCCAGGAGAGCACAACTGACCACACCTTCCCCAGACCACGAGGGGCAGGAGAAAAGACGAGATCCTTTACAAAGTGGGAGAGATCTGGCTCTGACAGATTATGATATACCTGACTATTTAAAAATCAAAACTGTTTCTAAAACAACAAACCTAGGAAAAATATTTGCGCTTCCCATCACAAAGGGCTACTTACTAGTCTCCCAACTATAGAAATAAATACCACAGACTAGACATAAAAATGTAAACATCTCAGCCAAAAGGAAATTTAATGGTTTACCAATGTATAAAATAGATGTTCAAGCTCTTTCAGTTAAACACTATACTGACAGATTATTTTTCTATTAACATATTAGAAAAATACAAATATTTGGTAACATCACTTTGGGAGGCAGTGGGGAAAGAGGACCCTACGCAGAGTAGTATGACAAATGCCCAGCAATTCCGCCTCGGAGTCTGTCCTGCAGACACAGCATGTGCGGAAGGCTGCACACCACTGTCTGCACAGGTACATCTCATGTTCTTGTGCTTTGCAGATACTGCATTTCCTACAAAGTGAAGGTCCAAGGCAACTGGCGGGGGGGGGGGGGNGGGGGGGGGGGGGGGGGGGGTGTCAAGCAAGTCTATTGGTGCCAATTTTCCAACAGCGCTGGCTTACTTTTCGTCTGTGTGTCACATTTTGGTAATTCTCACAATATTTCAAAACTTTTCATAATATTTGTTACGATGATCAGTGACCTCTGATGTTACAAATGCAAAAAGATTACAACCTGCTCAAAGGCTCAGGTGATGGCCAGCATTTTTAGCTACTGTATTTATTAACTAAGATATATATATATTGGGGGACTTCCTTGGCAGTCTGCTGGTGAAAACCCCCATGCTTCCACTGCAGGGGTCATGGGCTGGATCCCTGGTTGGGGAATTAAGATCCTGCACGCCACAGGATCAGTGAGGGAAAAAGAAAAATATGTTGTATTTTTTAGACATAATGTTATTGCACATGTAATAGACTGGAGTGTGAACAAAACTTCTATGCACTAAAAAAATCAAGATTTCTGTGACCGACTCTCCCACATTATTCACTTTATAGCAGTGGTCTAGAACCAAACCCGCAGTATTTCTGGGATATCAAAACTGAAAATCGCCCTCAAGTTCCATCAGAGGAGGACTACTAAATAATGCAATGCAGCAGAGCTGTGAAAAAAGAACAGAGAACTCTGATCTAACACAGAAACCTCCTAAAGATACACTGTTGAGTGAGGGGAAAAGATATAGGAAACTGTACAGAAGGTTCCCATTTACATTATAGGACAAGGCATAGAGCAGAAAGGAAAATGATTTTGTATGCATTCGATAGGTTAAGAAAACAAACTCTGGAAGATCAAGAAAATAATAGGAAAAGGGGCAAAACCAAGTAGAAAAGAGACAAAAACTTTTCAGTGTGTGTCTTTTATGTCTTTTGTTGTTGAGTATTGTGACTCAGTGACCACCTTAGCAACTGCACAGGGAGTTCTGGTTGTGGCCACTGGAACTGTATGACGCAGTTCCTGCTAAGACAGTGCAGCGGACCATGAGACGGGAGCCCAGGATGGGAGGTCAGCGCTCCAGGGCTCACAAAGGGGACATCTCAGGGTGCCCACTGGCCAAACACAAGGCATAGGTGGTGGGAAGGCAGCTTACTCCAAGGACAGAGACCGTCACACCAACCTCTGCTAGGAAGACAGTAATCTGTGTGTTTCAAGCAAAGAATTATGTATAAACCAATTTCACTTAAGCTAGAATAGGAATGCCACAATGTTGGCCAGATACTGATGAAAGACAGGACTGAACCTTTTCCACCACTTCATTCTATAGCAAAAGATTTGACTTCTTCTTCAGAAGAAACTAATTTGCCAATTTCCCAATTCCCCCTTCACCTGGGCCCAAAACTTCCCTCCCTGCTTGAAGACCACCTACTCCCACCTTGTGGAAGCCTGCTGTCTCCTGGGAGGGGGCACTTGCTTCTTTCCTGGCACCTTTCCTTCCATGTTCCAGCCTCTCCCAGCTTTTGGAACTGTCTCCACCCCCTACGCTGCCTCATCCCACAGTCTAGACTGAGCAGAGACCAGGCTCCCAGCTCCAAGCTTAGATGCCAAGACTTCAGTAGCCACGCTCCAGGGTCACCCTTCAGCACACCAGGACCTCCCCAGCCGGCACCCCGCCTGCACTTCCATTCTTGCCCCTCCACACGCCACACATGCTTCTCCAACAGGACCTTCCCAAAGTCCCCGCCCCTGAGCTGGAGAAGACGGCCTGGGCTGGCGGGAGTGAAGGCCCCATGACCACACACACTGGATGCGGTAACACTGGCTGGACCATCGGTCTGTCTCAAAGACACACAGACTCTTCCTTTCCCTTCACACACTCTCCCTGCAATGGACTTCACAAAGTACCAGAGTCTTCTCCAGAAGCACTGCTCTTGATAAAACTGGACTTTTAGCACAGCCCAGTCCGCAGGGTCACGGAGAGTCAGACATGACTGAGAACACACGCATCAGGTGCCAAGCAGAAGTTAGCACCATTTTTAGACTTTCCTCTAAAATGCTTGCAAAGACCCCAATGTAAGAAGCCCCAGAAAATAAAACCAACCCTGCCAGGCAGAAAGGTCTCCTAGAATGAACAGTGAATTCTGGGGAACAAACCCACCACCTGACAGCCCTGCCCAGCGCATCAGGTCTGGAGAGCCGATTTTACCACAGAGGCATGAACCACATGTCCTCCGTGGGGCCTAGGAAATTATCCGTTCAAACTACAAACCAAGGTGAGACAGCACAGCCAAGTGATTAGAGTATACGGATATTCAGATTCACAACTACAGCCTCCCCCAACCCTGCCCATGCCTAGGCCCCAAGCCGGCTGCGGAGGGAGTGGGCGGGGGGCGGNCGGGCAGCAACACTTACTGTGTGGGATGTGCTGGTGGAGAGCGGCATGTGTGTGGAGGCGAGGCTGCTCTGGTGGCTGGAGAGGGAGCTGGAAGACAAGGCAGCACCACGTGTCCACCACGGCCCTCCATACCAGGGGCCACTCGGCCAGGCAGGCTATCCACGAGCTCGCCTTGTCTCCCCATGGGAAGGCCTGGCTGGACACCCTTTATTCCGCATCGCCTCAGACAGGTGTTCTGTGGTTAGAAATGACCTAAAGGCTTGCTCACTCGCCATGAGGATCCAGGACATCCTTCCCTGGGAACCTACAGAGCCCGCTTCAGGCAGCTCTAACCATCTGCTCTGAGACTGTAAATGGTAAGAACAGGATTGTACTAAGAACAGTCAGCCTTGGAGACCCCCTTAAATCTGTCTGTGTGGGAAGAAAGTTCCTATATCGGCCCCGCACGCCAGAGCTTGAAGGCCCATCAAATGCAGAATTCAAGAAGCCTGGCTTCTGCTCCAGGCTGCATGAGGCAAGAGGAGAATTCTGCTCAGAAGGTAGGTGAGGACCTACCAGTCCGGTCCTCCCATGCCTGTGCTGATCACTCATCTTTGAACCCACAACAAGTGCCACACAAGAAACCTGCTCAGAAATCCCCTAGCACTTTCACCCCACATCACAGTGATGGGGCCCAGAATGCGGGGCAGGGGCGAGGCACGGGGTCCCCTCCTGAGGGCTAAGGAGGAGCAGAAGCGACCCTCTGGCCCTACCCCATCCCCAAAGACCCAGGGCTGTGTGACAGCAGAGGCATTACAGGTGGCAAGGCTTTCACACCCGGCGCCTGAGACCCCAGCCCCACCACACAGCATCACTGCAAACGGCCAGGATGACAGGCAGGGGCACGTGGGCTCTGTCCATGGACACAGCCATCCAGAAGCTCCAGGACTTGGCCTTGGTGCCTCGGACTCTGGGTCCCTGTTGTCCCCGTACCTGCTGAGCTGAGAGAGGGGACTGCTGGACAGGTCCCCAGGCTGGGACAGGGAGGGCAGAGTGGCAGTGTGCTGGGATGCAGGGGGCAGAAGCGGAGCGCAGGAGGTGGTGCTGGGCAAGGAGGCCACAGATGGGAGGGCAGAAGGAGGGTCTGTTGTCTTTGGAGCTGGAACGGATGAAGTAGCTGTAAGAAACAGATCAGTTTAGCTCCAGAACCAACTGTGAGTATCGGAGAAATGCTCAATGTTTTGTGACAGGTTGGCTGGGTTGTGACACACAAAGTGACACCCCAGGGGACAATGCATGAGCAGGCTGTAGTCTGCTATGATGGTGGGAAGGATGGTTGGAACACAGGCCCCAGGCGAGGTGGGAGATACATCTTTTTCATCACACACAGCCCCGATATGCGGGTCAAATCTTCCCAACTAAAGGAACCTGACCCTGAGCTGCACCCAGACATGGAAAGAGGCTCAGAGACTGACAAATACGGTCACAACATGAACACAACAAGGGACAGTGACCACATGGTGGGGGAACCACCCAGGGGTTAGGTCTGCTTCTATCAAATGAGTATCACAGCAGGCTGACCTCGGGAAAGTTCACTGCCAGTGGAGGGGAGCAAGGGGCTGAGAGTCTTCTCCAGGGTACATACAATGGAGAATAACACACACCTAAGACCTGAGGAAGACACCCCTGCCCTCCACAGCTACTTCCAAAAGTGAGCATTTTCTTTGCACACACTTCAACAGAACAGACCTCAGAGCACATAAACGCATGCGTTAGGCTTTCAGAAGAATAAGAATGCAATCAATCCCAGCTGCAGAAAAGACTCAGTTTTCGTGCCTCCACACATACAACTCAGATATGTGCTTGGAAATAAAGCATCA
The DNA here is from genome assembly GCA_006410935.1 of Redunca redunca. Taxonomy (NCBI): domain Eukaryota; kingdom Metazoa; phylum Chordata; class Mammalia; order Artiodactyla; family Bovidae; genus Redunca; species Redunca redunca. The sequence goes on along the minus strand of SJYQ01091791.1, from coordinate 98,779 downwards.
TTGTCTTCTGCAGTTGCTTCGGGTGGCCCTGAGTCCAGGGGACATGAGCTAGGCCCCGAAAGGGAGGACAGCTCGACAGCCAGCACGGGCAGTGACAGGGTAACACTGGGCATGCTCAGTTCTTACAGTGTCCTCACACCTGAGGCTTGTCACTGGCAGGCCTTCCCAAACGGCGCCTGTTCTTCCAGAAATCAGATAAAGACACCACAGATGTCCCTGGCCCAAAACTCACCTCCCTGGGTGTTGCATCACATCAATGACAGGTTCATAGAAAGTGTGTGGTGAATTGAGTGTGACGGTGTGTGTGTGTGTGTGTGTGTGTGTGTGTGTGTGAGAGTGAGAGAGAGAGAGAGAGAGAGAGAGAGAGATGGTTGGAGAAGAGCGCATGGGAGATAAAAACCTATCTAAAAGGCACACTGTTTTATGGACATCTCACATCTCATTATCTCACTTGAAATCTCCAAATAAAATCTTTTAGTAAACCTCTGTGTGTTCTCGACCCCACATCTGGGCCAAAGAAACTTTCCACCACAGATTGAGTAATTCACACTTCCTGTGACATCTAGTGTTCTCAGATGTACCGTTATCTGTTGCTCTGGCGGTCCCTCAACACCAAATCCAACTCTGGGTAAATCAATGTGTCATTTCAATTCCAACTGAGGCCCATTCCTGGTCTGGCAAAATTCCACAGCCACACTCCCCCAAATTTCTAAATAAAAAGAGGGTCTTTCTGGCTTCCATACCCAATAGATATCCATCTGCTTCACTGAATGATCAATGAAAATCGGTTTCATTTTAGATTATGACCATAATTGTTGATAAACAAGCCAAGAACAAAGGGAACAACTAATGGGAATTCACCTACACTAACTCAGTGATCACTGAGCTGTACTAGATTTGGTGGGCTCTCCCTCCATTTCTCCCAAGTATTTATAGTGAGCAACATTTTCTCTCTCTCCTGAACCAGCATGCCAATTTCTGCTTTAAACATCTTTCTCATTACTGAAGTAAAAGCCCTCTTAAACTTCCTGGAATCTGGGCCTCTGAGAAAAGCATATTTTAAATCCAACCTACACACCACACTTGGGATGCAGTCTTAAGACAGCAGAATGATGCAAGACCCCCTTCTTGCTGTAGATATATTTCTAGTAATACCATCACCTACAGTCTGGTCACAGGGCCTCTCTAGCTCAACTCTAAACTGAAAGAAATGTTGCCAGTGATGAGTCAGAGATAGCTATCAGAAAAGATGGAAAAGGATTACTTTTGCAAAATTAGCCATTGGCCAATCGTTTCCCCACCACATCAGCTATGCTCTTTTTCTCTCTGTGGTTTCCACCAGCCACAACAAGAACAGTTAGCTCATATACTTACTGTCTACTGTCTGCTGACTTCGACTACCACCATGTCCATTCTATAAGAAAGAAAAAAATAAAGTAAGTAAACCCTCCATCGAATGACAACCTAGGTTGGGATTTAACCACAAACATATGAAGATTATGAATTAAGCAAAGAACTATGACCTGTTTTGTTTCTTTACAACAAATTCTTAATAAATCCCGAAACTGGTTATTTAAGGAAGTAATAAGAATAAAAAAATAAGACCAAAAGCACAGGAAGCAATGAAACAGTCCTAAAAATTATTAAGCCATAGGCAGGACTTGGGAATTCTCACTATATTGAAATCACCACAAGCCTTTCTATCTCATGGACATTCTGTCTCCTGAGTACCCCACATACTAGAAACTGTTTCCAAATTATAATGAAGATAACTTTCATGCAAGGAATTATCGTATTTTATATCATTCAATTGGTCTCAGTTAACCATGAAGCACTTCCCTAGAACTTTCAAACAGAAGGAGGCATCCTCACAAAGAAAACTTTCCTCCCACGGATGGGCTATGGAGACCTGGCAGAGAGACTGAGGGCTTCGCTGGTGGCTCAGTGGTGAAGAGCCACCCCTGCCAAGGCAGGAGACGCAGGGTTGAGTCGATCCAGGAAGATCCCACATGCAGTAGAGTAACTAAGCCCACGTGCCACATTTACTGAACCAGTGCTCTAGAGCCTGGGAGGCAACTACTAAAGCTCATGTGCCCAGAAGCCCGTGCTCAGAAACAAGAGAAGCCACGGCAATGAGAAGCCCGCGCATCCCAACTAGAGAGAAGCCCCTGCTCGCCAAAACTAGAGAAAAGCCTCTGCAGCAGTGAAGACCCAGCACAGCCAATAAATTAAAAAATAAACTTATTATTGAAAAAAACAAACAAACAGTGACTGACAGTGGAGCCTACAGGGCTCAGACAGGCTCTGGATGGGGCAAGAAAGCTGAGGGGATGATCTTCTCAAAACAGAAATCCAGTACACTTTCTTTTCATAAAATCCTACATACATTTTATTCTTAAAACAATTTGAGATTATTTACAAGAAATGTAGACAATAAAACAGAACTGCTAGGGAAAAAACAAAGCACAACAAGAGCTAAAAGACTCAGAGAAGGGAAAATCAGTATAAAGGGCACATGGAGAGCAAAGTTCTGTCGTTCTGCCTTCCTCTCAACGATGGTTCACTGCTCGGTAAGTATACATACATGACATCAAGCATATTCCTCCAAGATAGCACAAAACCGACATACACAGTCTTCTCAAAACTATACCAGGGCTTCCCTAGTGGCTCAGTGGTAAAGTATCCACCTATCAGTACAGGAAACATGGGTTCAATCCCTGATCCAGGAAGATCCCACGTGCCTTGGAGCAACTAACTCCATGCCCCACAACTATGAATTAAGCCTGTGCTCTAGAGCCTGAGAGCCACAACTACTAAGTCCCCATGCCTTAGAGCCTATGCCCTGCAACAAGGCCAGCCACCATGAGAAAACGCCACACCACGACGAGATGAAGTCCCTGCAGCAAGGAAGACCCAGAGAGCTAAAAAATCTCACTAGACCAAAAGAGAGGAAAAGAGGAATGAAACAGCAGCCATCACATCTTGGGAACATTTCATTTCATCTAGAAAATCATTTGTAAAATACAAACCCTGGACCACATGTAAAAATAGATAGCCACTGGGAATTTGTTGTACGATGCAGGAAGCTTAAACTGCTGCTCTGTGACAACCTAGAGGGGTGGGATGGGGTGGGAGGTAGGAGGGAGGTTCGAGAGGGAGGGGATATATGTGTATGTAAAAGTGAAAGTGTTAGTCGCTCAGTCGTGTCCAACTCTTTGCAACCCCATGGACTGTAGCCCTCCAGGCTCCTCTGTCCATGGAATTCTCCAGGCAAGAATACTGGAGGGGGTTGCCATTCCTTCTCCAGAGGATGTTCCCGACCCAGAGACTGAATGTGGGTCTCCTGCACTGCAGGCAGATTCTTTCCATCTGAGCCACCAGGGAAGCCCCAGGCTGACTCATGTTGATGTATGATAGAAACCAACACAAAATTATAAAGCAATTACACTAAAATTTTAAATAAATAAATAAACCTTAAAAAAAATACAAACATTCAAACAGTAAGGTCCCACTGTGTATCACAGTGAACTATGTTCCATATCTTATAACCTACAATGGAAAGGAATCTGAAAAAGAATATACACATATAACTGAATTACTTTGGTGCACATGTGAAACTAACACAACATTGTAAATTAACTACAATTAATTTAAATTAACTAAATTAAATAACTTCGATTTTAAAACTATTAAAAACAGAAACAAAAATTTCACAAGCAATGGACAAACTGATACAATAAAGAAGCCATGTTATTTGGGATGAAGGAAATTCTAGGCAGAAGCATGCTGGGAACAAAAATAACATCAAATGATCAAAAGAGATCAGAAATCTGGTTCAATTAGCTGAGGAAGAAATGAGTTGAACAGTGATATGGACAAGAACAACAAGAGGTCAAGTTAGAGCTGGAACTGAGATGTCGTGCAGATGACAGAGATTTAAAGAAATGGTCTGATTTATGTCTTACACACTAAAGACCAGCACTTTCCAAGGGAACAGAATATTCTGCAATAGTAGAAATACTGTCTGTCTGTACTTGGTTGTCTACTATAGTGACTGACCAACAATATCTAGACAGATAACATTTAAATCGTGGTGTGTCAGAGAAGCTGAACTTTTAATTGTATATTTAATTTAAACTACCACATGTGGCTAGTGGTTACCATGCTGGAAGTCACAAAAATAAACTTCTTCTTACAGAATATATATCGAAAACACACGGCTTTTTAAAAAGGTGTCAACCCAGAAAGAGAAACACAGGTGGGAAATGAGAGCAACAAGATTTTATACAGTAGAAATCAGATGCCAGATAGTAACTGACTTAGCTGACCTGGTAAAGCCAAAGCCTAAGCAAGTAGTTGAGAAAACCAGAAAACCACTCAACTTATATCCAAGAACCATACCAAGCAACTCAGTACTAATATATATCACATAACTTTGGAACTGGGTGTCGAGGCAGGGCTAAATGTTAAGAGAATTTTTTAAACTCTGCACAGTAGGGTGAACGCCCCCTTCCACCTTCTCCCACAGGCTCTAAACTTCATCAATGAATATTTAACAGCAGCCTTCTCTTCACACTAGGCTTTTAAGACACTGACAGACAGGTATAGGTCCTACAGGGAAGAGACTAGAAGAGTCCCTGAAGAATCCAAATAGACCCAACAGGAAAGGCCCATAGGGCTGATGAAGGAGCTTCCACCCCTACAGAAATGGCCAACCACACTGTCCCTCACTGAAGCCCATGTCCAACAACCTACCCCTATAGACAGTTTTAGGGTTAAGTGGCACAATAGACAGAGAAGGCAATGGCAACCCACTCCAGTACTCTTGCCTGGAAAATCCCATGGACGGAGGAGCCTGGTGGGCTGCAGTCCACGGGGTCACTAAGAGTCGGGCACTACTGAGCCACTTCACTTTCATGCACTGGAGAAGGAAATGGCAGCCCACTCCAGTGTTCTTGCCTGGAGAATCCCAGGGACAGAGAAGCCTGGTGGGCTGCTGTCTGTGGGGTCGCACAGAGTCGGACACAACTGAATCGACTTAGCAGTAGCAGCAGGGCACAATAGATTCATCAGACATTTGAGGAAAACATCCAACATGAAAGATGGAAAAGAAAGTGAGGAAAAATCCCTTAAGTCAGTACATGCAAATATTTCCTCACAATCTTAGAAGGAAACTTAAGAAAAAAAAATGTATCCAAATGTCTGCTATGCCAATTCAACTGTTTATATTATTCCCATGTTCTCAGCACTCTAAAGTAGCTCTCACTAGTAATGCCTGAATGCCTGCCTTACAGGACAGTGAAACATTAGACTAGAGTCCCCACCCAGCCCACCGAAACCACTGCACAACTCAGGGTGTATTCTACACTATCCATATACCAGGCGTCTGGGGCCATTCACACAATCCCTGTATATGGGTGCGTGAAACACAGGTTTCAAATGAGATGGCCACAAACTATATGGATTCCTCTCAAAAGGTTAGCTGATTTCTAAAATGAAATTTTCTAAAAGGAAATTTCCCAAACTACACATCAAAGCTCCAACTGGCATTTCCTGTGAGAATAAGCCTGAAAGACCACTTGCCGCGATGGTTCCTGGAGCTGACTCCGACGGACTCACAGAGCTTTGGTATGCGATCCTGTTATGCACAGAACTCTGGTCGTAGGAGGAAGACGTTGTTACTGGACTAGTGGAGCTCAAAGAGGAGCTGGTCAGACTGGACGAGGTAATGACGGAAGTTGTGTAGGTGGAGTTCTGTACTGCACTGGTCATTGGTAGGGAGGTATTCAAAGAATCACTACAGAGAATAAAAGACATGAGACATAAATCTGTGTCACTTCACCGTTTTCATGAGGCAGAACAACGTCATCTCTTGTCGTATTTTAAATTAAATAAACATATCTGTAACTATAAAATTTATACTGCTGCATCATTTACATCATGCAAATGAAGATTAAAAGAACAATTAATCCCTCCTCCCAAATTAGAGCAACCTAATTTAACTGACAGTTCAAAACTGGGAAAAGAGTATGTCAAAAGACTGTATACTGTCACTCTGCTAATTTCACTTATATTGTATATAAGTACATCACGCAAAACAACGGGTCAGACAAAGCTTAAGCTGGAATCAAGATTGCTGGGAGAGATATCAACAACCTCAGATTCGCAGATAATGTCACCCTAAGGGCAGAACATGAAGGAGAACTTAAGAGCCTCTTGATGAGTGAAAAACCTGGCATAAAACTCAACATTCAAAAAACTCTGAATGTTCAAAAAGATACAGCATCCGGTCCCATCACTTCATGGCAAACAGAAAGGGGACAAGTGGAAACAGTGGCAGATTTTCTTTTCCTGGGTTCTAAAATCACTGTGGACAGTGACTTCTGCCATGAAATTAAAAGATACATGCTTCTTGGAAGAAAAGCTATGAAAACCTAGACAGCATATTAAAAGCAGAGATATCACTGCCAACCAAGGTCCATATAGTCAAAGCTATGGTTTTTCCAGTAGTCATGTATGGATGTGAGAGTTGGACTGTAAGAATAAGAGCTGGTGCTCAGTTGGACTGAGCACCGAAGAATTGATGCTTTTGAACTGTGGTGTTGAAGACTATTGTGAGTCCCTTGGACAGCAAGGAGATCAAACCATTCATTCAATCCTAAAGGAAATCAACTCTGAATATTCTATTGGATGGACTAATGTTGAAGCTCCAATACTTTGGCCACTCAATGCAAAAAGCTGACTCACTGGAAAAGACCCTGATGCTGGGAAAGACTGAAGGCAAAAGAAGGAAGCAGCAGAGGATGAGATGGTTAGATAGCATCATTGACTCAATGGACAGGAATGTGAGCAAACTCTGAGAGACAGTGAAGGACAAAGAAGCCTTACATGCTGCAGTCCATGGGTTGTGGAATCGGACACGACTTAGAGACTGAACAAGTTTAACTAACAGGCAGCATGACATTATTAAGAATTCTTAAGAAACTTTAAGGAATCTAAATGTTCTGAGTCTGCCCTCAGAAAAGGAACTCAAGCAAATATCAGATTTTGGCTCTAGAAGGTAAAAAATGTAGTAAAATAAAATCTAAAATCTGAGATTCCTCTCTTTATAAAATATTCTATTGAAAGAAAATAAGTGTTAGCAAAGATGTATACACACTGCATCCCTCATAGATTACTGGTAGGAATGTAAGTATTTCATCCACTAGGGCGAAAGTCTGATATATCCTCAAATGGTTAAATACAAGAGTTATCAAAGGATCTAGCAATTCCCAGGTACAGATCCAAAGTAAATGAAAGCACACAAAACTTAACTGAATTTTCACATCAGTATGATTCATAACAGCCAAAAAGTGGATGTAACCCAAATATCTAGTGAGTGGATAAACAAAATGTGATGTACCTGCACAATGAAATACTATTTGGAAAACAAAATGCACACACACTATAAAATGGACGAACCTTGAAAACACTATGCTAAATGAAAGAAGTCAGAAACAAAAGGCCACTTACTGCATTTCCCTAGTTATATGCAATCCCACAGCAGGCAAATCAGGAGACAAATTAATGGTTTTCAAGGGATGGAGTGAGGGGGAAAGCTGGGCAAGACTGCTAACAGGCACAGGATTTCTTTTTAGGGGGATGGAAGACACATTCTAGAGTTAGCCACTGGTGACACAAACCCGTCACTATAGGGTTTGTTTTTTGCACCAGGTGATTTCTTAGGCTCTACTGTGTTTAACTTTGCAAAGGAGTTAATCAAAACTAGAAAGAGAAGTGGGAAACTGTATACCTTAAAGATTTTGAATACAAGCTAATGGGAATCTGGCTACTATTTTCACTGCTTGCAGCTGATCCAAATTCAGAGAGAGAAGGTTCTGATCCAAATTCCAAGGCGCCAAATTGGACATTTAATCCTGTGACATCTGCTGATCCAGGCATTTCCACTGCAGAAGCTGGGATCTGTAAAAGCAAAACCATGATGTTAGCAACAGAAGTGAGAGATTCCCAGCCTCAAAGGCCTGCAGAGCTAACAAGCACTGGGTTCCCAGGGCCCTGTGAGGAGGCCTGAGGAACAAGGAGTGAAAGGCAGGAAAAAGAAATAGGATTTTTTTTTTTTAAGAGAAAGGAACAGAGCCAAGAAAAATTAAAAAGTTAACAGAATGGTCAGTTCCACCAAATGCTTCTTAGGATGGGGGGGGAGAGTTGGGGGGAAGGGGAGGGGGAGGTTGTGACAGGGGATTGTGGTGATGGATGGGTGAGGAAGAGTGGTCTCTAATGAAAGCATCACCTGGTCAAGGAACCACTCCTACCTCTACAGAACAGAGCTAAGTAAGTACAGAAGAACATCTGATTCTCTTAACTAAACGCACAAGATCATCAGGTTTCCTGAGCGAGACCTGTAATTCGAATGGACAGTCCTGTCTCTTAGCACAAACCCATTAATCACTCAGAAATGACTGATTCCTCATAAATCAAGAGACTATGTACTTGAAAATACCCCATGAACTACATGTTAAAATGCATCCACCTTTGGTACTATGACTTCCTGATAAGAGACCCACCTTAGAAGCTGGAGGTATTCGCCGAGACTTAGAGAGTTTGATGTGTTTGGGCTGTGGTTGGTGAGCAGACACAGCGATGTTTTCGACAGTCATGCTGGGAAGCTGCAAAAGTTTGTTCACAGTGGAGGTACTGCTGTCTCTGGGTGCTGCCTCTCGGAGCTTCACCTGGGAAGGAAAGGACTCCAACCCAGGAGGAGGAACAGTGACGGCCTGAGTCTGGTGCTGCTGTCGCTGGCTCAATTGGCTAAGAACAGGGGATGGTTCAGGCTGAGATTTGAAGTCTAAGAAGCAGGGTGGGGGTGGGGGGAGGCAACAATCAATCATTTAGGCACATGAGCTCACAGCTCCCTCTTCCGCCTCCCTGACGGTGGAGGGCTGCTGGCACCACTGCTTTCTCCCAACCATCTTCTACCTCAATCCCAAACATGGTGTGTGCGTGTGTCTATAATATTTTAACAAGTGGCCTGTGACAAATGGAAAAGGACACCTGAATGAGTTTGTAGCTAATGTCTTATGCAGAGAGGAGATTCAATTTATGCTAAAGCATCGGGTGGAGAATGGGTATTCATATTTTATATTAACTTTTGAAAATTACTATTTCAATAACATATGTGATACTACAAAATCTAAAACATACAAAAATATATATGATGAATAAAAATCATCCTTCCACCCTGTTCACAGAAGCAGACATTTGTACTCAGTTTCGTGAATAAAAATATTAACGATATGTAGTTTTCAGAAACTGTGCCACATTAATGTATGAAGAACCACTTCATTTTTATGATTACAAAGTCAGATATTATACACAAGTTCTGATTTTTAAAACTAGTATTATGTTAATCAACTTTGAAGTTTTCCAATTTCTTGTTACAAAAAGCAATGCTGCAAATAAATATATTTTTATCTAAGACATTTTGGTCAAGTATAAGTACAGCTGCAGGATCAACTGCTAAAACAGAGTTGCTGGTTCAAAGAGTGATTTGATACTTCTTATATTAAGGAACTTCACCCTTTGCCTATAATATGATTTCTTTTTCATAGTTTGTCTCCTTTTTCATTTGGTTATATTTCCTATCACATCCAGACAGGTAGGTCTACCTCACAAAGAGTACATAAAAATCTTCCTATGTTTTTCTGTTATTGTTATTCATTATCTATGTTGAGGTATTTCACCCATTTGGCACTTTGCTGAACAGTAGGAGTTAGGGATCCAACTTCATTTTCCAGCTAGATACCCAAGAGAAATAAACCATCTTTCCACTGTGGATTTGCAGTGCTACCTCTATCATACAGAGAATCTTTTTCCGCAAAGAACCAGACAGTAAATATTTTAGGCCCTGAAGGTCATCTCTTAGCAACTATTCAACTCTGCCTTTGCAGACTGAAAGTAGTTACAGATAAAAAGTAAATAAATGGCTGTGTTCCAATAAAACTGTACTTCCACAAATACAGTCAAAGGTCTTAGTCTATTTCCATCATAGTTGAATCTATTTTCGTCTTGATATTAGAGGAAAGTACAAAGAGGATAGACTTTCAAAGAATACGGGAATAGCATGCTCAGATCTAAAACTCATACCACCCAGTAGTTGAATGTGCAGAAAAAGTTAACATACACAGGAGGCCTATATCAGAAATATCAGCTTCTGTCAAGGAACATGAAATTTTTGGTATGTTCCAAAGGATGCCAATACTCTAACTGATAAAAGGGACTCTCTTTACTTCGATTATTTATACAATTTGGTTTATGTTGAATGTTCTCTCTCCTTCTGGGATTCTACAATTTTGGTTTATACTAGGTAGAGAGTGCCCATGTGACCAGTCCCCCCTTGTGCTTTGGTAGAAAACAGAAAGACTTCAAACCGAGAGTCATCTCAGGTTCCCCTGTAACAGTAAACCAATACATTCAGCAGAAAAATGTATTTCCACGCCTCTCAGTATACACTAAACATAAACCAGACAGCCAACCCTATGGTTAAAGTAAACCTCTGCTATTGTGGCATGTGTATTGGTGGGAAATAGAGGGTTAATGTCACAAAGTCTATGGGTGTACAGCTTGGAAAACATCTAACTTAGAAAATATTTATAATACAAACCACAGACATTAAGGCTAGACAAAATCATGGCAGATACACACGTGTTAGAATCAGAACACACAAAGAATATGATTTAAAGTACTGTCCACATTCCACCTTCTTATTCTAATAAAGCTCAAAAAAAAATCTGTCTAGGTATTTATTCATAGTGTTGTTTCCTTATATCTGCTTGACTACTATCATGCTTTTGCACAACTGTTCAAGGTATGGACTACTACTACTACTAACAAACAAATATAGGTATTTATACAATGCCAAGCTGAAGGATTTAATTCAGAAACTGCAGAAGTTCTACTAAAAAGAAATATGCCTGATCAAGACAGAACCCATAAACACTAACAATTGACATTCACCTCAAAGTCGCCCCTGGTGACTCAGATGGTAAAGCATCTACCTACAATGTGGGAGACCCAGGTTCGATCCCTGAGTCAGGAAAATCCTCTGGAGAAGGAAATGGCAATCCATTCCAGTACTCTTGCCTGGAAAATCCCATGGACGGAGGAGTGTGGTAGGCTACAGTCCATGGGGTTGCAAAGAGTCAGACACAACTGAGTGACTTCACTGCACTTTCACAAAGTCTCCTGCTTGTGAATTGGCTGGCAGGGTGAAGTGGCTAAGAGTGCTGGGTGGCTGTGGTTTGGGGCGGTGAGCAGTCAGGACCAGAGTAGTCGTCTCTGGCTGACTTATCAGGACGGACCAAAGGTGGAGGGACTTTATCTTGGCATTTGCTGGTGGTAATAACTTCTTCCCAGTTTCTGCTAAGTCAGAGATCTCCGTTGTGTTCTTGTGCACTGGCTTTTGCAACTCAAGTAAAGGCCCTTTCGTTTCAAATGAAATTCCTCTTCGTAGATTGGACCTAGCCTGGTCTTTGGAGAGAGATCAAGCCCTGGGCCTTTGGAGTGGGAGCACTGACTCCAAGAGCCTAGACAATCAGAGAACTAACCCTCAGTTCAGTTCAGTCGCTCAGCTGTGTCTGACTCCTTGCGACCCCAGGAACTGCAGCATGCCAGGCCCCCCTGTCCATCACCAACTCCCGGAGTTCAATCAAATTCCCGTCCATAGAGTCGGTGATACCATCCAGCCATCTCATCCTCTGTCATCCCCTTCTCCTCCTGCCCTCAATCTCTCAGCGTCAGAGTCTTTTCCAATGAGTCAACTCTTCGCATGAGGTGGCCGAAGTATTGGAGCTTCAGCATCAGTCCTTCCAATGAACACCCAGGCCTGACCTCCTTTAGAATGGAATGGATGGATCTCCTTGCAGTCCAAGGGACTCTCAAGAGTCTTCTCCAACACCACAGTTCAGAAGTATCAATTCTTTGGTGCTCAGCTTTCTTCACAGTCCAACTCTCACATTCATACATGACCACTGGAAAAACCATAGCCTTGACTAGACGGACCTTTGTTGGCAAAGTAATGTCTCTGCTTTTAAATATGCTATCTAGGTTGGTCACAACTTTCCTTCCAAGGAGTAAGCGTCTTTTAATTTCATGGCTGCAGTCACCATCTGCAGTGATTTTGGAGNCTTCCAAGGAGTAAGCGTCTTTTAATTTCATGGCTGCAATCACCATCTGCAGTGATTTTGGAGCCCAAAGAAATAAAGTCTGACACTGTTTCCACTGTTTCTCCATCTATTTCCCATGAAGTGATGGAACCAGATGCCATGATCTTCATTTTCTGAATGCTGACCTCTAAGCCAACTTTTTCACTCTCCTCTTTCACTTTCATCAAGAGGCTCTTTAGCTCCTCTTCACTTTCTGCCATAGGGGTGGTGTCATCTGCATATCTGAGGTTATTGATATTTTTCCCGGCAATCTTGATTCCCACTTGTGTTTCTTCCAGTCCAGTGTTTCTCATGATGTACTCTGCATAGAAGTTAAATAAGCAGGGTGACAATATACAACCTTGACGTACTCCTTTTCCTATCTGGAACCAGTCTGTTGTTCCATGTCCAGTTTTAACCGTTGCTTCCTAAGCTGCATACAGGTCAAGGCCTTTCTCAAGAGGCAGGTCAGGTGGTCTGGTATTCCCATCTCTTTCAGAATTTTCCACAGTTTATATCAAACAGTGAAAACTCACACAAAGGAAACCACTTGAATACAAGACCTGGCATCACCCAACCATCAGAAGCACCCTGTGCAGGATGCCTCTTCTAAACAACAAACAAAAGAAAAATACTAACCCAGTCATCAGCAGAAAGGATTACCACCTCACTCAGCTTGCCCATTGAGGAAAAACAAACAAAAACTCAGCACAAATCTCACCCTATACAAAGCTTACACAACCACTAGATCAACCTTAGAAGGGCAGAAACCAAAAGGAAGAAAGAATTCAACATTGAAGCCTGGGAAAAGGAGATGTCAAATACAGTGAGCTAAAAAAAATAATGAAAAGGCAGAGAAATACTACACAAATGAAGGAACAAACTTAAAACATAGAAGTCCAAATAAATGAAGAGGAAATAGACAAACTACCTGAAAAAGAATTCAGAATAATGAATGACAGTAAAAATGATCAAAACCCTAGAAAACAAAATAGAGAAAAATGCAAGAACCAATTAACAAAGATCTAGAAGAATTAAAGAATAAACATACAAACAACACAATTACTGAAATTAAAAATACTCTAGAAAGAATCAATAGCAGAATATCTGAAGCAGAAGAATGAATCAGTGAGGTGGAAGATAAAATGGTGGAAATAACTTCTGAAGCTCAGAATAAAGTAAAAAGAATGAAAAGAACTGAGGATAGTTTCTTTTCATCACATCACATCAAAAAGCTCATACATCATGGTCAAGCTGGGTTTATTCCAGGAATGCAAGGATTCTTCAATATATGCAAATCAAACAATGTGATACACTGTATCAACAAACTGAAAGATAAAAACCATATGCTAATCTCTATAGATGCAGAAGAAGCCTTTGACAAATTCCAGTACCCCATTTATGATTAAAACTCTCAAAATAATGGGCATAGAAGGAACCTACCTCAACAAGTAAAGTCCAGATATGATAAACCTACAGCAAACATTATTCTCAATGATGAAGAACTGAAAGCATTCCCCCTAAGATCAGGAACAAGACAAGGTTGTTCACTTTCACCACTACTATTAAACAGTTCTGGAAGTCCTAGCTACAGCAATCAGAGAAGAAAAGAAATAAAAGGAATCCAGATCAGAAAAGAAGTACAATGGATAAAAAGACCTAAATGTTAAGACCAGAAACTATAAAACTCTTAGAGGAAAACATAGGCAGAACACTCACTGTTTGCAGATGACATGATACTGTCCATAGAAAACCCTAAAGATAGTATCAGAAAATTACTAATCAGTGAATTTAGCAAAGTTGTAGGACACAAAATCAATACATAGAAATCACTTGCATTTCTATATACTAACTGAAAAATCAAAAAGAGAAATTAAAGTCAATCCCATTCACCACTGCAACAAAAATAAATAAATATCTAGAAATAAACTCACCTAAGGAGACAAAAGAACTGTACATAGAAAATCATAAGACACTAATGAAAGAAATCAAAGATGACATAAACGGATAGATATTCTATGTTCCTGGGTAGAATGAATCAGTATTATGAAAATGACTATACTACCAAATGTAATCTACAGATTCAATGTGACCCCTATCTAATTACCAATGGCATTTTGCACAGAACTAGAACAAAATATTTCACAATTAATATGGAAACACAAAAGCCCCCAAATAGCCAAAGCAGTCTTGACAAAGAAGAATGGAGCTGGAGGAATCAACCCTCCTGACTTCAGGTTGTACTACAAAGCTACAGTCATCAAGACAGTATGGTACCTGCACAAGAACAGAAATACTGACCAAGGAAACAAAAGCTCAGAAATAAACCCATGCACCTATGGGTACCTTATTTTTGACAAAGCATGCAAGAATATATAATGGGGCAAAGACAGCCTCTTCAATAAATGGCACTGGGATAACTGGACAGCTACATGTAAAAGAATGAAATCAGAACACCTCCTAACACCATACACAAAGATAAACTCAAAATGGATTAAAGACCTAAATGTAAGACCAGAAACTATAAAACTCTTTGAGGAAGACATACGCAGAACACTTGATGACATAAATCAAAGCAAGATCCTCTATGACCCATCTTTTAGAGTAATGGAAATAAAAACAAAAGTAAACAAGTGGGACCTGAGCAAACTTAAAAGCTTTTGCACAGCAAAGGAAACTATAAGCAAGGTGAAACGACAACCCTCAGAATGGGAGAAAATAACAGCAAATGAAACAGACAAAAGATTAATTTCTAAAATATACAAGCAGCTCATCTAACTTAATACTAAAGAAACAAACAACCCAATCAAAAAGGGGGAAAAGAGACTGAAACAGACATTTCTCCAAAGAAGACATGCAGATGGCTAACAGACACATGAAAAGATGCTCAACATCACTCATTACAAGAGAAATGCAAACCAAACCACAATGAGAGATCACCTCACACCAGTCAGAATGGCCATCATCAAAATGTCATCTACAAACAATAAATGCTGAAGACGATATGGAGAAAAGGGAAAGCTCTTGCACTGTTGGTGGGAACGTAAATGGATACAGCCACTATGGAAGACTTAGAGAGATTCCTTAAAAAACTAGGAATAAAACTACCATATGACCCAGCAATCCCACTCCTAGGCATATACCCTGAGGAAAACGAAATTGAAAAAGACACATGTATCCCATTGTTCGCTGCAGCACTATTTACAATAGCTAGGAAACAGATGCAACCTAGATGTCCACTGACAGATGAATGGATAAAGTAGTTGTGGTACATATACACAATGGAATATTACTCAGCCATAAAAAGGAAAACATATGAGTCGGTTCTGTTGAGGTGGATGAACCTAGAATCTATACAGAGTGAAATGAGTCAGAAAAAGAAAGATAAATATCATATTCTAACACATATATATGGAATCTAGGAAAATGCTACTGAAGAATTTATTTTCAGGGCAGCAATGGAGAAACAGACATAGAGAATAGACTTACGGACATGGCGAGAGGGAAGGAGAGGGTGAGATGTATGGAAAAAGTAACATGGAAACTTACATTACCATATGTAAAACAGATAGCCAATGGGAATTCGCTGTATGGCTCAGGAAACTCAAACAGGTGCTCTGTATCAATCTAGAGGGGTGGGATGGGGTAAGAGATTGGAGGGAGGTTCAAGAGGAAGGAGATATTTGTATACCTATGGCTGATTCATGTTGAGGTTTGACAGAAAATAACAAAATTCTGTAAAGCAATTATCCTTCAATAAAAAAATTAATTAAAAAGAAAGAAAGAAATAAATATGCCTGGTCAAACCCATATTAGTGTCCAAAAGTCAACCTACTCTGCCAGTGTTTGGCATATCCTCACTAAGGGCAAACCACTGTAGAAAATGCACACTTACCAAAATGACTAAGGACTGAGGACTGGGAGGCTGGAGGCTTGAGGTCCCAAGAAGAAGTGGTTGTGGGAGAACTCGTACTATTTTGCTGTGAACTTGAGGTGGTGGTAAACTGGCCCAAACTCGGAGCTTTCAACTGGTCCAAAATCTGGGAGCTGGTGATGGTCGCCATCTTTGAAGGGGCAAGCTCTCCAAATCCTGAACCAAGGACTGATGACTTTAAAGGGAAAGAAAAACAAAAATCGTCAGCAATACAGAATTTCTACATGCCATTGTATTTTCACAAGGATTTTAAAAATTATAGCCTAGAACATTCTGAATCAGTAAGACTCATCTGAATAAATACTACACAAAAATATTACCAAGTAACAAGATCTGACTAAATAAACCTAACAATCCTTCCTGCTTCTGATACAAGAGCTTCAAGGAAGAGGAATAGTTTCCCTAGATTTTAGGAAATTTATTTTTATTCAAAAAGTGGTATCATTTAAGCTTAGAAACACATTACTTTTTTTTAAAGTAGAGAGAAACATCATTAATAAATGACAAAGACAAGGTTGAAAAACAAAATACAGTATTTTCTTAAGTGTGGAACGGTAATCATCTTTAACTTTGCGAAGTTTTTACTAGGGTTAGTCACAAAGAGATCAGCCATCAGATCATCCTGTAAGGTTAAAGGCACATCACAGTACTTAACAGTTTGTATTCCAGAATCAGACACTAAATTACAAGGATATATGTGTGTACTGAGCAGATGCCCTGGACACTGCTGTGTTTATTTCAAGGTGTTCTGATGACTAAGTACACCAAATACACTTCCAGAGCAATGACTAGCCAACCTAAGAGTGGCAGGTCAAGTGCATTTTTACTTATCAGTATCATTAAATTACTTTAAAAATAGAAATGATCTACATTCCATCAAGAGGCCTGATCTAGAAAGCTGAATCAATTATTTCTGGTATCAATTTCCAAAGCCATGGACTATCTGTCCCAGTTGTTTTTAAAGATATCCAAATTCTCCAATGTGAGCAAAAAACTTCAGGCCATGGGCAATTATTGCACTTCAAACAGAGAATCTGCTTCTATTAAGACAGCTGTGATAACATTACTTACCACTGCTCCTGACTCTGTGCTCATGCCACCCACTACACCACGCTTATGTCGCTTATAAATGCATCAAAACCTAGCTCAAGCCTACCTGCTCAAAAAAAGGCATCTTCTTCTTTTCTTACCCAATCTCTATCCTGCATCAGCTAATGTAATTGTAATGCACTTTCTGTGTGTTTCACAACATGATGACATCACTGCATCAATGACTCAAACCTTGCTTTAGGTAATACCTATAGCACAGGGCTTCAATTCCACCTACACATTTCAATCAATGGAGACAGTTTACAAATGTGCCTACGGGTACACTTGTGCACATGCATTCACATAAACACATACAAATGCTCAACTCCCAATGCCAAAGATCCTGACCGGTCTTGTGTAGAATCTGGCTTAATCTTATAATAACTAAATATGCCAGATAGTAATAACTGAAGTTTCCCAATGATAGTAAAAGCATAGTATCACTGAGAATCACTGCTCTCATATGCGAAACAAACAATTTGTACTCTGGTTTCTCAAGACGTTGTTCATGACAAAAAGCAACATGCCTGAAGGATGCTGTTAAAATAAAAACCCTAATGTCCTATCTACATTTTCAAGTAGCCTGATTCCACCAAGTCAGCAAGGACATCACATCAGTGTACCACTGGCAGATGGAGGAAAGGAAGTGGATAGTTCAATCAAACTCAGGGGTATTAATGTGCCCTCTCAAAGCAGAGTCTGTACGTCTTCAAGTAGTGATACCCTCTCAAACACTATCAATGATGCTAAAAATGCCAAGTTCCCAAGCTAGTTATACTTGCCATGACATGACTATGCAGAGAACATGACAATGAGAAGTTCTCATATTCAAGCCTCCAATTTTTAGGGAACAGCAAAGAATTCTGAATCAAGGTGTGGGTGTGGGTGTGTGTGTGTGGGTGTGTGTGTGTGTGATTATCATAGATCATATTGATAAGAAATGCCATTTTTCAACTGTAGATTTCAGATTAAACACAACAAAGAATGAACCAAAGTATTTTCACTAGTGAAAGCTATGGATTTGTGTCTACAGTCCTTTCAACCTCTAGTCTTGCAACTCCGAACAGCCCACACTTGGACGGAGACCTGAGTTTACCATTCTGCAGCTACATTCTTTCACATTCTACGCTCTAAGCTTTTTACTCCCATCACCTATCTTCATTTGCTTCACTAACAGTTCCTGAGCTTTTCTCTGACAGAAGTTAGTTCTCTTTTTTTGTCTATGCTACACACTATGACATATCTTAGTTATCTGAACCCTCACCCCTGCAGTGGAAGCACAGAGCCTTAACCACTGATCACTAGCGAAGACCCGGGAGCTGAACTGTTACAAAAGCCAAAGTCATATATGCAGCAGCAGATGACACTCTTCCAATAAAAGCATATTCAATTTTTAAGGGCCTCTACAACTGTTTGGAATAACAAAACCAAAATGCTAAAAATTTAAGATCTAGAAATAACTGCTTTTGCAGATTAGCAAATCAATGCTGACAAACACTAGCATTTAAGTAAATTGGAAAACAAATGAAAATTTAACATCTTAAGTATAGAGACAGACTCTGAAACAAAGCCAAGGAAAAAAATCATCCTTCTCACTAGAAGGATCCCTAAGTTGATTATGACTGAACTAATTCATAATTCAACTAATCATAAATAAGTACTTTTTATCTTCATCCAGAAAACTCAGTGGTTGAATTCTGCACAGAACTGTCAGATATGTGCTTGGAAATTATGACATCATTGTTTTCTGGACTGAGATCTAGTGTAGAGATTTTTATATGCAAAAAAAATAATAAGGCAATCGCCATTCAAAAATACATTTATTCATGGGACCATTCCTTAAAATCCCATATTAAGAGAAAAGTGAGTTACCAAACTCTGAGGCGGATAGGAGTTGACAGCATCAGAGCTGCCAGTCCCTGGTGCCATCTGATTGTTGTGCTGAGAGTTCGTGAAGACAAGGGCTTGGCCAAAGCTCTGCTGTTGAGAAGTTTCAAAGGAGTTGACTTCTGGGGCTTGACTGGGAGGAACAGGCTTCTGGAGCAAGGCTACCAGATCAACACTAAGCAGACAAAAAGCAAATGAAAGAATGAGTCAGAGGCAAATCTTACCAAAAAATAAACTTGAGAAATGAATCACTATAAATAAGTTCATGCTAAAAATAATCCCAGGGAGGAAAATCTTTGGAAACTGGAGTTTAAGAGCAGCAAAAGGAGATTATCAATCTTCACATGCCTACCCTACCAAGAAAGCACACCAAGCCACCGAGACCCAAATAGGGCTTTGCAGAGAAGAGAAAAGAAAGGTGCATTGAGATGTTTCCACAGAAATGGCACAATGACAACTGATTAGAAAACCTGGAGCAAGTGAGTACACCTCAACAGTTTTCTTTGCTTGTTTCCTTTAGAATATTTGGCCCTCTTCATTACTTAAAACCAGTCTCTCTTAAACTTTCCCAAAGGAAAGTAAACCCATATTTTTGAGAAATAAGGACCAAACCCGTTCTAGACCATTCAAGCAGTTTTGACATTTACCATAAATATTCCTATAAGTTTTGTGTTCTATCCCATGATATATTTAGGTTTATATAAATCTCATAATTTCTCTCAAATATTTAGAGGAAAAATGCACAACATATTAACAAATACTCTGTTAATTAGACTTCTTATAATGTCCCTAGGAAGACTGAGATTCCAAGTTCAGAATCATGGCCTTAAAACCTGAAAGCATGAGGAAGAAATGATCTTTCAGATAATATATTTCTTGACATAAGAATGAGCTACTAATTTCTCCACAGAATGATCTAACATGGTAATCTGCTCCATTAAATCCTTTTAAAGGGCAGTTCCCAAGCAGTTCTCCTAAAGGAAACTCACCATGCCAATGAGGCAGATTCTGGAAGGTCAAATAATTCAAAACTCACTCGTGATATACAGCCAAGTTCCTAGGCTTGAGTTCCTCTCTTTACACACTACCCACTCTCATGTCCCCGTAACTGAGAAACAGTTATGGTATCCAGTATTATGGACCCCAAGGAATGTTCTAGCTTATGATAACCTAATTCCAGGGATACAAATTCATGGTAGTTATATTACATATGACCCATCTCAAAAGTTCCATTAACTACAAAAACCAGAAGTTCTACTCCAAACAATTGATGAAATATATATATGAAGAACACTGCAGCACTACTGTCGGAAAAATAAGCCTTAAAAGGTCCATTTATTTTTTAAATGAAAATGATGCTATGCAATTCATCAAATACTAAATATAATGAAGAAGATACATCCATTTAAGGAAAAATTCTGAGCAAGTCACAAAATAATATATTGTAAGACATAACCTTTGATTTTTATTTCCCTGTAATGAAGTCTTATCACTACCTCATTTAGCAAGAGATTGAGCATGTTAGCTTCAAAACTGCCTTCAATGCTCAGGTATCATATATATCAACACTCTCATCCTTCTAGATCACTACTTTTTGAAACCATAATCAAAGGTTTTTAGAGTTACTGTAAACCCGAGAATGTAAATAAATACTCTTCAATAATTCAATTCTGCACACATTCTAACAATGTTTCTATCATCCCAAAAGCTCCTTGTCTGTAATCTATGAAATTAGTAGATTAAAACTATTAGAACCCATATAAAATGAGAACTTTGTACTATCCTAAGATCTAAATAAACGGCATTATATGAAGAAACCAAAAGAGATTTATATTACGTTTATCTGTCAAAAAAATGTTTACGAAAGTAAAAAACAAACTGTTACATTTAACGTTATTGTTGCCATGTGTGTGACCACGTGCTCAGTCACGTTGACTTTCTGCAACTCCCCTGGACTGTAGCCCGCTAGGCTCCTCTGTCCATGGAATCTTCCAGGCAAGAATACTGGAGTGGGTTGCCACCTCCTAATTCAGGGGATCTTCCTAACCCAGGGGTCAAACTCACGTCTCCTGCAGTGGCAGGCAATTCTTTTATCGTCTGAGCCACCTGGGAAGCCCATAACTGCTATTTTAATTCATCAGCAGACACAACAAACTAGGAAATGATGGAGGCTCTGTCAGCTCACCAGATAAGGGATGAAACAAAAGTCTTAGATAGAAAAGAGAAAAACAGAAAGAGATTCAAGAAAAGGGTAAAAAACAGAGAGATCTGAAGAAGAAAACCACTCTCCTACAGCAAGAAATTTTAGTTCTGCTCTGAATTAAAAAAGGTGGGGAAAAGCATTTACCTTTGCCCAGGTGTGACATGATTCTCTGCTGGAACAGATGACGAAGTAAAGACCTTTGTTTCAGAAAGCTGTAACGAAAGGATTGAAAATATTTTAATCTTATTTTATATAATATAAAACCAAACAATGTAACAAATTCCTGATAATTTTTAGTCATCAGTACTCTTCTTCTAGTTCACCCAAAAGGCAGGCTAAAGGAAAATAAATAAACAAGTGATCATGGCCATGTAATTTTCTTAAGGTACAGATAATTTTAGATGGATAATTCTACAATAAGGATTCCGTGTCAGGGAAACAAGAAAATGAAGTAAAGTCAGATCACAGTTTAAGTCCCAGTCTCACTATTCTACTTCATATTATACTAAATGAGAACTCCTATAAAAACTACCACTAATGTTACTATAAATACCAAAAAGGAGTAGGAAAAGTTTGAAAAGGTAAATTACTGACATTCTCTTTTCCTAAAGACAGGGGGCTTTAGTATTTTCTTTATTAGTAATAGATTTACTAGTCATAGATTTCCTTACTGCTTTTATCAAAATATTATTGAGGTATAACACAAATAATAAACTGAATATTCAAAGTGAATAACTGAGTAAGGTGTGTCATATACTCCATCACAAAATCAAGACAATATCTATCACCCCAAAAGTTCGCTCCTGTCCCTGTGTAATCAATTCCTTGAGTACTCACTTTTGTCCCCAGACAACCATGGGTGTATTTTCTGTCATTATAGCTTAAGCTGTATTTTCCAGAATTTTAAGTGGAATTTTTAAACATACAATCTTTTTTGTGATTTTTTTTTTTCACTGAACATAATCATTTTGAGATTCATGCATATTGTTTTAAGGCGCACAGGATACAATTTCTTGAAACCTCAACTGACACTGCTGAAAGGCAGACTTATAGTTTCAAAATGGGGCACAGACTTATAAACGTTAATACTGTTGATCTAATGACAATGTTGAAAACTAATGAAAATGCTATTCCTAACAATGCTAAGTGCCTCAGACTTAAAATCAGACTTCCTCAGACATTAATATTAAGGCAGGGGCAGAGTAGGCAGTTAGGTGTTCACTTTCCATAAAAACAAAAAGTGCTAAATTCATTATACTGTTTCAACAAGAAAGGCTTATACTATGCCCTGCACTCTACTTCAATATAGTATCTTAAAAATTCCACGGAATCTGTTTTTGCTAAAAAATCTTATGAATTAAGACAAAGAGAGAAGCAATTAAGGAGTAATTCTATTAAAAGTAGTAACAGAAGATCTAAAGCCTTAAAAAATAAAATATTAAGTTCAAGGTAAATAAGAACTGTTACACATTTATCACTGAAATCCTATCTTATCCACTAGAGAACAGAAAACTTGTATTGTTTTCTCCTCCTAAGCTCTAGAAGGAACTCAGGATCTGCATTTTAGATTACTCACCATTTAATCACTATTACTTTGTACATGTCAGAAACTTTTAAGTAATTTTAGTATTTCCTGGAAAAGAAGATGTCCACTATTGTATAGCACATGGAACTCTGATCAATGATACGTCCTAGCCTGGATGGGAAGAGGGTTTGGGAGAAAATGGATATATGTATATGTATGGCCAAGTCTCTTCACTGTTCACCTGAAACCACCACAATACTGTTAATTGGCTATATACCCCAATAGAAAATAAAATGTTTGAAGTTTGGGGGAAAAATTTTTAAAAAGATGTCTAAATTCCCTACTGCAATTCTTTTCAGTAATTCTACTGTGATACAATACAGCCTACACAGCAGAGTATTACTACCTATATGGGTGTGCATTTGAACTGCTTATTAGGCGACTTACATCTTAAGACCTCACCTGAAGCACAGAAAAACCCCATCAGTCAGGATGGTTATTATGATAATCATTTTAGGGATGAAAAATAGGAGGCTCAGAAAGGTAGGTAAAGATGCCTCATCTAAGGTCAACAGGTTAGCCCAGCTAGAATATGAATACAAGTCATCTACCCTCTGATAGCTGGCTGGCTTTCTATCCTGCCTGCTGCCCCAGACAAAGCTTTTGGCTCTGGAAGCCTTTTTTTCCTCCCAAAAAACTTTTAGCAAAAATTCTAGTAACACAAAACATGTAAAACTAGGACAGATCTGTTTGAAATAAGGTATGGTGCCCACAGGTTACTCACTCTGACTTCCTCTATCATTGGTACCATCCCTCCACTGACTCTATTACCCACCCATCTCGTCCACTCTCCTCAGATTACAGGTAACAGAAAACCTGGTGACATCATACCCCAAGGTCTTATGCTTAGTATGTGGGATAAGTAAATAAAAAACTCTAAGTCTCTGAAGTTCCAAAGCAGTATATCCTTCTCCTTTCTTACACCCTATCCAGCTTACTCCCTAATAACTCAGATAAAATAGTCATAAAAGAAAGCTTAAGTGCAGTTTTGTTTCTTTTTTTAAAAAATGTAAGTACAAATGGGGGGGTGGGAGGATAATCTCAAAAAGAAAAATAAAATCCCAAACTCTGTGTCATGTTATGCAATTTTGAAGGTCAGTACTTGTAAACGTTTTATTCTCTCCCACCCAGAGTCAGCTGTAACTCTCTAACATGAACATACTTCTGTTCTGGACCTTAAGAGTGAAACAGAAAAACAGTTAAGAGTATCTTATGCTGAACACAGAACTTAAAGATCAATACTACTAATACCAAGAAGTTAGTACAGTATACTCGAAAATGTCTGTGGAATAAATGAATACAAAAAGAGCCAGTCTAGCCAAGCAGTCTAGGGAATTGCTTGGCCCTAGAACCAGAATGAATTATTGAGGTTAATTTCAACTGTAAACCTAAAACATAGATACTCTCCTTCAATAAAAAGGTTATAAAGAGTAAATAATCATTCACAGGCCAGGGTAATATCATCAGCTGGTTATTGGGCCAAATAAAGATGGTGAAAAAATGACGCCACTCCTATTTAATGCCTGGTCATCTTTAAATAGATGCTTTAAAACCAAGTTTTTCAAAAATCTGGAAACACCAACATCTTTCTGAGAATCATCTGCTTAAAAAAAAAAAATTAACCATAGAAGTCTGAAAGGGAGCTTAGAATAGTCATAAGATATCTCGAGCTTTCCTCAAAAGTACATGTGTTCCCGCCAGAATCCAAAAGAAAGATAGTCACATCTGATGCTAAACACTTACATCTTCAGTCCAGTCTTCTGCTGTCCACTCTTCCACAGAATTCTTCCAGGCCCCTGTTGACAATCACAGTTTACACCACAAAGTCAAATAAGGTCTGATTCCAAATGATTCTCCATTGTGTACAGCACAAGATATATCTACGTATCTCATTAGCAATATAGTTTACAATCCAAGTAACATGAGGTTCTTAACCTATCTCAAGAAAATCAGTCATGTTTTCAAATGCAGCTTGGCTAAGTACTAAACACACACACACAAACCATGTCTCAAATTGCTTTTGGATAATATCTACTGCCTTAAGAAAGTATGGCACAGCAAAATAAATATATTTAACAAGGAGATCCTTATGATACATTATTTAAAAAAGAATACAATTCAATACAAGGCAGCTCTGCTCTGGGCCCTCATTTCAGGTAGATTATCAGATTTAGAGAAGTGTTTATTAGCTCCACTGTATCATTTCCTAACAGGTCTCCAGCAAAGCTGAGCATTAGTCCTGTTCATATGAAGTCTGTTGCTCTACCCCTGATAAGTAGGTACAGAAAATGTGTTCACACAGTTCTTACAGAATAATCTTCTATACAGAAAACAATTAAGTACTTTGAAGAAAAGTATACGAATTCAGATATGCTGATATTAGTGCTTACTGATCCTGTGTCCATTCCCATTCTTTTAAAACGTATGTACAAACACATATCCAGATAAAACAGTTTTAAAAGGAAACACACCAAGATACTGACTATAACCACCATCAGGATGCAGGAGTGTGAATGTTTTCAGTTCCTTCAATAGGAAGAAATAATTGAGCATCTGACCTGCAGTGAGGTTTGTGTGTGGGAAGAGGAAGGGCACACCCCTGGAAAAAAAGGGCAGATGAACAGATCTAACTACCTTGGAATCATGTCAGTAACCTATTAACTAAACTGATGCTGTAAACCTAAGAAAAGAGGCCTTCTCTGTGGAAGGCATTCAACAGGATGTCCCTAATTCAAGACTGATTATGGCAAACAAAAGTAGAATCTATGGATTTATGGAACATGACTTCTTATATTACCCCCAAAATGCTATTTTGTGGCTATAAAAAGGGAGATGTTTCAAACATGAACACATTCCCTGGTGTGAGAGAAACCCACACACGTCACCAATGGGGCACATGCATTACAGGAAAGTACTCCCTACTCTTCTGTCCCTCTTGATTGCATGCACCCTTGTAATAATAGTAAAACTTGATAGAAGAATATTTTAATATTTGAAATGATAATCTGATCCACTGCTTTGGCTAATTTATCCTATCTTTAAATGGTTTCCATAATTTCTCCAAAATGTCACAAAACAAGTATCAATTTCTGTGTCCCCAAAACATCTCTTTGAATTAACGAAAGAGATTTTCATAAACAAAAACAGAAAGATGTAATAGCTTAAGTTAAAAAACACAAGGTACAATTAGTCCTAAGTGGAAATCAGAACCAGAACTTAGATCTGTAGGGCATGCTTTACATGAAGTTAAAGGGATCCAAGGCAAGCCATCCACCTACACTTCACTATCATCATGGTTTCTTAAGTACTAACTAGTGCCTTTCTTAAGTACTAACACATAAATCTCCAACCTTCTAATGTATTTCCTGCCAGACTTTTGTCTTAGTACATGTATATTTTAGAAGTTCACTGGGATGACCTAAAGGGATGGTATCGGGAGGGAGATGGGAGGGGGGTTCAGGATGGGGAGCACATGTTCACCCGTGACAGATTCATATCAATGTATGGCAAAACCAATACAATATTGTAAAGTAATTAGCCTCCGATTAAAATAAATAAATTTATATTAAAAAAAAAAGTTCACGAAGTTGGCTAGTTTTGAAGCTGGTCAGTACATAGTGTTCTCGGTGCCACCTCCATCCCACCTACCCCAAATTCATGCTGTCACATCATCACAGGAGACAACACTCCAAAGACTGCAAACTCTACAAAAAACTGAGGCTCAATCTAAGCAGATTTAGGAACACTCTGCCTCAAAAATCATTCCTAAAACTTTCACCTTCAAAGCAACTAAGATTATAATAGGAAACAATGTATGATGGAATTCTTCTTAGGATCTCCTTCATCGTCAGTCAGCAACCAAATAATACTGGGTTAAAAACCTACACATAAACCATTGATACTAGATATCAAATATCTCACTGAAAAGACCATTAAAAATTTAGTAAGTGATTGAATGATAAATTACATGAATCTGATTAATACACTGGAAATTTGCAGGACATAAAAGTTAAGGAAAGCTAGAATGCTAACCGAAAGTTTATGGGGAAGATGAATCACAGCAAAAATCCTGAAGGCTGAATATCCAGATATATAATGAAAGGATATTCCAGGAGACAGAAACAGTGATGAGAAATTACAAAGAACTAAAATATATTAAAATTAACCTTAAGTTCAGAATATGCCTTGTTTCCCCAAATAAATAAGTTGTGGCAAGATGTTTTAAGTGTATAATTCAGTAATTAATAATTTAAAACACACATTCTTATATATGATATGTAAAGAGACTGGCCTACCATTTTAGAAGTATTATGAAAATAATTAAAACACAAACTAAGCCATGCAGAAGAGGATGAGAAGCTGAGTATATTCAAAAGCAGGCAGAAGACAATGAATGAAGTTGTAGGCAGACATCCTACATGGTAAGGTGTTATGTCCAGCAACAGAGAGGAATGCCCCTATCAGCAGCCAGGGCCAAACTGTTGCAGTGATCCACCCTAGATACATGGACTGTAAAAACTACACGACATTAGATAGAGAAGACTACAGAGTCAGGTCCTAATCTTACTATGAAATATAAAATTTTTACAGGAAGGCCTTATCCCCTATTGTAGACCTACAGAGCTTCACCTCAAACTATGAGAAAAGTTCAATGACATTCATTTATTTTCAGCTTAAAACAATAATCTGAAATGTATGCTTTGTGTTCAGTTTAACTTGATATTAGTCCTCTATCAAAAACACAAATAAGGCAGACTTAGAGGAAAAGGAGCAACAATGATCCAAACTCTGCATTGCCCAAAAGGCCAGTGTGAAAAACACTTTCATTATCAAAAGCTGATAATCACTTTATCAAGGAATTGTAGAAACAGTTTACATTCACCTGATGAATTTTTATTAGCTAGCCTTGATAAAAATGGAAGTTATTTAAAAGAATTGTATAAGAATATTAACTAAGGAATTTTTTTTGTAATCCATACCTTTGATTCCAAAAGAATTTTTGTTTGGTAGATTCTGAGCTACATTTTGAGCATCTGATGCCAGTTCTGTGGATCAATGTAAAATGTAAGGTTTTAACTATTATCAGAAGACAGAGGGAATTCATCAGAAGAAAACTTACTAAGTAAATTAAACAATGAAGGGACAGCCTCATAGCTAAGTATATGCTGTGTGTCCAAGGAAAAGGAAACTTCTGCTCTTCATGCTATGACAGACTGCAGTGGCCCAACTATGAATCTTACCAGCCAGATAGATCTAAAACATTCAATTTGCATCAATTATGCTTGTTCTCCTTCCCGTGTTCACCAAGTTCCCTTCCCATTTGTCAAAAAAAACATTAAAATCTGTTTAAGTGGTATGTTTTTAGTATATTTATGAATTTGCATTTTGACTATCCTTCAGTCTTTCTCTTTTGGTCAATCTCGAGTCTGACCCTAAGGATGTATTTGATTATCATCCTGTCAAGTCAGGCTTCTGAGCCTACGAAGCTGCGGGCTAGACTCAGAACACTGTGTTATCAACAAGACAATACCAGTCTGTGAGGCTTCTAGAGAAATAGCCAGAATCCCATCAGATGACTAATTGTATTTTGCATCAAACATATTTTGCTTATCTAAATGTTTTCCAGGAAGGAATCTGCTACTCTAAATGAAAACTAGAGGGATGAGAGGGAAGAAATGAAGACAAAAGGAAAAGGAAGAAGAGAAGGAGGAACAAGAAAACAGAAAAGTAGCAGTTAATGGATTAATTCAATATTGTTTGAAACATCCAATTTAAAACTCAGTGGAGGTTCTAAGTAAAGCCACTATAAACATCACAGGTAGGTCTTAGTATGGACGTGTTTTCATTCCTTTTCAGTAAAAACCCAGGGTTGAGATTTTAAGATTATACAGCATCTCTATGTATGCTTTCACACCAGGAGTAAGTTTGAATTACACCATCACCTTCACTAACACTTGGAACTGTCAGTTTCAAAGCTATTTTAGTGGATGAATGGAGGTAGCCTACTTACCACGCACGCACTCACTGTAAATTTCTATTTCCCCAATGACCAATGATGATGAGCACATTTTTGTTTGCTTATTGCCATCCATGTTTCTTCCCTTATGAAGCATCTGTTCAAAGCTTTTGCTCATTTTTTATTATTTTGAAATAATAACAAATTCACAAGAAGTTATCTTTGCCTCATTCTCCACAATGATTACACCTCACATAATTCCAATAAAATTTAATAGCAAAACAACTGCCATAGATACAAAATGCGTATACCATTCTACGTCAGTTTTTTACTGTGGTAAAATAGTGTGCATGTGGTAAATAGTATTTACCATGCTAATCTTTCTTTAGGGTTACCATGCTAACCCTGAAGGACAGGGAAGCCTGGCGTGCTGCAGTCCATGGGGTCACAGAGTTGAACACAACTGAGCAACTGAACAACAAACCTTTTTCAAGTGTGCAAATTTACTGCCATTGAGTAATCATAATGTGGTATACCCATCATCACCATCCATTCCACAACTTTTTCATTTTCTGTTGTTTTAATTGCAATTTTCATTGGGTTACTTGTTTTCTTCTTTATGACTTCTGAGAATTCTTTATACATTCTGTATACAAGTCCCTTTTCAAGTAGAGGTTTTAAATAAATATTTCCTCCTAAATTATGCCTTGGTCTTCCATTCTGCTTTCTTCTGAAGAACCATGTTTTTCTTTTAGACTCATGCTTATTATGTCCTATAAAAGAAATTTTTCCTTAATCCAAGGTGGCTAAGATTTGCTCCAGTATTTTCTTTTGAAGTTGTGGTTTCAGCCTTCATATCTATAGCTATTATCCACTTTGGGCTATTTTTTTAATATACAGTATAATGTACACTGTAATGAACTGTCTTGGAACATCTGTCCAAAACCAGTTGTATCTGTATGTTTATTTTTAGATTTGGTTATTATGTAACTGATCTATCTCTATGCTTTCGCCAATTCCACAGTCTTGATTACTGTAACTTTAGGATAATTTCTTGAAATCATGGAGTGTGAGTCTTTGAATGCTGTTAGTTTTCAAAACTGTTTGGACAATGTTCACACCTATACTTTACTATAAAAATTTCAGAATCAAGTTTAGAATCAACTGATACCAAAAAATCCTGCTAGGATTTTGAACAAACTTGTATGTTCAAACCTATATATCAATTTGGGGAGAAATGCCATATCAATAACAATATCAATGATATATCAATACCATATCAATAACATTTATGAGTCTTCCAACTCATGAATACTTCTGAGTATCTCACCTCCTTTATGGATCATCTTGATATTTATCTTCAAGTTACATAATTTTTGACATACAAATCTTACACATATTTTGTCAGATTTAGACATAGGGGTTTCATGCTTTTGTATTACTATAAATGGTAGTTCTGCTCATTAATGTTTCTTCAGACACTCAATTTTTACATTTTACTGTAAGATTTTATATTTTGCATTTGCATAGATAGAAGTCTTATTTTGCATATCATTAGACTTCACAGGCATTTGACATTTTTTGAAGCTACATTTTTTCCCCTTTTTCTCTGTTGATTATAGAAATATTACCTGTTAAGTGAACTAGCTACATCATTTAAAGCTTTCTAGCTAATTTCATTAATTTATCTATAGATTATTTTATATCATTGCCAGAGATGACAGGTTTCTTTCCTCCCTTTCCAATCCTTTTCTTTTTCATTATTTCAATGGTTCAGATATAATGAGGACAATCCTGTTTTTCTTCAGTTTTGACTAAATCTTTTGCCTTTATTCAAAAGAAAAAAAAAAGTAAGCCCCTTGAATTTGCTTTATGACTCAGGGAACTCAAATTGGGACCCTGTAACAACCTAACGCGCTGGGATGGGGAGAGAGATTGAAGGGAGGGAATATATGTATACCGATGGCTGTGTGGATCACAATAAACTGTGGAAAATTCTGAGAGAGATGGGAATACCAGACCACCTAACCTGCCTCTTGAGAAATCTATATGCAGGTCAGGAAGCAACAGTTAGAACTGGACACGGAACAACAGACTGGTTCCAAATAGGAAAAGGAGTACGTCAAGGCTATATATTGNACAGTGGAAACAGTGTCAAGAGTTTATTTTGGGGGGCTCCAAAATCACTGCAGATGGTGATTGCAGCCATGAAATTAAAAGACGCTTACTCCTTGAAAAGAAAAGTTATGACCAACCTAGATAGCATATTCAAAAGCAGAGACATTACTTTGCCGACTAAGGTCCATCTAGTCAAGGCTATGGTTTTCCTGTGGTCATGTATGGATGTGAGAGTTGGACTGTGAAGAAGGCTGAGCACTGAAGAATTGATGCTTTTGAACTGTGGTGTTGGAGAAGACTCTTGAGAGTCCCTTGGACTGCAAGGAGATCCAACCAGTCCATTCTAAAGGAGATCAACCCTGGGATTTCTTTGGAAGGAATGATGCTAAAGCTGAAACTCCAGTACTTTGGCCACCTCATGCGAAGAGTTGACTCACTGGAAAAGACTCTGATTCTGGGAGGGATTGGGGGCAGGAGGAGAAGGGGACGACCAAGGATGAGATGGCTGGACGGCATCATGGACTCAATGGACGTGAGTCTGAGTGAACTCTGGAAGATGGTGATGGACAGGGAGGCGTGGCATGCTGCGATTCATGGGGTCGCAAAGAGTCGGACACGACTGAGCGACTGAACTGAACTGATGGCTGATTCATGTTGATGTTTGGCAGAAACCAACACAATACTATGAAACAATTATCCTTCAATTAAAAATATATATTTTTTAAAAAGGCAAGGTCCTTTATCTTGTTACAAAAAAATATTCTATACATCATTAATTATTGTGAAGTTTGCTGTGACTTTTGAATCCGCCCTTTTAAGGCACAGGACTGATTAGCTTTCAGTCTATTTACAACATGTACAACAATCACAATACCTATTCCAGAATACTTTCATCACTTCAAAAACCTCTAGAACCCATTCGTAGCCATTCTCCATTTCTCCCAACATTCCCAGCCATCAGCAACTACCAATGTACCTCTGCTTCTATCTGACTAATCTGGATAATTTTTCTTTCTCACTCATCCATTGAAGAACATATAGCTTTTATGTGAACCTGTATCTTCCATTCTCTCTGGTATATATCTAGGAGTAGTTTGATTTTTTAAATGTTAAAATATCAAGTTTAAACTTAACATGGCCAGTTTACTGAATTGTTTTCCAATATTGTGATTTAAAATTTTTACATTTGTGCTGAAGAATGAGATTAATCTATAATTTCAAATGCTGGAAAGAAATTTATCAACAAAATATCTTCTGACAATTTTTAATAGCTATGATATTAATTATAATAGATTATAATAATATCAATATTCCTTTTCCCATTCCTACAGCCTATTATGTTTTCAAACTACTGAGAGGGTAACAGGCAGGAAGGCTAGGGGGTCTCCAAAAAGAGGAAATAGGCTGCAAGTGTCAGACGTTTTTCTCTCTCCCTTAAGTGGCAGGAGACAACAGACAACAAGTCTCAGATTTTTTTCTTCTCTTTAAATTCTGTGTTGCCATGATGACGCCTGGTTCCACCTGAGCTTAACTTTTCTCAAACCTTGAGCTAACCAATCCATTTTTTTATGGAAATGTTTTTGTTAAGCTATGTTAATGAAACTATGCATTTGCTCTGGAATTTGCCTTTCTTCAAAATGGTTCCACCTAAGACTAAGTTTTGGCTGATATAGATTAACAAACCAGTATTCATATCAATTGTTTTATGGCTGGGGGATGACACATCTCATGCCATCCTATCTCAAAAACGCATGTTGTCAGAGAGGGGCTTGATGAAACTCCATCAGCCTTGAGGTGTCTCTATTATCTGATTAGTAACTTTCTAACAGACATAAAACACCCAGCTAAAGACTAGCGGGGGGCAATCTTTCTGCCCCCTTCTGATGTCTATGTCAGAAGCTTTCTGTATCTCTTTTATACTTTAATAAAACTTTATTACACAAAAGCTCTGAGCAATCAAGCCTTGTCATTGGCCCCAGATTGAATTCCTCTCCTCTGCAGGCCAAGAATCCCAGTGTCTTTCACAGCTCAACAACAACCTTTCACTTCCATTTTTATAACTTTTGTTGGTCCTCTCCATGGTATATTTGATTCCTAGTTTTCTGTGCTTCTGTGATGGTGCCACTGTCTTTTTTAGGTAATTACTGAGCTATGATTTTATATTTGGGATTATAATACATGAAGTATCAAAGTATGTTTTTACAAATATAGTCACAGCAGTTAATATATACTATCAAAACATATTATCAAGAACAAATATTCAAAAGAGTTCTATTAAATAAATAAGCCAATTAACAAGTATTTATCTATGAACTTCAGTAAACAAATAACTGTAAAGATGTAGGATACAAAAAAACCCTGCAAAAGCAACTATTACCCTGAACTCACCTACCACCATCAATCTCTTAATCTGGCCATATTTGTGTTCACCACTATGAACAGTGAATACTTTGTTTGAAGTCTGCCACTAAGAAATTATTCTCTGTATCTCTGACACCAAGATTTGAATGTGGGTTTGTACTGCCTTACACAGGTTTGTTACAGCATCTTCTTCAGAGTGCAAAAGAGGAAAAAAACCACATACCTTATTATCAATGAGCTTTGTAAATGAGAAACTTTGGAGCTAAGGACCAGCTAAGAGTAGCCTCAGAAGAAGAGCCTGTTTTTCATTTTTCTCCACCAGCACACTCTGATGTCATCTTTGATTGTTAAGAGCTCAAACAATTAAAATACATCTCTGGTGAGGACAGACACTTACCAGTTCCCTCATCTGCACCATTCTGAGCAGCTTCCCAAACTACTGGTTTTGTCCCACACCCATCTATAGATGGAGAATCTGAATAGTCCGCAGGATTAAATGTCCTTGGGTTTGAAATAAAAAATAAAGGCAAATGAAATAATCACAAAATTAACTGTATATCATCTTCCCTGAAATAAGCCGTGTCCCTCTCAAGAACCACTGTATGAGACTTCATCCTCCTTCTCCTATTTAACCANTTAACTGTATATCATCTTCCCTGAAATAAGCCGTGTCCCTCTCAAGAACCACTGTATGAGACTTCATCCTCCTCCTCCTATTTAACCATAAGCCAATTCTTCTGGCCATTAGAATCTAGAGCTTCCAAAAAGCAGAGGATGACTAGGGACTTCTATACACTCTTGTATGATGCTTCTACTTGCCTAAATTGTCGTCCTCTGCGTCTTAAAGTAGGCGTGGAGAACTATAATAGTTCTAGGCAGGGTAAAGGCTCCAGCAAAAAACCCACCCACCCCATGCCAACTAAGCCTAGACCTAAATAGGCAACAGGTCTTTTCTTCCCAAGTCAGAATCCAAATTGGCTTTGAACCTCTTACAATAAATGATCCGAAAACATTTTGCTCAGTGCTTCTTTTTAAATTAAAACCCTAAATACCCATGATTCAGATGCCTGTGCTGTGCTTAGTCGCTCATGTCCAACTCTATGCAACTCCAATTACTGTAGCCTGCCAGGCTCCTCTGTCCATGGGGATTCTCCAGGCACAAATACTGGAGTGGGTTGCCACTCACTCCTCCAGGGGATCTTCCCAACCCAGGGATCGAACCCAGGTCTCTCACACTGCAGACAGATTCTTTACCATCTGAGCCACAGGGAAGCCCAAGAAAACTGGAGTGGGTAGCCTATCCCTTCTCTAGGGGATCTTTCCAAGCCAGGAATTGAACCGCAGTGTCCTGCATGAGATGCCTAACTAGAACCAAATTAAACAACGTCGCCAAAATTTTCACAACTTATAAAAAAATAGCTTAGCATTATTGGGGTGTCACTGACAAAAAGAATCACAACAGCATTTTTTTTTTTTGAAGTGGAGGACAAAATCTACAAAATCCTTCAGAGCTACGAGGCTGGACATATATGTCCAAATATTCCAGCCAATTTGCTTCCTGTGTTTTCATCCTTCTTTTGTCCACAGGGAGCTCAGGAAGAAAAGAGATGGCAAGAGTCACCATCTCTAGGCAGTGACCCAAAACAGTAATGCCGGGAAGCTATGGACAAACAAAGGACTTTTCCTTTCTTGACTATCATCTACCTATGGCCTCTATAATATGCTTAAATACTTTTTATAATGGGGGGTGGCGGCTAATGCTTTAGATAACAGCAAAAAGTGAAAGAATAACCAGAAACAATGAGTAAATAACTGACTATACCATCTATTTAAAAATAATATACTCATCTTTCAGTATTACAATTCAAGATAAAAATGACTGTTCTTCATAAAAAAAAAAAAAAAAACANAAAAAAAAAAAAAAAAAAAAACATTGCATTTACTTACCATTCAAAGACAACTGCTGGATTTACCAACATAATTCTTAAGCAATGGTTTTCAACTGGGGTGGTTGTGCACCTCCCTCCCAGGGAACATTTGGCGATGTCTGGAGAAATTTTTGACTGTCACAACTTGAGGAGGGGTGCTACTGGGATCTAGTAGGGAGAGGCCAGGGATGCTGCTAAACATCCTACAATGTAAAGGGAACCCCACCACCTCAATAAACTATTATCCAATCCAAAATGTCAATAAAGCCAGGACTAAAACATCGCTCTAAGCTTACTGCAATACAATGTCATTTGTTCTATTTCATTTTTTTAGTATTTTCTCTTTTTAAATATAGAAAACATCTGACTCACCAGGATGGTTAATCAGGTACAGGATAGAGGAAGGAATACCTTAGAGATAACAAAAAGAGAAGGTAGCAAATTCAAAAACAGGATAGCTAAGACTTACCCCATGCCTTGGGTTGAGAATCTTCCTGCCCCTCTTCCTCTGCCACGCCCAAATCCTTTAAAAACAAAAAAGTATAAAAATAATATTTATGTTCCACACAACTATAACTCTACTAACTTCATCCCTTACACATCTGCCCAAACATTACTGACATTGCTCCTAACAGCACCAACATTCCCAACCAGTACACCCAATCTGCAGGTCCCCAATTACACAAATACCTATTGAGCTCAAAGGAGAGAAAACAATTTAATTCTGCTTGTACAACATTTGTCATATACTTCAGCTTAACATAGTCAGGTTATACTTTTAAAAATTCTGGATCTTTTTAAACACATCTAGTGTAAACACCATGAAATCATAAGCCTCTACTATAAAATGAAATGAGAAACAAAAACAGGAATCTACTAAGGAAGCTGAAGGTACTATTACATACCATTTTTAATAGTAAGATTTTTGATAAATGACCAAGAGGGCAGCAAACAAGACAGCAAGCAAGCAAAAGAAATAGTTTTATTCAGTGACTCTTTGGTTTTTCTTAATTGAATCCTAAGGATATTAATGAACTAAACCCAAGAGTTAAAACTATACAACCCTTAGAAGAAAATATAGAGCAAAAGCTTATTACAGTGAATTTTGTAATAATTTCTTAGATATGACCCCCAGAATGAAAGGCAAGAGAGGAAATAATTAGATTTTAAACAGGTGAATCAAAAGACATGAATGGAATAAACAGGCAACCCAAAGAATATCTGCACATTATACATTTGATAAGGAAGTAACATCGTGAATACTAACAAAATTCTACTACTAAAAAATAACCAGAATAAAAAATGCACAAGGGGGCTCTTCCCTGGTGGTTCAGTAGTAAAGAATCTGCTTGCCAATGCAGGAGACAAATGTTTGATACCTGATCTGGGAGGATTCCGCATGTCACGGAGCAACTAAGCCTGTGTGCCACAACTTTTGAGCCTAAGTGCTGCAACTACTCAAGCATACATGCCCTAGAGCCTGTGCTCTGCAACAAGAGAAGCCATCGCAATGAGAAGACCGTGCACGGCAACCAGAAGAATAGCCTTCACTTGCCGCAACCAGAGAAAAGCATTCTTAGCAACAAAGATCCAGAACAGTCAAAAATAAACAAAATTCTTAAAAAAAAAAAAAAAAAAANAAAAAAAAAAAAAAAAAAAAAGGTGTGGTGGGCGGGGAATGGACTTGAATAGATATTTCTCCAAAGATGATGTAAAAATGGTCAATAAGCACATGAAAATATTGTCACCATCACTAATCATTATGTAAACCCGGCACCAATTACAATGGCTAAGGCGGGGGTGTGGGTGTGTGGAGGAGACAGAAAATAACAAGTGTTGGCAAGAACAGAGAGAAATTGAAGCTTCTGTACACTGTTTGATGGGAATGTACAATAGTGTAGCCACTGTGGAAAACAGTATGTTTGGCAATTCCCTTCAAAATTACAAACAGAATTCTATGATTCTTATAGCATAGGGAACTCTCCTCAATATTCTGTAATAACCTAAATGGGAGGAAAATTGGAAAAAGAATAGATATATGTATAACTGAATCACTTTGCTGTATGCCTGAAACTAACACAGCATTGTAAATCAACTGTTGTTGTTGTTGTTTAGTCGCTAAGTGGTATCATACTCTTTGTGACCTCATGGACTACAGTCCACCAGGCTTCTCTGTCCATGGGATCTCCCAGGCAAGAAGACTGGAGTGAGTTACCATTTTCTTCTCCAGGGGATCATCCTGACCCAGGGATGGAACCTGTGTCCCCTGCACTGGCAGGCAGGTTGTTTACCACTGAGCCACCAGGAAAGCCCAAATCAACTGCTGTCCAATGTAGAATGAAAAAAAAAATTTAAGGGGAAAAAAAATTATATGATCCTGTAATTCTGCTTCTGGGTGGGTGGGTGTGTGTGTGTGTGTGTGTGTATCTCCAAGAGAATTTGAAAGCAGAGCGTTTTTGTACACCCATGTTCACACTGCAGGAAACACAGGTTCCATCCCTGGTCCAGGGGGATGCCACATACTGCGGAGTAACTAAGTTCGTTCGGCAAAACTATTGAGCCTGTGTTCTAGAGCCCGGGAGCTGCAACTGCTGAAGCCTACAACTTAGAACCCAGAAGCCCATGCACCGCAACTACAGAGTACCCCCGGCTTGCCGCAACTAGAGAAAGCCCTAGCAGCAACAAAGACCTAGCCTAGCCAAAAATAAGTTAACTCTTTTTCAAAAAAGGAAAGATATCTTGATAAATGCTACAATATGACTGAAACTTGTGGATATTTTGCTATGTGAAAACAGGCCAGTCACAAAAAGACAAATATTTCAAGATTCCATTTAGTACTTAAGAATACTCAAATTCAGAGAAAAGTTGTTGTCAAGGGATATATTCACCATACTAATACAATTGAATGTATATTTAATCATGTACAGTTAACTTATCCAGTAGTCCAAGGTAAACTATTAAAACATATGGTGTTGACAAAAATCTACAAGAGACAAGGGAACAGAGGGAAATGTCCTAAAAAATAGAATTCTAATAATGCCTATTATTAGAAATGTCTATTTTAACATCATCAAAAAGCAAAGTTAAGACTTTACACAGCATACCACAGTCTAAAAGAAGGTCAGAAACTGGAGTTAAAAAAAAAAAAAAGAAAGAAATAAAGCTTTCAATGTACAAGCTTGGGCAAGATTATAACCCAAAATTTAGGAATAAGATAATTTATCCTTAAAGTTAAGGACGATAAGATGGGAGGAGGAGAGTCACCATACAAGCTTTTTTTTTTTAAAAAAAAGGCAAATCTCAGTATATAATAAAATGGAATATTATTTGGCTATAAAAAGAAATGAAGTACTTATACATGCTACAAAATTGTGCTGATATGAAGTAGAACATCAATGAACCTTTAAAACATTACATTAGGTCAAAGAAGCCAGTCAGAAAGGGCACATATTACTATACTCCATTTACACTGTATGTCCAGAACAGAAAAATCTATAAACACAGAAAGCAGATTACCAGTTGTTTATTGCTGGGATTGGGGTGGTGAGGAAGAGGAAGGAACTGGGAATCAATAGTTTTGATTATGGTGATGGCTGCATAATTGTATTATTGTTTTTGTTCAGTCACTAAGTCCTGCCCAACTCTTTGCGACCCCATGAACTGCAGCATGCCAGGCTTCCTTCCTGTTCTTCACTATCTCCCAGAGTTTGCGCAGACTCATATCTGTTGAGTTGCTGAGGCGATCCAATCATTCCATTCTCTGTCGCCCCTGCTCCTCCTGCCCTCAACCTTTCCCAACATCAAGGTCTTTTCCAATGAATAGCCTCTTTGCATCAGGTGGCCAAAGTATTAGAGTTTCAGCATGAGTCATTTCAATGAATAATCAGGGTGATTTCCTTTAGGATTGACTGATTTGGTTTCCTTGCCATCCAAGGGACTCTCAAGAGTGTTCTCCGGGACAATTGAAAACTGTCAGTTCTTTGGCACTCAACCTTCTTTTGCTCCAACTCTCACATCCGTACAGGAATGTAGAAAAACCACAGCTTTGACTATAGTTGATCTTTGTCAGCAAAGTGACGTCTCTGCTTTTTAATACCGTCTAGATTTGTACAGCTTTTCTTCCAAGGAGCATGTTTTTATTTCATGGCTGCAGTCACGGTCCACAGTGATTTTGGAGCCAAAGAAAATAAAATCTGCCTCTAGCATAATTCTATAAATATACTAAAACCCACTGAATTATGTAATTTAAACGGGTGAATTGTATAGTATGTAAAGCATTTGAGGCTACAATAAACAGTTACCAGTGAAGAAATCTAAACAATACAACTGCTCTTGATAAGTGCACCCATTCAATGCCATACTGTGTGACAAAAGGCACCAACAAGTAGTTAAATATTAATAGTGGTAAATTTTTAAAAAATAACTCTGCTAAGACTTCATCAAATAATATCTAATACTCAAGCCAGAAAGCAAGATCTACATGAAAGAAAAGAATGAAATTTATAAAAGAAAAACATAATCTAAGGACCAAAACTCAAGAAATCCTGCGAGTTCCCTGGAAAAAGTCAGTACCAACTACGTATCTCCCTGTCTCCAGACAGCAGCAGCCGCACTCAACTACGAAACAGGAACAACCCAAATACCTTCAGCAGATTTTCAAAAATCAAATCCAGGACTTCCCCAGTGGTTCAGAGGCTAAGACACCACACTTCCAATTCAGGGGACCTGGGTTGCATCCTTGGTCACAGAACTAGAGCCCACATGCTGCAGCTAAAGATTTGCATGCTGCAACTAAAAGAACCTGCATGCCACAGTGAAGATGTAAGGTCGCACATGCTGCAAAGACCTAGTGCAGCCAAATTAAATAGAAACATATTTAAAAAATAAAAATAAAACCCATATTCAGGTACATTTTAACAAGCTAACAAAACTGTTCTTTCCTCTTCACCTGGCTAGTAATGCTACCAGCAATATTGTTTTTGATATATATACATTTCCCTTTATCATGACCTGGTACAAATACCCGTTTTCATCTAATAGCTCAGAAGACAGACCTGGGTTCATAAAATAGAGAAAAACAAGATTAAAGTAGATAATCATAAAGAATAAATCAATGTTATGATAAATGCTAAAACTTTACTCATATAGGTCTCTCTAGGGACTCTATACTACATCTATGTTGAATAACTGCTCAAGTTTTTAATCGTTTAATATTATGTATTACACTGAGAACCAGAGTAGAAAAGTTGCTCACTTTCCTTGAAAAAAGCCAAAACACAGAGGACACCTAATCATCTTTACTAGAAGAGGCAAATCCAAATAAAAGATTCTCTCCCAGGACCAAACATGTGCAACCTAAAGAAAAATAAGTAGAAAGCAATCCCTTTCTCATCCCCTGGAGACTGTAAGCAGGGCTTTGTAACAGCCAAATCTGCAAGAAACTGTGGGCACTTGAATTTATCACTGCACACTCCAGATCATGATCTTTAAGATTCTAAAGATTTTAAAGTTTAGTTAAAGTTGGTTCTAAAGTTTTTTGTACTGGCAAAAGTTCCCAGATTTTCGGAGCTGGTTCAATGATAAAGATGGCTGCTGTGTTGATGATGAGCTGCCGACCTGCCCAGAGACCAGTTAGTTCAGCCCAACAGGCATCTCTGGGGATTGTTTCACTCAGAGGCTTAGGACTCAGGCAAGTTTTCCCTGGTTCAGGCTTCATCTACAGAAAGATAGGAATATATCTTCCCCAACTGTAAAGTAGCATAAATGAGTCAAATGACAACAGCAAATGCCCCAGGAATTCAAAGAGGAAGAAAGCACAGAGTTTCGTCATGTCTCATATATTAGCTTTTCTTTAGCAAAAAAGTCTGATTATAAATGTGCCACAATAATTATTTCATGAAAAAATTAATGGACTCTAATACCAGTGAAGAAAAGTCTGACAGGAAAACGGTCATTTATAGTCTCAGAGCACTCCCCTGAAAAAATGTGTATTAATTACTAGGAAGAAAGGAGTATCTTTACAAAGGAGAAACTTGGCAGAAACCACTTTCCTTAAGTAATCAAAACTAACATCACTAGTAATGAGATAAATACGTATCATAAACCCTCGGATATGATGTATTGAGAAAGATAGCTATATCATTCTGTGCCATTCCTACCAAAAACCAGTAACATGAATCTAATCATGAGGAAACGTCTCCGATTATTATTGAAGGGCTTTCTACAAAATAGGTGCTCCAAAGTGTCATCAGGGCCATGAAAGACAAAGGACGATGATTCCAGACAGATAAACTGTTCTAGATTGAACAGTAAACAGACAAGGGAAATAAAAATCCTGTGTGATCTCAGCTGGATACTGGACCAGAATATTTGCTTGCTTGACAGAGATCAAGACCATCCCCATGGAAAAGAAATGCAAAAAAGCAAAATGGCTGTCTAGGGAGCCCTTACAAATAGCTGTGAAAACAAGAGAGGCGAAAAGCAAAGGAGAAAAGGAAAGATATAAGCATCTGAATCCAGGGTTCCAAAGAATTGCAAGAAGAGATAAGAAAGCCTTCCTCAGCGATCACTGAAAAAAAATAGAGGAAAACAACAGAATGGGAAAGACTAGAGATCTCTTCAAGAAAATTAGAGATACCAAGGGAACATTTCATGCAAAGATGGGCTCGATAAAGGACAGAAATGGTATCGACCTAACAGAAGCAGAACATATTAAGAGGTGGCAAGAATACACAGAAGAACGGTACAAAAAAGACCTTCATGACCAAGATAATCACGATGGTGTGATCATTCACCTAGAGCCAGACATCCTGGAATGTGAAGTGAAGTGGGCCTTAGAAAGCATCACTACGAATAAAGCTAGTGGAGGTGATGGAATTTCACTTGTGCTATTTCAAATACTGAAAGATGACGCTGTGAAAGTGCTGCACTCAATATGCCAGCAAATTTGGAAAACTCAGCAGTGGCCACAGGACTGGACAAGGTCCGTTTTCATTCCAATCCCAAAGAAAGGCAATGCCAAAGAATGCTCAAACTACCTCACAATTGCACTCATCTCACACGCTAGTAAAATAATGCTCAAAATTCTCCAAGCCAGGCTTCAGCAGTACATGACCTGTGAACTTCCAGATGTTCAAGCTGGTTTTAGAAAAGGCAGAGGAACCAGAGATCAAATTGCCAACAACTGCTGGATCATGGAAAAAGCAA
This sequence comes from Redunca redunca, assembly GCA_006410935.1. Classification (NCBI taxonomy): domain Eukaryota; kingdom Metazoa; phylum Chordata; class Mammalia; order Artiodactyla; family Bovidae; genus Redunca; species Redunca redunca. The sequence goes on along the minus strand of SJYQ01091791.1, from coordinate 56,312 downwards.
GAAAGTTCCAGAAAAACATCTATTTCTGCTTTATGTGACTACGCCAAAGCCTTTGACTGAGTGGATCACAATAAAGTGTGGAAAATTCTAAAAGAGATGGGAATACCAGACCACCTAACCTGCCTCTTGAGAAACCTATATGCAGCTCAGGAGGCAACAGTTAGAACTGGACAGGGAACAACAGACTGGTTCCAAATAGGAAAATGAGTACGTCAAGGCTGTATATTGTCACCCTGCTTATTTAACTCATACGCAGAGTACATCATGAGAAACGCTGGGCTGGAAGAGGCACAAGCTAGAGTCAAGATTGCCGGGAGAAATCTCAATAACCTCAGATATGCAGATGACACCACCCTTATCGCAGAAAGCGAAGAGGAGCTAAAAAGCCTNTGATGAAAGTAAAAGAAGAGAGTGAAAAAGTTGGCTTAAAGCTCAACATTCAGAAAACGAAGATCATGGCATCTGGTCCCATCACTTCATAGGAAAGAAATGGGGAAACAGTGGAAACAGTGTCAGACTTTTTTTCTCATGAGGTGGCCACAGTACTGGAGTTTCAGCTTTAACATCATTCCTTCCAAAGAAATCCCAGGGCTGGTCTCCTTCAGAATGGACTGGTTGGATCTCCTTGCAGTCCAAGGGCTCCAAAATCACTGCAGATGGTGATTGCAGCCATGAAATTAAAAGACACTTACTCATTGGAAGAAAAGTTATGACCAACCTAGATAGCATATTCAAAAGCAGAGACACTACTTTGCCAACAAAGGTCCGTCTAGTCAAGGCTATGGTTTTTCCAGGGTCATGTATGGATGTGAGGGTTGGACTGTGAAGAAAGCTGAACACCGAAGAATTGATGCATTTGAACTGTGGTGTTGGAGAAGACTCTTGAGAGTCCCTTGGACTGCAAGGAGATCCAACCAGTCCATTCTGAAGGAGACCAGCCCTGGGATTTCTTTGGAAGGAATGATGCTAAAGCTGAAACTCCAGTACTTTGGCCACTTCATGCGAAGAGTTGACTCATTGGAAAAGACTCTGATGCTGGGAGGGATTTGGGGGAGAAGGAGAAGGGGACGACCGAGGATGAGATGGCTGGATGGCATCACTGGACTCAATGGATGTTGAGTCTGAGTGAACTCCAGGAGTTTGTGATGGACAGGGAGGCCTGGCGTGCTGCGATTCATGGGGTCGCAAAGAGCCGGACATGACTGAGCAACAGAACTGAACTGAAGGACATTAGCAGGATAACTAGAAAGTTTTGAATAAGGCCAATAGATCATAACAATAGTAATTTCTTGATTTTATAATTTTAAGGTAGTTCTGAAAGCAGTATCTTTTTTCTTAGGAGTTTACACACTGAAATATTTAGGGGTAAGATGGCATTACGTTTGAAATGCACACACAATGGTTTCAGGGGAAAAAAATGTACATATATAGAGAAAATGCAAATGTAGTAAAATATTACAAAGTTTGGGGACTCTGGGTAAACACTCTACAAAACTCTGCTGTTTTTTTATTTTAAAATAAAATGTTAAAACCATACCCTGAGCACTTCTGTGTATACTGTGTAATCCAGTAAATATTAGTTTGGTGGAAAAGTGATTATGGTTTCAGACCATGAATTTTAAATCACTGTAACTAGGCTCAAACACATCTTTATTAATGAAAATAGGAACTATTACAGTCAACATTTTTTTGCCATGAGAAATAAGTTTATTACTGTAGCGTAAAAGTCTGTTTCAGAATTTGATGAACTCTTGGGAATCATTTTCTGTCTTGTGTTGATTGTGGAAGCATTTTCCCTGCAAAAAGTTGTTGAGGTGCTTGAAGAAGTGGTAGTCGATTGGTGAGAGGTCAGGTGAGTATGGAGCATGAGGCAAAACTTTAGAGCCCAAATTTTTGCAACTTTTGAAGCACTGGTTGTGCAACATGTGGTCAAGCAGCTAAACCCGTATCACGTTAACTACTGAGCCTGATCACTCTGGAGTCAGTGCACCACAACTAGAGAGGGAAGCCCACACACTGCAAAGAAAGATCCCCCTTGCTCTCATATAAGACCTGATACTGCCAAATAAAAAAAAATTTTAAGAAAAGGAAATCTATTACAAAGGCATTTTTTAAATAATCAGGAAACTTTATGTATAGATTATTAGATGATATTTTTAAGTGTGAAAACAGCATTATGGTTACATAGAAAATCACATACATTTTTTAGAGATGCTTACCACAGTAATATATGATAAAATATTCACAAAAATCTATTTTAAATATTTATCCAGATATATAGCTAAAATCCTTAAACATTACTGACTAAACATGAAGGGACTCAGGGTTCATTTATTCTCTCCATTTTTCTCTGTGCTTGAAATTAATAAGAAAAAAATCTACAAAAGGAAATTACAATTGAAATCTGTTTTTAAAGTACAACCTTCTTTTCACTGTGCCCAACAAATTAGTATATAATTCTGCCCTTTTTTGATCTCTGAAAATTATTTACTTTTGGCCCACATAGTAGAAATTTAGTAATGATAACTGGATGAATAGCCAAGGGAACTGACAGCATATGCAGTATACCTACATTAATTTCTATCCCTAATATTTCTGATTAAAAGAAATTCTGCCACTGTAAAATGCTCATTTGGAGAAAAGTCACAACTGAGTGGAACAATGGATCAAACAAAATGTCAGTCAATTCAGGTAGCTTTACTGAACCAAAATAAGATATTCCTATTACATTATGTATCTTGATGTTTAGAACCCTAAGAAAATTCAGTTACAACTCTAAATATGTGGAACTACATTCTTGAAGTGGCTTAACGACATCCCAAATTAATAAATGCAAAGAAATGATCACTAACAGAAAACACTGGATGGGGGTAATCAATGGGCAAATAATTTCAAAACTAGTATCATATGGGTAAAACACATCTGTTAAAGTCCAACACAGGAGAACTTAGTAACTTTTTGGTCAGAGCTTCAAATTTTAAATTATTCACACAAAGGGCCTTTTTCTCAGCTCATCTGAAAACAACCAATATGGTTCCTCAAAATTATATAATTCAAACATTTCACTTAAAGGCATCAGTAAATGAATCAAAAGATTTCAGATCAACCGTTCTTTCAGAGTACACTGCTCTTAGTGAACTGAGTATATGAACAGCCTGCCTCCTTCTCCCCATCACAAGTATCTCCTTCCTCCACATTCTCTTACCTCTACCACGAGCTCGTTTGCCTCGATCTGAAGGCTTGTCCCCTTGATTGCAATCAATTCCGTTCTCTTCACCTCTAACTAAAGTGGAAAAGAGCAAACAGCTACTGAAGAGAAGGACAAAAAGACTCCTTCTGCCCCTCAACAACAACAAAAAGGTGTTTTAAAAAAGGTTGAAATTTAACCAAAGGGTTTGGAAAATACGATAAACAAAACCAAGCCAGAGTGACTCAAAAAAGTAACAGAAGAACTTGCTTAATTTGTAGGTGAAAATTCAAAAAGAAATCAAAATGACATACTACTTTTTTTGTTGTTTGGACTTGCCCTCCCATAAAGTTAAGTTTACTTCCAAAACACGACCTTTGTTATGCAACGATATGCAACAAAATTTACTCATTGGTTAAGTTCAAAACCTGGAAAGGCAAAGACTAGCCAACTGCAATGCCAAGGAAATACTGAGTTCTTGGGGAAGTTAACTGTTAACAGTCTTTTCTTCTCCTCGTTCCTATATTGGCATTAGTGACTCTATACAATATAGAATATTTATGAACAATACTGGCACAGCTTGCTCCCCTCTTTCAGGGCTTAACTCTGTGAGTTGTCAGTGAGGCCTTCCATGGCCACTCTCTTTAAATTTGTCAAACCCCTATTTATAATTCCCATCTCTCTGCCTTTGTTTTTCCCCAGAACATTATTTCTACCTAATGCCATTAAAATACTGTAATATTAATATGAAATGTTACTCTTTTTTATTATTACATCTCACACTACTTCCCTTAAAAGTCTTAGAAGGGCAGGGGCCTTACTGTGGTCCAGTGGCTAAGATTCTGTGGTCCCAATGCAGGGACCCCAGGTTCAATCCCTGGTCAGGGAACTAGATCCCACATGCCTGCAACTAAAGATCTGGCACGCTACAACTAAGACCCAGGACAGCCAAATAAATACATAAATAAAAGTATATACGTTTTCAAAAAGTCTTAGAAGGGCAAAGATTTCTGTATTCTTCATTGCTGTATGCCTTTAAGAATATCTTCTACATTGTAGATACTCGATAAACATCTGTAGAATAAACTAGTGAAAGTTTGTAAGGGGACATGTTAAATATTTATATTCTATTCATCCATAATTTAGCTACTTTGGTATGCCTGCACAGAAAGTAGTGTTCTGGGTGAATGATGCCAAAACTTGAGTTGAATGGAAAGTACTGAGAAAAACCTTCCCTATTCAACAACTTTCCTCTTAATCTAAACCCTCCAAATACCATGAATATCCATAAGTAGGGAAGAATAAACAGCTTTGTCTATCAGCCAACAAAAAAACCCTTCTTTAAAATTAGAAGATGCACTAGATTAGAGAAGGCACTCTTAAGACACAACAGAACTACCTACAGCCCAGGTCAGTGCTAATATGAAACTGCATCAGCTGGGTTTCTAACAAACTACTCAGTTGTAGCTACGTGTTACTTATATTAACAAATACTGCATTAAGGAAGTGGATTTATGGGCATTCATTGAATCATTCTGACAGCTTTTTAGTATGCATGAAAATTTTCATAAAGCAAAGCTGAGGCTAAAGGTCTGTACTTACACTCTCTCCCACGATTGCCACCTCTTACTTTCCGGTTGTTGTTTCCACGTCCACGGCTCACTTCTCTCTCACTTCTCTTCTCTCTATTCTCTTTGTTTTCTGAACTTTCTTTTCCAAAATTCTTCTTCTTCCCTCCTACAGTCTCCCATGAAGTCTACCGAAAATAAGAGCATTTATTCAGAGCTGTCATTTAAAGTATGTACAATCATCAAGGGTGTGTGCATTTATCTTTTGAACCTAATTACCTCTACCTTACACCTTGCATGCCTACCATTCTAATTCTTCTCCATAAACATACTGTACTTTCTGATGACAAAGACAGCAAATCTCTTGGTAGGTTCCTACTGCTATGGAGAGCACAAAAGATTACAGCTTAACTGACAACATACTGTATGTTGTCCCATGACAGAGCCTTTTTCTATACTGATAAGAATAAAGCAAATGTTACTTCCCCAAGCTCCCACTCTATACCATCCCCACCTACCTCAGTAGTTAGCCAAACACCTATAATATACAGAACTAGTTCGAAAACTGTAAGATTTTACCTTAAAACCTCAGGAATATAATTTTTCCTATTCAGTTGTCTAAGATAACCATCTTAAAGAATTTAGTGGTTGACAAATTTGAGGTTAGTTCTTAAATACGGAAAATTTCAGCCCCCAAAGACCTGTTCTAATGAAAAGTTAAATCATTTATATAACCTCCTTTCTCCCCCAAATCAAATCATAGCCAGAAAAATCGTGGAGAAAAGAATGAAACACTATGTTCTTACAGATATGAGTATTAGGATATCCATCAGGATGTTGCTGGGAGATCCCAAAACTGACCCATTGGTTTCTATTTACTTTTCCATAATTTTCCAAATCCACAAGGGATTTGAAGTGATTCAATTTCAAACTAAGCAATAACTATTTTAAACTTAAAAAAAAAAATGTTATCCAAGTGCAGAAAATGATTGGATATGAAAAAAAATACAAATTAAGACAAGTTATTTTCCACCTCTACTTCAGTTCATTAGTTCAGTCGCTGAGTCGTGTCCGACTCTTTGTGACCCCATGAATCGCAGCATGCCAGGCCTCCCTGTCCATCACCAACTCCCTGAGTTCACTCAGACTCACGTCCATCGAGTCAGTGATACCATCCAGCCATCTAATCCTCTGTCGTCCCCTTCTCCTCCTGCCCCCAATCCCTCCCAGCATCAAAGTCTTTTCCAATGAGTCAACTCTTCACATGAGGTGGCCAAAGTACTGGAGTTTCAGCTTTAGCATCATTCCTTCCAAAGAAATCCCAGGGTTGATCTCCTTCAGAATGGACTGGTTACATCTCCTTGCAGTCCAAGGGACTCTCAAGAGTCTTCTCCAACACCACAGTTCAAAAGCATCAATTCTTCGGTGCTCAGCCTTCTTCACAGTCCAACTCTCACATCCATACATGACCACTGGAAAAACCACAGCCTTGACTAGACAGACCTTAGTCGGCAAAGTAATGTCTCTGCTTTTCAATATGCTATCTAGGTTGATCATAACTTTTCTTCCAAGGAGTAAGCGTCTTTTAATTGCATGGCTGCAATCATGATCTGCAATGATTTTGGAGCCCAAAAAAATAAAGTCTGACACTGTTTCCCCATCTCTTTCCTATGAAGTGATGGGACCAGATGCCATGATCTTCGTTTTCTGAATGTTGAGCTTTAGGCCAACTTTTTCACTCTCCACTTTCGTTTTCATCAAGAGGCTTTTTAGTTCCTCTTCACTTTCTGCCATAAGGGTGGTGTCATCTGCATTTTCCACCTCTAAGCTTTGATAAATTTTTTAAAAAATCAACAGCCAATAGTTATGGTAGAATAATGAGGTATTTTCAGTTCTGATTAACATCCATCCATTCTAACCTTCCAGGAAGTCTTCCTGGCAATAGTGTCCAAAATTTATATTGGTTCAAAACTTCTGTCCCAGTAATACTACTTTTTGGTTTTTATTCAGAGGAAATAATCTGATAATTGTACAAACATTTATATGCAGACAATGAACAAAAAAGGATGGAAATTTTCCCAAATATTTAGCTTAACAGACTACCACTCTAGAACATTCATAAAGTGAGAAATATATAGCCAGTTAAAGAGTAATCCACGTGTTCACAGAAAGCCATAATATATAAGAGACACAAGTTATCAGCAAACTGTATAAAATAGCATTACATTTTTAAGCTCAAATAGGAGCTTGTGTATTGCTGGAAAAAGTAGTAGTTATCTAAGTGAGGGCCTTTTAAGATCATTTACCTTTTTTATTGTTCTGCATTGTTTTTTAATTGGCAAACACAATAAAGCTTATTTATTCCAGAAAAGAAATTCCACAGCATATAAACTCCATCTATTACATTCGCTGATATGAATAAACATGACAATTTTGTAAGATTTCTATATAATACATTTGAGAGAGGATGAGATGGCTGGATGGCATCACTGACTCAATGGATGTGAGTCTGACTAAACTCCGGGAGCTGGTGATGGACAGGGAGGCCTGGCGTGCTGCGATCATGGGGTCGCAGAGTCGGACACGACTGAGCTACTCAGCTGAACTGAACTGAAGTGTCAGCAAGCAAGAACTCTTCAAAATTTGATTTCCTCACTTAACATCATGCATTTTCCTGACAAACTTACATATTTGATAGTTCTATCATGCTGGACCAGTGTTATCTTGTACAGAATTTTAGCCACAGATACTGCTATACTCAAATAATGAAGTATTTCCCAATTATCTGATGTTTATAATTATAAATTTCATTCTACTCCCTTTCTTATTAAATAAAAAGATACTCATTTTAGTTTTGAGCTTGTCACAGTAGTTCATTTTAATACATCCTATGCCTAACATAGTCTACCTATAAAAATGAGAACCCCATTAAACCTAAATAATGATAAGGAAGGCACTTTTTGATGTGCTCATCTTTATGTCCCATTTAGGTGAATGACTGTTTTAATCTGCTATGAAATGTATTTCCTTAATGAAAAAATACAAATGAAATACTGTGTAATTTCTATTTAGAAATCAAAAGATCAGAACTGACACCTGCCTCTGGTGTGGCTTTAGCAGCACCCTTTCTAAAATACAAAGAGAGGAGCTTTAGTGTGCCGTGTGCATTCCTCAAACTTTACAAAGCTTAAAAAAATTTTTTTCTTATTTTATATAGCTGTCAGACTGTCATGAAAATGTGTCTGACACATAAGCAAATAGATATAACAGCAAATCCTGATTTTCTGTTAACCTAGAGAGATAAGGAGTAGCGAGCGGTGTGGATTGAGATGAAGGAACATGAGCAGTGTAGCCAGTTTTTCAGGTAGTGAAATGTCCAGAGACCCAGAGAATTTTGGCAACTGTATAAGGCTGGAATAGATGACCAAGTTCTCTTTAGTCTTCAGATTCTACAACTTCATGAAGAAACCATACGTATGCAACAAAACAGACATTTCTCGTTAGTGTTCTTTCTGGTTCTAAAATATATATGGAATGGCACCCATAATCCCCTCTACCTCCACCAAGTAAGGTAAAGCTGAAAACGCAGTATCAAACTGGAGACAAAGTTTAGCAATGCAAATCAATTAATAATACTTACAGTGTCTGAATTCCCCTCCAGCAATACGTTGATAGCTTTGTTGACATCTCCATTACAGTCATGGAGAGCCACTATGCATTCATCCTGATTTTTTCCTGTCACCTCCATAAGCTGTTGAAATTATAAGAAAATGATTAGGGGAACCCAAAATTGGCACTTGATATTAATTTTAAGATTCTACTATATAAAGACAAAGATTATGCAATCCTTCCATATGAAGATGGCCTCTTCCAGACTCCCGAGTGTACAATCTAAAATAAGGTTTACCTGCTTTTTTGGTGACTCCATATCTTTCCACCAAAACTGGCAAAGTCAAGCTACAAATCAACCTTCCTCCAAGCTGACCAAGCATCAGATTCTTAATCCACAGAATATATATATATACATACCAACATTCTCAGAACATTCACGATCAGTTTTATGACTGCTCAAACTAGTTCACAGGCCTGGGATTCCCACGTTTCTAAACTGCTCAAATGTTAAGTGGGACTATATATATTTCAAAAAATACTGGAGTGGGTTGCTGTTTCCTTCTTCAGGGGATCTTCCTGACCCAGGGATCGAACCTGGGTTTCCCACACTGCAGGCAGAATCTTTACAGTCTAAGCCACCAGAGAAGCCCTCCCAAAGACTAAGTATGAGTATATGGCCACAACCGCCAAACATCCAGTCCAAATGCTTGCATTGTACAACAGTCTAGCAGTCTCTGACGACATTCCCTACGTGGGCTATTACTGCTTGGTTTAGAAGATTCCATGTACAAAATAATCTATAACACTTTAGTGAAAGTCACTCAGTCGTGTCCTACTCTTTGCAACCCCCTGGACTGAGCCTGCCAGGCTCCTCTGTCCATGGAATTCTCCAGGCAAGATTACTGGAGTGTGTTGCCATGCCCTTCTCCAGGGGATCTTCCCAACCCAGGGATTGAACCCAGGTCTCCTGCATTACAGGTGGATTCTTTACTACCTGAGCCACCAGAGAAGCCCTATAACACTCTAAGGTCTCACAATTACAATTTGGCAGCTACCACAAAACTCACTTGTGGACATACTATTTTCTCAAGTGGCCTTAACAGGGTACTACTGTTTAAAATTAAAGAAATCTCCTTGGTGGGCTCCCTACAAGAGAAACTAAGCTATTTAATATGTTCAACACAAGGAACAACGACAGATTAAGCACAATATAGGTTTCTCAATTATTAGTGAGCAAATGTATGATCTAAATATGTTTGCTTAACTACATTTACCTATTTCAATATGCACCAATATCAGCTGCATTTCAAAATACTTTGACCCCAACATCCGAAATGATTTCTCTGTGGTCATGAAACAATTAGCCTATCAAAAAGGCAGGTCTTTTGATCTCATAAATACAGCTCTTTATACCACCCCATTCCATATGATTTCCTTCCTGTGTTACCTAGCAAGGCTGTATATACTCTAGAGCTTTCCAGTGCTTCAGTATTTGGATGTCTACTAACGAGGTTAGATTTTTATCAAGACTCTGTAGTGGCCCAAAACCCATCACATACAGTTATTAAGATGTACAGTTACTGTCGAAATTCCCCCAGTGACTGGATTAGTAAAAGAGAGGACCATCATTAAAACTTAAAGCTCTGAACTGTACCAGTGCTCCTGTTTGTGTGTCTACCATACTCTTCAGATAAATATGTAGAAGTATGTCTCAAATAACTCATAAACCTCACTCCAATGAATGAGTTCGATGACTTTTTAAGAAATCCTTTCTATGGCTTTCCAAAAATATCACTTTAAGTCTGATGACAGCAACTTAGGTACACAGTAAAGTGCTAAAAGGTTCACCAAGGGACTTTCATTACAAGGAATTACTGGGAGACATCTACCAACGTAAGGTAAGGGTTATAGCTTGGTTTCTAGAATATTGAATGGAAAGAAACTCTTATCAAAAAAGAATAGCATGAAATTATGTTATCTCACTAGAGTTCTAAATGAAGACATCACCCTAAAATTTAATAACTTTTCCAATCTATGTTTAGAATCATCACAATATGTGAAAAGGCAATTCAGCTCTTCCTTAAAATCAAACAAAATTTTCTGAGAATTTGTCAAATACTAAATATACTCTCTATGCATAAGTATATACAATGTCAGCCTGCTTTCACAAATGCTCATTGTTCACATGTAACACTAATAACTCAGAAAGGTTCTACTGCTAAAATTGCTTCATTCTAGCCACCAATACAGGTATTTAATCACTGGTTCAAAATCCAATTATTTGCAACTAAGCAAAAAACGTAATTTAAAATAAGAATCTCTAGTGAAATTACCTTTTAAAGCACAGTAAAACAGATTACAAAAATAAGAGTATCCTTTGCCAGAAACATACCTGTTTAACTTTAGCTTCAAACTCTGAATCATTTTTATCAAAGATCACTTGAGCAAGACGCATCTGTTCAGCTGTTGCCTGTAAAATCAAATACAATTGTTAAAGATTTAATGCCAAAACCTGGTGCAAACAGATAAAAGTTCTCAATCACTCTGGTTACAAAAATACTGATTAACTAAAAAAACAAAAGGACTCTGTATTTAGACCTCTTAAGTGTATATAATGTGTTCCCATAAAGTAAATAAGTACCCAATTAAATAGCAAAAAGGTCCCATTCCTTTGGCCAAATGACCTAAATGAAGTCCTGTTCATTTTCATCAGCCATGTGACTCATTTAAATTTTCTTTTTTGAATTTTCTTTCCCTTGAGGAGATGAAGTTACATCATAACAGAAAGTGGAAGAACAGGAAGCAGTGCAAACTTCCAGAATACAGGCTTAGACCCAGCCTTGCGGTCAAAAAGCAGAAGAGCTTTGCTATCAACTCAAAAAAGACCAGTTCTGAAGAGAAGGCTGTACTTACCTAAAGGAAAACTTTTAAGTTACATTTTTAGCCACAGTTTTTTTTAATGATTTTCATTTAACAGAATTTTAAAAGAACCAACTTTCAAACACTAAAATTAGTCAGCTACAGAGAAAATTCTTTTCCAGCTGTTTTCACTCAAAACCATTTTTATAAAAAAAAAAAAAAAGACCAAGTTACTGAATTTTTGAGGTTTACTTTTGTAGTATTTCTGCCAATTAAAAATTTAGAAAGGCATTTAAAAAAAAGTAATTCTTGGGAATTCCCTGACTGTCCAATAGTTAAAACTGCACTTTACTACTGAGGGCATGGGTTCAATTCCTGGTCAAGAAACTAAGATCCCACAAGCTTCACCACACAACAAAAATAAATAAATAAACAAAAATTAAAAGATTTTTTTTAAAAACTTGAAAGAAAATCTGAAAAGGTAACTCTTGTGCAGTGAGTTAACAGCAACATACCCAAAGGTACCATAACTGTGACAATAAAACCAGATGAGGGATACACAGGAAATCTCTGGTCTCTCGGGAACATTCTAATAAATCTAAAATTACTCCAGGGCTTCCTTGGGGGCTCAGTTGTGAAGAATCTGCCTGCCAGTGCAGGAGATACAAGTTTGATCCCTGGTCCAGGAAGATTCCACATGCAGCAGAGCAACCACAACTACTGAGCCTGTGCTCTAGAGCCTTGGAAGCCACAACTACCGAGTCCACAGACCCTAGAGCCCGTGATCCTCAACTAGAGAGTAGCCCCCAGAGCTAGGAAAAAGCCCATGCAGCAACGAAGACGCAGCACAGACAAAATAAATAATAAACTATTTTGGAGTAATTTTAAGTAAAGTTACTACTGCTAGCTAAAATCTATACTAACTCCTAACATAAACATTTTTAAAGTTAAATCATATAAATTAATGAATGAGCTTGGGGTGGGGGATTCACTAAATGCTAATAATAAACAGCTTTTCATCTTTGCTTTTAGTATGAAAAGAAAAGAAAGTGAAGTCGCTCAGTCATGTCCGACTCTTTGCAACCCCACGGACTGTAGCCCACCAGGCTCCTCCGTCCATGGGATGCTCCACATTGCAGGCAGATGCTTTAACCTCTGAGCCACCAGGGAGGCCTGCTTTTAATATAGATTCATAATAATCTTGATGGTGGGGGTGAGGAGGTTGTTAGTATTTCTTACAATGTAAAAACACTTTTCATAAGACCTTTCCAGTTCATGTGTGTGGCTGATTATTCAAGCTCCAGATAGCTTTGGCCAGTTCCCTCCAACCAAATGGCCAATCCTTTGATCCCAACCTATGCCTGCTGTGATCTCAGCTGAAGTGCTAGTACATTACAGAAAGATGTTTACATTACAGAAACACTGTCTACACATAGGACCAATTTTACATCAATCCTCATCAGTATACATAAGGGCCTTCTTTACATACACCTTCAAATGAGAAGTCCCAGTGCTGCAGCCTAAAGAACCAAGGTATGAAATAAGTGAATGAAGTAAAAGGGAAAACCAAAGGGAAAAATGAGTTCTGGAAAGATGGCACTTCCACATTATATAATCTGAGTTTTGGGTAGTGGCAACCACTTATGAGTCAAAGTAAACCACTGGGAAAGGGCTTCCTTGGTGGTCCAGTGGTTAAGAATCTGACTCACAATGCAGGGGACACAGGTTCAATCCTTGGTATGGGAAGATCTCACATGCCACGGAGCAACTAAGCCCATGCACCACAACTACTGAGCCTCCACTCTAGAGCCCTCAAGCCACAACTACTGAGCCCATGTGACGTGTAGCTAGAACCCATGCTCAACAAGAAAAGCTTCTGCAACAAGAAGCCCACATACCACAACCAGAGAGTAGCCCCCAACTCGCTACAACTAGAGAAAAGCCTGAGCACAGCAACAAAGACCCAGTGCAGTCAAAAATAAAAATAAATGATTTTTTAAAATCCACTGGGATAAAAAAAGAATATATACACTATACATATATATGAATCATTTTGCTGTAGAGCAGCAATTAACACTATAAATCAACTATACTTCTATAAAAATAAATAATTAAAAATACATTTTTTAAAAATGAAGTAAACCATTGGGGCTCTTGGTGCTAAAATCCCACATGATTAATTTCTGTCCATTTTCCCTAATACCAATCCCTCCTAGTCTCTGAACTTCAAGTCTAAAAATCGTGCCTCAATCATATTCACTCAGCCTTGCCCCAATCCAAGCATATGAATGCTCATCGCTTAACATAAATTTCCTTAAATAACAAAACTTACTCACAGCCCACAAGAAAATCACAATGACTCGTAAGTTAACTACCTAATACCAAAAACTACTTACTTGGCACTTACGTAATTTTCTCAGATATCAAAAGCAAAATACTAACCATTACTACTTTGTAGGGTCTACTTTGGAGAAGGTAATGGCACCCCACTCCTGTATTCTTGCCTGGCAAATCCCATGGGCAGAGGAGCCTGGTGGGCTGCAGTCCATGGGGTGGCTAAGAGTTTGACATGACTGAGCAACTTCACTTTCACTTTTCACTTTCATGCCTTGGAGAAGGAAATGGCAACCCACTCCAGTGTGCTTGGCTGGAGAGTCCCAGTGCCAGCGGAGCCTGGTGGGCTGCCGTCTATGGGGTCGCATAGAGTCCGACACGACTGAAGCGACTTAGCAGCAGCAGCAGCAGGGTCACATTATTGACTGTAAACATCTGTATTATGTTTATTGGCTGCATAAAAATCTACTAGATAGGTCTTACATTTTACTCTATAAACTTTCATTACAATCTAAACACTACAGGAGTCAGTATTACACTTAATCCTCTTTCTCTATATATATCCAGGATAGCTTTCTGAGAATACATACAAAGATGGGTCAAAGAAGTGTCTAGAAAAATGTTAAAAGAAGTTTCATACATCTGCTCAAAAATGCTCCTCACAAAGGTGGCAAAAATTTATAATTAACAGTGTAAAAGGGTCTGCTTTCTCAAAATTCAGTTTTTAAAAAATGAAAATTTAACCAATTGAAAATAAAGATGATCTCTATTTGGTTTCATTTTACTTCGTAGATCATTATTAAAAGTAATCTTTTAAAAAATAAACTTACTAATATGCTGATGATAAAAAAAGACTATGAAAGAAGAGTGTATGAGAGCTGAAACATCTTCATTTTGCAATCACCACAGGAAAAATTAATCAAATAAGAATCATCAATGAATGCTCATTCTAAAGGGGAAAGTTCAATGAGGAAGAGGTTATTTACAAAGGGTCTCAAAGTGTCTCCACAAAGACTATTTTTTAGTTGTTGGCCAAGACATCATAACAGTAAGGGAAAAGGGCAAAACCTTGACAGTGATCAAAATTAACATCCTCAGTGAGGGCAGAAACATCATGTGACGCTACACGTGGGACTCAGAAATACTCCATGTCAGTTAAACAGCATTCCAAATAGACACCTACAACCTGCATCTAATCATAAGGAAACAGCAAACAAATTCAAACTGAACATTTTTTATAGTAACTGGTATTCTTCAAAATTGCTATTATTTCAGAAGACCAAGAAAGGCTGAGAACGGTTCCAAATTAATGAAGACTAAAAAAGCTTGTCAAGCAAAAAGGATATAATGATTCTATACTGGAAAGAAACATGATATAAAAGACATTACTGGAGTAAATGACTACATTGGAATAACTGAAAGTTCCACAGTGACAAAATTGGAACATTAACTGTAAAGAACACTGCAGCAATGATAAATTTATGAAATCTGATAGTGAAACTGTGTCGGCACAAAGAAACATGTTTGTTCTAACTTGATGGCGAAACTGAAACCCCAGGGGCAGGACTTCTCTGGTGGTCCAGGGGCTAAGACTCTGCTCTCAGTGCAGGGCACCCAGGCCCCATCCCTGTCAGGGACCTAGATCTCAGATGCCACAACAAATAATCTGTATGCCACAACTAAAAGATCCTTGTGTCTCAACTAAGCCCCAGTACACCCAAATAAATAAATAAATATATATTTTTTAAAAAATCCCAGGGACGACAACAACATAAAACTAGGTGGCAAGGTATCTCTTACAAACCTCAAAATACAAACATGACAAGAAAAAAACAACAGTTACAACATCTGCGTGGAATTAACTGTGACAGAGGCCAGCACTGGGGTGTCTGAAGAACAGGAAACCCCATGTAGCCAAGTGGCATTTACTTGAAAGTAAGGTTGGCCAATTTGTGAACAGCATCTGGTACTATAGGGTTTTGACAACTCCAATAGCAAACTAAGTTACA
Source organism: Redunca redunca (assembly GCA_006410935.1). Taxonomy (NCBI): domain Eukaryota; kingdom Metazoa; phylum Chordata; class Mammalia; order Artiodactyla; family Bovidae; genus Redunca; species Redunca redunca. The sequence continues at coordinate 40,743 of SJYQ01091791.1, read as the reverse complement.
AGATTGCAGAAAGGTTGAAATAGGCAGGAGGAGTAGTACCATTATAAACTACTGAAACTGACCAGCAGCGATGAAATTAAAAGACGCTTATACTCCTTGGAAGGAAAGTTATGACCAACCTAGACAACACATTAAAAAGCAGAGACATTACTTTGCCAACAAAGGTCCATCTAGTCAAACCTATGGTTTTTCCAGTAGTCAGGTATGGATGTGAGAGTTGGATTATAAAGAAAGCCGAGCACCAAAGAATTGATGCTTTTGAACTGTGGTGTTGGAGAAGACTCTTGAGAAGCCCTTGGACTGCAAGGACATCCAACCAGTCCATCCTAAAGGAGATCAGTCCTGGGTGTTCATTGGAAGGACTGATGTTGAAGCTGAAACTCCAATACTCTGGCCACCTGATGTGAAGAGCTGACTCACTGGAAAACACCCTGATGCTGGGAAAGATTGAGGGCAGGAGAAGGGGATGACAGAGGATGAGATGGTTGGACGGCATCACCAACTCAATGGACACAAGTTTGGGTAGGCTCCAGGAGTTGGTGATGGACAGGGAGGCCTGGCATGCTGCGGTTCGTGGGGTTGCAAAGAGTAGGACATGACTGAGCGACTGAACTGAACTGAACCCCTTTAGGATAAACAAACTCCAACAAATCAGAAATAGAAGGGAACTTCCTCAACTTAATAACAACTTTAACTTAAACCAACAACTTTAACAATCTACTTACTGGTGAAAGACAACTGAAAGCTTTCCTCCTAACATCAAGAACAAAATAAGGATGTCTGTTCCAGCCATTTGTACTGGAGAGTCTAAACAGACAAAGTCTTTCAACAGTTAAGTGAGGAAAGTAGAATAAAAGCATGGACTAAATTCTTATGGATAAAATGCCAATACACACATACACACACACACACACACTCACTCACTCAATCTCTCTCTCAGGAAAATGCCCAAACTTGAAAAATATAGTACAAGTATTATACAGTATAGGGCCAACAGTAATTTGGTAAATAAATCATCATGAAACTGTTCATCAATGAAGAATTATCTTCCTATAAGATCCAAAAGTTCCTATTATAAAAATTGTTAAATCACAAAGTACAGCTTCTGTTTTATGGCTATTAAGATCTCAGAGGTAGTAATCCAGTTCAACTCCATACTGCACCCCTATGTAATTTACTCATGCTTTAGCTAAGTGTTACTGGCACAGGCCTCCTAACTACCAGAGGTGTGGGGTATCCAGTGTTAACAATCATGCTGCCTCCCAACTAGGGAAAAAGCTATTTGAACAGTCTAAGAAAGCAGTCATGAGAGTCCAGGCTAGTGTGGCCAAGAGAAGGAAGGGATGTAAAAGGAGATGTTTCTTTTATCACTTTATACTTGCAGGTTGAGAAAAGTGACCTCAACAAGTGCAATATCTGGGAGAACTCTGCCTACATGCATCATAAGAAACCTGTGAGAATCCAATGGAAAGAGGCACACAGAATGAGAGAAACGAGAATGGGGGGCAAAGTGGAAAGCAGTCAATAGTACATAAAATCACCAGAACTCTAAAGCAGGTGTCTATACCAAGAAAATAAAATGAGCACAACTTTCTGGGATGAAGGTGATGTTCTGTATCTTGATAGGAGACTGCGTTACTCAAAATGTATACAAAAAATATATTTTAAAATGTATTTAAGTGATCTGATACATTTAAATGCATCTGTATGTAAATTTCACCTAAAAAGAGAGAAACCTAGACAAATATTAAGCTCTAGTTAATGACATATAAGCAAGAATGTCCAGGGGTATATCACACAGATGTATTTGAAATGCATAAAAAAAATAAGATAGCATGATGGATAGCTAGTCTAATGTGATAAAAACAAATAGAGCTAAAAGGTAATTGTGAGGGGGCTGTCCTAGTGGTGTGTGGTTAGGAATCCACCTGCCAATGCAGGGAACACCGGTTTGATTCCTGATCCAGGAAGATTCTCACATGTCGCAAGACAACTAAACCCTTGCACCACAACTATGGAGCCTGCGTTCCCCAGAGCCTGTGCTCTGCAACGAGAAGCCACCACAATGAGAAGCCTGCACACCACAACTAGAGAGTAGCTCCCAGCTTGCTCTAACTAGAGAAAGCCCATGAACACCGACAAAGACCCAGGGTAGACAAATAAATACATAAACAGTTTTTTAAAGGTAATTGTGAACTTGTGGGTGTTCGCTGTACAAGTCTTTCACCTTCTCTTTATATTTGAACATTTTCATAATAAAATATTGGGGGGGAATTTCAGCAGACCAGAAAAGAAGGCCTGGAAGAAGGTAAAAAATAAAGGACCAAGGAAAAGAAGGGGGGAAAAACAGATGTTAAACAGGAGCTAAAATTAAAAATATAAATGAAATCAGACAGAGAAAGACAAGTACTATTCGATATCACTTATATATGAAATCTAATAAATGATACCAATGAACCTATATACAAAACAGAAACAAGACCCACAGACGTAGAAAACAAAACTGACAGTTAAAAGCGGGAAAGGACCTGGAGGTGAGATAGATTAGGAGTATGGGATTAATGATACAAACTACTATACAAAATATAGTTAAGGTACAAGGAATTACTAAATAACACAGGGATCTGTATTCAGTATCTTTTAATAACTATAATGGTAAATAATCTGAAATATACACATATAACTGAGTCACTCAGCTGTATACTTGAAACAACGTTGTAAATCAACTAGACTTCAATTAAAAAATAAATACACACACACACACACAATAAATGGAGGAAAATATCCAAGAAAGTAAACCACAGACCAGTTGGAAAAATTCACTCACTGTATGATGTTTATTAGCGGAATATGCCTAGTTCAAGACATTTCACAGAGAAAATACGGCATACAACAATTTTACAGAGTATATGATACACCAAGGACAGGGACTCTGGCTATAATATCTTTCTGAAAAGGGATGTGGGATCAATTAAAAGTAATAGGGCAGGGAGGGAAATAGCCACAATAATACCTCTAAAGGAAGCAATATTTAAACTTAAAAATTGCTAGAGAATTGTCTATGCTTCCTAAATATACACAAGTTACACAAACAAAGAACGCTCCTCTAACTCTATTAAAATATCTTATAAAATATTATTAGTAATAAAAACACTCAAATTGACGAACTTTCACTAAAGACTATAAGCAGAAAAGTTACTGCCAACAGCATTTTGCTGCAGGCAATAGTCTAGGGCTTCTATATATTTCCTTATTTTCATTTTGATATTTTTGCATCTACTCATTTCTAACCATAAAATCGTTCTTCAGTACCATATGTAAGGTAAATAATAATCACTAATTTATTCAGACTCAGCTTTTTCAGCTTAAATACTATGACTGAAATATTCTTTGTATTTCTCTTCAGTGGTATCATTTTATTCCTAAGATTATAGACCATCTAGACACAACACAGCTGATGCACTTAACAGGAGTCCAGTATTGCAACACTAGCATAGCATATTGATGAAATATAAAGCATTTAAAATCAGAACCTTAAATATTCTTTTCCTTTGCTGACTACTCTAGCCAAGAGAAAATTACTTTAAATATTCAATAACCAAAGCATCAAATTAAGAGTATGATAGGGAAGTTGCCAGGCTGAGCTCTAGAAGGTGTCAAGAGATCTGTTTAGCTTCTAAAATCAGAGGAAAAACAGCAGAATCAAGGGGTAAGTTAACAAGATTACACACCTTCCCCTACAACAAACATCAGTGACATCCACCATACAACTGTTGAGTGGAAAAATAAAAGTCTTGCCAAGAAAAACAGCATTACTAACTCTCTTCCTCTGGATCTCTCTTCCATTCACTTGGCTCATAATGAGCTAAAGCTACTTTCACAATGAACAATGAGTTCATAGCTTTTCTAGTGCAGCCAAAAGTTTTGGGCTGTATCTGTCACCTAGTAGATTTGGAAAATACAATAAAGTCAGATTTTGTTTTATAAATCACCCTTATGCCCACCATGTAAAGATAAGTATTGGTAGTTATAATTAATTACTTAGAAGATGTTTGCTTCTTGGAAGGAAAGCTATGACTAACCTAGACAGTGTAAAGCAAAGATATCACTTTGCCAACAAGGGCTGTATATTCAAAGCTATGGTCTTTCCAGTAGTCATGTACAGATGTGAGAGTTGGACCATAAAGAAGGCTAAGCACCAAAGAATTAACACTTTCAAACTGTGGTACTAGAGAAGACTCTTGAGAATCCCTTGGACAGCAAGATAAAACCAGTCAATCCTAAAGGAAATCAACCCTGAATATTCATTGGAAGGACTGATGCTGAAGCTCCAATACTTTGGCCACCTAATGCAAACAGCTGATTCACTGGAAAAAACCCTAATACTGGGAAAGACTGAACGCAAAAGGATAAGAGGGCAACAAAGCATGAGAAGGTTGGATGGAATCACCGATTCAATGAACATGAACTTGAGCAAACTCTGGGAGATAGTGAGGGACAAGGAGGCGTGGTGTGCTACAGTCCATGGGGTCTAAACAGTCGGGCATGACTTAGCAACTGAACAACAATTCTTTTTGCTTAAATGTTTTAACAGTTGCGTTATAAGCAAAACACTGGGTTCTTTCAGTAACCAGGCCTTTTTCATTAAAATTTCAAATATTATTATGATCACTTCATAACATATGCAGAATATACAATAAGAGTAAAAGCTACCACTTTCTGAATAGAACTTAAATAATTTCTAATTCCTTCCAAGCATGCTGTAAAGTAAATATTGTGAAATTAATAAAGGGAAAATTCACTAAAATGGAATCAGGAGACCAGAAGGGGAAACTCTTAGGCAGTACCACTAGAGGTCAATTACAGGAAAAACTAACATTGCAGGTAGGCCCCAATGGGAAAAGATGTACATTGTATCCCTACAAGAAATCAACTATTTCAGCAACTCAGTTAATGAGAAATCCTTATTACCCTGTACCTCACTTTTCTCTAATGGACTTTTGTTCAGAACAACCCCTCCCAACTTCCTCATTTTTCTCTATAAAATAAGGTTCCTCTGTTTCTGAGACTTGCCTATGGTTTCTGCAATGGCTTGCTTATTCTGAATTGCAATTCTCTACTATTCCCAAATAAGCCCATTTTTCCTCATAAAATAACTTTTTAAGTTCAACATTATCACACTCCATTTTACATTTTTTAAAACTAGAGTGTTTTAAAACATCATCCTCACATGATACTAGATAATCAAGTGACAAAATTACCAGTTTATAAGACAAACCTATGTTCTATACATCATATATGATGCATTAAGTACAGATCATCATTTCTGTGGTACTTCTACCAAAAATGCATAAACTCCCTCTAATCATGAAAAAGTATCAGACAAACTAAAACTGGGAGATATTCTATAAAATAAATGGCATATATTCTTCAAATACATCAGTGTCATGAAACAGGAAGTCCTACATTAAAAGAGACTAAAGAGGGACTTCTCTGGTAGACCAGTGGCTAAGACTCCATGCTCCCAATGCAGGTGGCTGGGTCTACGCCCTGGTCGGGGAACTAGATCTTATGTGCCACAACTAAGACCCACAGCAGCCAAATAAATAAATGATATTTCAAAAAAGAAGACTAAAGAGAACTGACACCTAAATACAATGTATAATCAAGGACTTAATTAGCTAAAAAGGACATTATTGGGACAATTGGGGAAATATGAATACAATGTACAGGTTACATTAGATGAGCTGATTTTCTGATTTTTGATAATTGTTTTGTGACTACATAAAATAAGATCCTTGTATTTAAAAAAAAAAAAACAAGGGCTTCCCTGGTGGCTCAGATGGTAAATTGTCTGCCTGCAATGTGGGAGACCCGGGTTCGATCCCTGGGTCAGGAAGATCCCTGGAGAAGGAAATGGCAACCCACTCCAGTACTCTTGCCTGGAAAATTCCATGGATGGAGGAGCCTGGTGGGCTACAGTCCATGGGGTCGCAAAGAGTCAGACAAGACTGAGCGACTTCACTTCACTTCTAAAAATTATATACTGCAATATTTAGGGGTAGAGATGCACCATATCTGCAATTTATTCTCAAAAAGTTTGAAGGAAAAGTTGTGTGTAGTTTCTCCTTTGTAGAAGGAGAGAGAACAGGATAAATTAGCAAACATGGCAAAAATGTTAAAATCTGGGGGTAATCTAGAAGAAGGATATTCAGAAATTATATGTACTACTCTCAAAATGTTTCTCTAACTCTCCAAGCAATTTTTCTTTTACACTGAGGTTCAAAGAGACTTGAGTAATAACATCTCAATGGTAAAGTGGCAAACTTAGGTCCCAAACCCAGGTTCACTCAGATTCAAAAGAGCTCATGGTCATCTTATACCCTGCTGCCTCGATAGGGTGTCTCAGGACACCTCCACCATTAGACATTTAGATTGGGCAGGAAGTATCTTCTGGAATGAGGGACACACATTCTACCCCCAATTTCAGGTTGCTCCCTTAAGAAACACTTTCCAGAATAGGGTTAAGGATTTTACTGTTTTGAGAAATCCTCACCAAATGTTTTTTTACAAGGAAAGTCAGAAATCTAAGTATCTAGGAATCCTTCTCAAAGTTCAGTGGGCAGCTTTTTTCTTCTATAAAATGAGCCACCCCTAAAGGGCCAATGGAAAAGCTAGTAGAGACAATACTTGGCAGTCCTCCTTCCTCCATTCTATAGACTTTGATTCTCTGGAAATCAGAAATCTAAGGGTCTAGAAATCCTCAAAGCTCAATGGACGGCTTTCCAAAAATTTTATTTGGGTGGGAGATGGAGACAGTTTCCATTCCCAACAACTCACTTTAATTTTTTTTTTTTTTTTTTTTTGCCACACTGCACGTCTGAGGGATCTCAGCTCCCCAACCAGGTATCATACTCATGCCTGTGCAGTGGAAGCATGGAGTCCCAACTCCTAACCCCCCCAGGAAGCCCCAGAAAAGACAGCATTTTAAAAATCTCTTGTAATTCAGATTTCTACTTCAGAGTATTGTTTTCCACAGTGTTTTCCACTTGAGATTTTCATATTACATTCCAGGGACACACCTGGATTAATGACAAAAAGGAGATGACCTAGGTGCTAATAAGTAGCAGGAAAAAGTTCAGGATTAAACAGTTAAGGAACAACTTTACCTGAATCTGTACTTCCTCTTTCCTATTATAGACTATTTACTTGTTAAAAAAATTCAATATATCTTTTTCTTTAAAGAAAAAAAAAAACTACTTTATTTTTGGCTGCACTCAGTCTTGGTTGTTGTGCGAAGGTTTTCTCTAGTTGTGGCAAGTGGGGGTTACTGTCTAGTTGTGGTGGGCAGGCTTTTCATTGTGGTGATTTCTCTTATTGTGGAGCCTCTAAGGTGTGTGGGCTTCAGTACTTGTGGCATACAGGGTTAGTTGCTCCATGGCACGTAGAACCTTCCCAGACCAGGGACTGAATCTGTGTTGCCTGCTTTGGCAGTGGATTCTCAACCACTGGACCACCAGAGAAATCCCTAAACTAAACTATCTTTTTAAAAACAAGTTTCAAAATCCTGGGTTTCCTACAAAGGAGAACATTAACGCATACATGCCCCTTAATTTCTATAATTTTAAACAAAGAAAACAAGAGTTCCACAAAAACTTACCTGTACCACTTGTTTCTGTAGTTGTGTTGCCTGTGTTGCTGAAATCTGCGGTTTTTCCCGAGCACCTCTGGACCGGTCACTGTTCACCGAAGTCATCATATACAGTATATACAAAATAACGTATGCACAAAATAGAAAATCTGCAAGAAATGAGACATGGTAAGCAAAACTTCCAGATTACAAAAAAATAGCAAGGATAAAATTCAGGGATATGGAAGAAATATGAGATAAAACAAGATTCTCTAGAAAGGAAATACTCATAAAACTACCCACTAAGGATTTTAGATTCCCCTGGTAGCTTTTAAGCCAATTTTACTAAGGCAGTCTAAATGTCTACGGTTTACGATTATAGCAATTTTTAAAATTAATTTATTTTTAATTGGATGACAATTGATTTACAGTATTGTGTTGGTTTCTGCCATACATCAAGATGAATCGGCCATAGGTATACATATGTGCCCTCCCTCTTGAAACTTCCTCCCACCTCCTATCCAATCTCACCCTTCTAGGTTGTCATAAAATACTGGTTTGAGCTCCCTGAGTCATACAGCAAATTCCTACTGGCTATCTATTTTACATATGATAGTGTATATGTTTCCATGCCACTCTCTCCCTTCATCCCATCGTCTCCTTTCTCTCCTCCCCTCCCCCACCTCCATATCTGTAAGTCCATTCTCTATGTCTGCATCTCCACTGCTGCCCTGCAAACAGGAGCACCAGTATCACCTTCCAGATTCCATATATATGCATTAATATACATATATGTTTTTCTTTCTGACTTACATCACTCTATGTAATAGGCTCCAGGTTCATCTCATTAGACAAATTCTTAGAATAGTATAATCTTTCAAAACTGAACCAGAAGAAATAGAAAATATGAATAAACCGATCACAAGCATGGAAATCAAAACTGTAATCAAGTCTTCCAACAAACAAAAGCCCAGGGCCAATGGCTTCAGAGGCAAATTCTATCAAAAGTTTATAGAACAGCTAACACCTATCCTGCTCAAATTCTCCCAGAGAATTGCAGGAGGAAAACTCCCAAACTCATTCTATGAAGCCACCATCACTCTGATACTAAAACCCAGACAAAGATGCCACAAGAAAGAAAATTACAGGACAGTATCACTGATAAACATAGATGCAAAAATCCTCAACAAAATTCTAGCAAACAGAATACAACACATTAAAAAGGTCACACATCATGATCAAGTGGGCTTTATCCCAGGGATGCAAGGATTCTTCAACATAACAAATCAATGTGATACACCATATTAGCAAATTGAAAGATAAAAGCTATATGATCATCTCAAAAGATTCAGAGAAAGCTTTTTACAAAATGCAACATCTGTTTAAGATAAAAGCTCCCTAGAAAGTAGACGCAGAAGGAACATACCTCAACATAGTAAAGGCCATATACAACAAACCCACAGCAAACACTACTCTCAATGGTGATTATAGCAATTCTAAACAAAAATATAAAATATCTCAATTTTAACCAGCAATTAGTTTACCACTATATAGTTAGCCCTCTGCATCCACAGATTCAACCAACCACAAATAGAAAATATTAGAAAAACATTTTTTTCAGGAAGATCCAAAAAGCAAAACTTTTAAGTTTGCCACACTATGGCAACTATTTACATAGCATTTACATTGTACTAGCTATTATAAGTAATCCGGAGATGACTTAAAGTATACAGCAGGATGTGTGTAGGTTATATTCAAGAAACATTATTTGCCTTTTTTTGTTTTTTTGGCATGGGGGAATCTTAGTTCCGTGACCAGAGATCAAACCCATGTCCTCTGCAGTGAAAGCATACAGTCAAACACTAGACCACCAGAGAAGGCCCAATTACGCGATTTCTATAAGGGAGATAAGCATGCACAAAATTCTGGTATCTGAGGGAGGTCCTAGAACCAATCCTGTGCAAGATGCCAAGGGACAAGTGTATATAGTTACTACTATTAATATATGTAGTTTTAGCTGCCTCTTTCCATTTGCAGTTGGTATCTGAACCCAAAGGCAATATTATGTCCAGCGGAGACTTTACTGCCAATAATCTAATTCAAAATGTGATGTCTAGGACAAGCTATATCTTAAGGCAAAAACCACTTATAAATAACAAATCTTCCAGTGAGACAAAAACAACTGTAATTTTCCTTTATTTACTCAACACTTACTCAATAGCAAGTGCCAGGCACATAATTCAATATGCCATCAAAACACAATTACAACAATAAAACACCACTTCACACTGAATAGGATGGCTACTGTGATTTTAAAAAAATATTTAAACAGAATATAAGTTTTAGAGAAGATGCAGAAAAATTGGAATCCTGAATACCACTCGTAAGAATATAAAATGGTGCAGCCGCTATGGAAAACAGTATCGCATTCTTATAAAACCATCCCATTCAATAATTCCACTTCTGAGTATAAATCAAAGAAATTAAAAGCAGGGTCTCAAAGAGATATTTGTACACCCATGTTCATAGCTAAAAACAGCTAACAACAGCTCAGAAGTGGAAGCAACCCAGGTTTCTATCTACAGATAAAATATTAAGTACATAAGGAGTATAAACATAAAATGGAATATTATTCAGCCTTAAAAAGGGAGGAGTTTCTGACACATGCAACAAACATGAATGAACCTTAAGGACATTATGCTAACCAAAATTAGCCACAAAAGGACAAATATCCTATGACTCTACTTATATGAGTTACTTGGAGTAGTCTAATTCATAGGCAAAGTTGAATAATAGTTACCAGAGGTTGGGAGCTTGGGGAAATGGGGAGCTATTGTTTAATGGGTATGGAATTTTTGTTGAGGAAGAAACGTAAAAAGTTGTGAAGATGGATGGCCACAATACCATGTGAATGTACTTAACATAAAGTGTACAAAAAGTACACTTAAAAAATGGTTAAAATGGTAAATTCTGTATACTTTACCCCAATTTAAAAAACAGTGCAACAATGCCTTAAGAGCATAATTTCCGATCTAGAATCCTCTACTCAGCAAAGATTCCAATCAATGTGAAGACAGAAACAGGTTGTGGACCTCATACTCAGGAAACTCCTGGAACAAACAAAACCTCTGAAACAGCATACCAAGAAAAGGCCATTTGCAACTGACACCATGAATTACCTATCGAAATCCCTTTACAACATATTTTTTCTCTCACAGTCCTCTTGCAAAGAGGGTGAAAAGCTAAATATTCAATTTCTCAGCCTCCCTTGTAACTCGGGATGGCCACAGGCCACTTTTCTCAAAAATAATCTGAAAAGTCACAGTACCTTTATTCACCATCCCCCAAACTGGAAATATGCCAAATGTGCTTCAAAGAGTGAGTACGTGTAGCAGATCCATACAGCTATTAATTAGCAATAAAAGGGAACCAACTGTTTAACATGAATGAATCTCAAATACATTATACTAAATGAAAGCAGCCAGATTTAAAAAGCTGCATACTATATAATTCCATTTTTATGACCTTTTAGAAAATACAAAATTAGAGAAAGTAGATCAGTTATTGCCAAAAACTAGGGGATAAGAAGGAAGTCTCACACAAGAGACAGGAGAGGGGGGTCCCTCAGATGACAGTGAAAAATCATCGAGATGACATCTTGACTACAGGAGGCCTACAGAGCAATCAGGTCTAATCAGAGCAGGAATACAGATGGATACCAAAGGGATGCCTCCAAGAAAATGTTTTTGTCCAGCTTAAGAAGTGAATTTGTATATATGATAAAGTATAATCAGTGGTGGGTACACAGAAACATAAACAACAGTGAGGGGAGAAAAACCAACTACTGTTCCCCATAAAAGGTAATATGGCTCAACTGTAATGTTTATATAGTGACAGTAACTTTTTATTTAATTTATTACATGCTGAACAACCAGCTAAATGGTTTATTTAGATTACTCACTGTAATCCTCAACACTATAGAATTTGGCATAATCCCCATTTTAAGAATCAGAAATAAAACGTGACAAGGTTCTACAGACCAATGAGATGCAACACAGTGAGCTCCACTTGCTTATTTCCTAGGGTACAAAGCATACAAATCAAACGAGTGAGTAACTCTTGCCTTCATATCCTATACTAGCAAAACAGTAGCCCAACATCAAGGATGGAGGAGACAGATCTCTTATTCATGTAAACAAGCTACACAACACCCAACTGTGGACACTGCAGTCTCCAACAAACAAGACCTGTAGCTAGAGACACCGTAATTTGCAGCCCACCTTAGCACCATCTCCCTAACTCTTCCTGACAGTCATATACGCTCAGAAAAATAGCAAACAACATGAACATCTAAAATAACAAAGTAACCCCTTTAATATTTTCAAGAATTTTAAAAATCACTGCATGAATCAAAAGTCCACTGGAACTCTGCAACTAGGAGGTCACTGGTGACCACTGCCAACAGAGCTTAGAAACCCTGGAGTGGAAAAAGACAAGATGAACGAGGGAGAGGGACAGTAAACTAACTAATCATACTTGCAAGAAGTAGTAACCAGAAGGAGATACAGAACAAAGTAGAATTTTGTAAGGATGAGGCACGCTGAGCAATTCTAATACACTGTAAGCACCATGAGGACAGTGATTACATCCATCCTGTCACTTTTATTCTTCCAAATACATATTTACTGAATAAAAGAGGCCTATCTATAAGCCAGAGGAGATAACTGAGAGGCATTAAACTGAAATAGCAATAAAGGGAAAAGACTCCCTTGGACAAGAAGAGGGTGCCCTCTCCGCAGGCCAACAGAATGAATAAAAGGGCAGGTGCAACAGCAGCTAAATTTTTCGAAGATTAGGAAAGACAGTCAACAGAGTTGGTTTTATCAGTCTTTACTTTTTTGGTAAGAGACAAAACACCTGCAGAGAATGCATACTAGATGCGTGGGGGTGGAAGAACAAAAGAAAATGGCAAAGGTTTTAAACCACTACGAATATGAGAGGAAGCCAAAAGAAGTCATCAAAAAGAATTAAAAAATGATACTGATGATCCACATGTTACCATGAAAGTAATTAGAATGTCACACCTCAACTCAGTAATTAAAGTAGAAGTGAGTTAAGATGAATAGATCCTTCGCTGAAACATCCCACAAAATAAAAAGAACTTGAATTTTAAACAAGAGTCCACTTAAGTCATACATGACATCACTAGGTGAAGAGCTGCTAACTCTGGTGCCTTTCTCATATACTTTAAGCTTCAATACATATTTGAAAACATCCCTTCCTAAAGAATGTTCTCTCTCCAGTTTATTACAATCTCAGATGCCAGATTCACAACCTCATTAAAGGTAAAAATAACACTTTCATGTCTGTCGTTAAACATGTGTTTCACTCTAATATAATATGGTGACTCAATCTTTTGGGTCATTAAGCACTTAGACAAACTGATAAAAACTATGGCCCCTCCCCTCAGAAAAAGACATATTCACAGAAATTTCTGCCTGAAATTTCAAGAGAATTACATCTCATCTTCACTCCCTCTCCCATCAAAACCCATCCAGGAACAAGCCACTCCACCTGCTCAGTGCTGATGGATGTCCAGGCTAAAAACTCTGCTCTAAGAATTTAGTAGAGCTCTAAAATGTATTTGAAGCTTAAGGGTATTCCTTTCCAGGAAAAATGCAACTGCTAATTCAATCATTAAACAAAATCCTATAATTCACATACTGTTTTAACAGGCTCTATGCTTCCTTAAGAACAAAAGGTACCTGCTTGTTCCCAAAGAAACTATTATGAGAAAATGCTGACCCTCAATAAACTTACACGTGGTATTTAATCAACATACTACCTATGTTCTTTCTGAAGAAACTTATTGTTTTCAAGATCTGCTGACATGGTATAAACCCAATCAACTAACTGTAGTGTTAAAATAGTCTGCTGCAGGACTTCCCTGATGGTCCAATGGTTGGTTGGATCCCTGGTCCAGGAGGATCCCACATGCTTTAAGGCAACTAAGCACCACAACCAATTGCACCTGCCAAGGCTCAACTACTGAAGCCCAAGCTCCTAGAGCTCATGATCTACAAGAGAAGCCACTGCAACAAGAAGCCCATGCTCTACAATTGTAGAGTAGACCCTGCTTGCTGCAACTAGAGAAAGCCCAAGCCTAGCAATGAAGACCCAGCATGGCCAAAAATAAATAAAGATTCTATATTAAAATTAAAATATTTTTTACAAATCTGCTGTTTCAGGTGAATATAATTAACTGGAAAACATATGCATCTTCCCCTCTGAACCACACTTAAGGAGCATGAACTGGAAACAGACTAATCATCTATGGCCTACAAATATCTGCTTGACTCAACTGGCCTAAATGCAGCTCATAGAAAATTATGTACTTCAATGGAACATTACTCAGCCATGAAAAAGAATAAAATATTGTCACTTGTAGTAACACTATCTTGATAGATAGAGTGCCTGATGAACTATGGAATGAGGTTCGTGACATTATACAGGAGACAGGGATCAAGATCATCCCCATGGAAAAGAAATGCAAAAAAGCAAAATGGCTGTCTAGGGAAGCCTTACAAATAGCTGTGAAAAGAGAAGTGAAAAGCCAAAGAGAAAAAGGAAAGATCTAAGCATCTGAATGCAGAGTTCCAAAGAAGAGCAAGGAGAGATAAGAAAGCCTTCTTCAGCAATCAGTGCAAAGAAATAGAGGAAAACAACAGAATGGGAAAGACTAGAGATCTCTTCAAGAAAATTAGAGATACCAAGGGAACATTTCATGCAAAGATGGGCTCGATAAAGGACAGAAATGGTCTGGACCTAACAGAAGCAGAAGATATTAAGAAGAGGTGGCAAGAATACACAGAAGAACTGTACATAAAGGATCTTCACGACCCAGATAATCACGATGGTGTGATCACTCACCTAGAGCCAGACATCATGGAATGTGAAGTCAAGTGGGCCTTAGAAAGCATCACTACGAACAAAGCTGGTGGAGGTGATGGAATTCCAGTTGAACTATTTCAAATCCTAAATGATGATGCTGTTTAAGTGCTGCACTCAATATGCCAGCAAATTTGGAAAACTCAGCAGTGGCCACAGGACTGGACAAGGTCTGTTTTCATTCCAATCCCAAAGAAAGGCAATGCCAA